>OY728122.1:1212177117-1212777117 GCA_963277665.1 Viscum album
ATGAATAATTACTTCAGTAAATATTTTATTTACTGTGGTTACAGGGTAAATCTGGTAAATAAGGGTAAACAAATATTATTATAATAATAATAAATTACTCTAACATGTGTCATATTCCTATTTTTGATACATGTCTTACCATTGGAATCTGTTGGTCTATTTTGGGACCACTTGGAACCACTTGGGAGTGATAATGACACTTTATATTAATTAGTTTAAAGTAAAAACAAAAATTTCCTAAACCTATATCTTTTAGAAAAACAATTTTTACAAGGTTTTATATAAGTTATCTTTTCTACTAAAAATACTCATTATAAATACAAAAATATTTCCTACATAATGGTATTTTATTCATAATTTTTAGACATTAAATAATTAAATTTACTTATGACACAATGATGATGTAGTAATTACATTATTAATGAACGAATAAAATAAATGGTATTATAAATTTTAAAATAAATATAATTTCAATGTTTTTATGACATACAGGAATTTTCAAGGTGAATATGACATGTTATTATTTATTCAGTGTATCTTTTTATAATTAATCAAGTTTTTATGACTTTCACATAAACCAAATACTAAATACTGTCAAAATTGACATGAATGAGTTTTTAAAATAAATATTATATTATTAAATTATATAATATTTATAAAAATCTAAGTTTCATCCATAGGGATTAAATAATATTATATATGTCATTAATGAACCACTTGAGTATTTCTTTGAAGTTTATAGTAAGTTTAATTACCATATAGTGTAAGAATACACAAAGACACGGTAAAAGTTAAACTATTTAACTAAGAGTTAAATCTAAAAGATAAAGTTAATATGTTTATCTAAACCAGTCTAAAACCAACTGGTTGAGTGGTTTTAGGCCCATCCCCACCTTATCCTATAAATAAATCATTTTGGAGCCATTATAAACCCGAAATTATTTTATTATAAAATAATATTTCAAGTGTTTCCTAAAGTGACCCTCACCTCTCATATAAAAGGGTACTTCCCCTTCTCTTAATTTTACACCTCCAAATCCATTTGGATCTTCCAAACCATACCAAAATATCCTTCCAACTTCCCTAAAATAAACTTTTATTCCTTAAAATTATCATAAATCCAACCTAATAAGACATTTTCATCAACTCAAAAGGAAACACCCGAAGAGGATGTAATAATTTCACCACCCTCTTTCAAGTTCTTTTTTTCTTCCACTTCCTATTTATTTGTTGTTTCCATGAAAAAATAATAACATCAGTACCTCTTACATATTTTGATGTTATTATAAATATGGTACAACCATATTCGTTATTCTATCCATCCTATAAATGATAAAGTCACCAAACGTGTGTACGTATAGCTTACCGTCTATACGTCGTGGTGTAGTCTGTTATTCAAACACTTCATTATTTTGATGGGTATAATAATGAGTATAACTGAAAAAAATAATAAATATAACATATTAATGATTATTTATATATTATATAAGATCCAATTACAAACTATTTCACCATCAATATAATGATATTATCACTCGTGCGTACGTACGGATTACCGTCTCCACGACGTGATGAGAATCATTTCCACATTCACCGTTCAGCGATGATTATAATAATATATATTACTAATAAGTATGAAATATAGGACATAATAATTCTAATGGAGATATAATTTTATATATATATATATATAGACATATATATTTACTTAAATATATCTTATTCACTTACTTCCGTTCAATACGATATTAAAACGGAAACAACGTTTAGGTGTACGTACAGCCTACAGTCTTCATAAACGGTGTTTTCCATTTAATATATCTATCTATTATACATATTTAATTTCTATACATATATGATATATAAATCATTTTTTATATTCTAAAAGTATTTAAATCCTGATCTAAGTGATACGACCAATAATAACAAGTTAAAACACGTACGATAAAGAAAGAGATTATTACCCAAAATGCTAATTTAAATTGGAAATCATTATTAAATAACTTGTGTAAAGTGATAAATAAATAATGTATGATATAATAAATATGAATATGGTTCTGTTATAATTTAATAATAAAATATGGTCATTATACAGGAGATTAAACGTACCATCTACCAAAGTGAAGTGTAAGGTAAGGGGTTTTCATCTCACTTTTATACCCCTGAGATTCATGCTATATTTTCAACTATTACCTTTTGTGTTGTGTATGTACTGCCCGGGATTGTATTGTTTGTGTAATATAATTTAATTTATGGGTATTTAAATCATCATTGGATGATAATTATTTCATGGGGTGTATGTTTCAAATGTTACCAAATCAATAAGGGAATTTCAATTTTCAATTTTCATACACAAACATCATTGATTACTTTACTCCAAGATTGTGTGTAAAATCACTATTTATTTACTTATTTAGTAATTTCCACTACCATTTTTCTATATATAATTTTGATACACATAATAATTCCATTGAAAAATTCTGATGTCATCGATATAAACTTGATAACAGTAATTTTAACTGAATTTCTATTCATTTAGTTAAACATCCAAGACATTGGTGTTGTTTTTACGAGAATATGTGTGAATGTAACTTGATTGATTTACACTGAATATAAAATCATATTGAGTGTATTTATATTTTTCACACATAATTATTTCATTGATTTATCCTTAACCTAAGGATACGGTCTTTATAATGTAATTAATCTCAACTTACATTCCATTGAGACTTAATTATTGTTATGTGCCAATTCACTTTTATTTGGTTTATATATTGTAATTTGAAATAGTACATTATGAATCCCTTTATTCTCATGATATTATTATTTTTTGATTACCTCAATTATTTTTATTCAATCATCTATCATTTGGTTAGGAACTCTAACTAAAATATCATTTAAAATGTTTTAAAATTTTATTCTTTTAAATCATTTTCATTAATGTTCATGTTTGAAAAATGGTTTTAAGGTTTTATTTATATGGACATTAATGTTTTAAAATTGATTTTTTTTAAGATTCAAAGTGTTATTGGACACTTTTATTCAAAAAAATCTATTTTAAACAGCTTCTTGATAAATAGTGAGTCATTTAAATTTTTTCATAAAAAAGGATATTTCTCTAAAATATTTTTACTCATCATTTTCAACTATGTCAACATATTTTACGGGAAATTATTCTTGATCGAGGTTGATTTTTTATGATACAAATCATCCATACTGTATTTAAGGTTTTGTGATATGTTTGGTTGTGGATGTGCTATTTTTATACCATTCATGGTTTATGGATAAAGTATTGAAATTTCATATGCTAGTTTTAATACGAATGATTACGTTATGTTTAAACCTTTTCACATGAGCAATGTATTGGGCTTAGTATGTGAAGGGTGGAGCCCGCTATAGATCCTTGATTCATCGGTAGGTATCATGAGACAATTAGATGTGGAATTGGCAAATTCCTTTCCCAAATTTGATATATGGTTTTGGCAAAGGCCTTGATCATTTTTAGACATCTTGGCCGAGGCCTTGAAAAGATGTTTCAGAATGTCTATAATTATACATTCCCTCATTATGAAAATAATATGGATGGTTCATCTAGTCATTCGACTAGTATAATACTCATGGCTATGTTTTATTATGTCATTATTTACTCATATCATATTCCTACCATGAAGTGTTCATGTTTATTATTTGTAAAGGCATGTGTTTTAAATTATTCATCATGTCTAATATTTATGTTATCTTCTGTTGTATTGCTTACCCTTACCAGGCATTTCATCTCACCCCTTTCTTATGTTTTATTTTCCCAGGATTCTAGGAAGTATATTATGATTGATAAAAAGGATTAAGCTAAGGGATTAACGGCGTTCTGAAATGATCATTTATGTTGTGTATTATTTTTCTAATGTGTAATGTAAAATTCATGTATGTAATCTATTTTCCAAGACTGCTAAACTAATTAGTCCATCGAGACTTGATTCCTTGTAATCATACCTATTTATTAAAATAATATGTTGGCTCCAGGATTCTAGGTTCGGGGCGTTACAGTTGGTATCATAGGAAGTTTAGAGACAACCTTGCAAATAGATTTAGATAAAATCTGATTAGAGAACATTACCCTAAAATAAACTTTGAGGATTATGATATAATAACTTCATAATGTTTTGTTAATATAGGGATCTTTTGTATTTCCCAAGCAATACATCCTTGTCTGGATACGAGCAAGTAGAGGGAACTCTAGGATAGATGTACCTACGAGTTAAAACTCCGACAAAGAGTTTTGGGCTTGACCTGGGGTATCCTTGTACATGAAAATGGGTCTTTCTCCACTCTTGGTTACGACACTCCTAGGGGATAGGCTTAGGATAATTCTTATTTTTATTATAAGCCATTATGAAGGATTTATGAGTAAATACTTACTCAAAGAAAACATTTTATGATTATAGATTATATGTCTAACGTTTTCAATTTACATTAGGTATTTTACAAGTTTGGAATTATGCATTGTGATTCATAAACTAACATACTATATGCCATTGTTTAGAAATGGCACCTAGTAGAAGTAATTAAAATTCCAGCAATATACATGATTGAAGGATTAAGAAGTATCATATATTTCATGGTATTAATCCAACATTTAAAAGGGAAATATTCTCCAACATATTCTCATCATATGGAGAAAAATTATCATGTGTTAATAAGATAAGTAAAGAATTCTCTGAGTCCTATGGCCTTGAAGGGAAGCAAGAGAATAAAAGGATGAAAGAGAGAAATATGGATAAAGGGAAGAGGGGAATGAAGGATTTTTTCATATGTGATAATTGTGGAAAGAATCACCTCGGTGAATGATTGAGGGGAATGGGAGTTTTTTATAAGTGTGGAGAAAAAGGACACCGAGTAAGTGATTTCAAGGGTTAGAAAAAGGTTTCAAATGTACAATTATTCACCTTCAAGGAGTTTTTACACTACACAAATCAATGTCCAAGTCATCAGATTATAACACAAATGATGTTGTTGAATAATAATCATGTTATGATATTAACATAGATGAAGAGTATGAATAGTGTTATTATATTGATATTAAATTATTGTGTCATTTTAGTATTGTATTAATGATGTACATGTTATAATAATTATAGAGAATATAAGGATTATACTACAGTACTATTTCATTAAGGACTTTAGATTGTGTGGAACCAATAAAAGTGACTCAATGGTAGGATAATTTGATAAAAAATATATGGTTGAGAGAAACATAAACCATAATATGGTTCTGATACAGAGGTAGTGATTTTGGAATAATATATGATTGAATTGGATAAATTATATTGTATATTATTGAATACCTTGAAACTGATTAATGATTTGTATATTCCATCATTGTTGAAGTTTACAAATTTTTTGACAAAAGGAGTATATCCAGTATTATATAATAAATAAGTGAGAATGAATGTAATAAATAATGTTATAAGGTAAATCATGGTGTTAAAGTGTTTTAAAAGAATAAATTATGAAGATATTCACATGTTATTACGTAAAAAAGAGATCTTCATTATGTTTACATTCCTTATAAATTTTGGACTGTGAGTTTGGACAGAAGTATTTTGGATAAGCATAAGGGTTGGAATCAATTATGTTTCAAAATGGATATTCTTGTTATGTTTAAATAATTTCTTGAGATTTTTTTTGGATTGTCATAAACAGGAAAACCTGGAGGTCAGGTAACAACTCGCCACGTCCAGAAAAGCCATGAGACTTGAACCCGCAACCGAAGGGCGACAAGGGTGAATCACCTACCAATGGCCTATGTGATGTCCTGGTTTGTATAATGTAGTTTTTTTTAAATAGTATGGAAAATAAATTAAAAATTCATTTTTTTAACCCTATACAATTAGGATAAATAGAATATTTTTTATTTATATTATCTGTTAGAGTGAAAGATGAATTTGTTTTAGGAATTAGTTGAAGGATGAAACTCTACTTGTCAAGTATGTATATATATATATATTCCTCTTATTATGAGTGTAACTTAATTCTTAAACATTAGTGAAGAGATCTTAAAAGCAAAAATATGTTACCCTAATACCATGTGTTTTGTTGAAGCGATGATATTTTACAACATCTTATATTGATGGATTTAAGGCCCTCACTTTTACACTTGTTTGGGATTGATGACCTCAATCACTCCATATAAATATTTACATTTTTCCTCCAATTATGTGTCTCTAATTTCAACCAATGTTCTCTTAATTGATATCATAATTTGGTGGTGACTTTTCATTTCCCTTTCCCACTAATTAAGACTAAATTTTATTAACCCAATGTCTGATGTGAGATTTCCACAAAGGTACTTTTCTATTTTTACCATTTTATTTTTGAAGAACAATTTCAAATTTCAAGGATGAAATTTATCGAATAATTGGAGAATGTAACACCCCATGATTTCATAGTACGTTATCTCATTAAAGTAATTCAATAAAATACGCTACACATAACACCGAGTTCGAGCGCACCACAACTAACCAAACTAGCCATTCAAAAAGATCTTATGAAAAGTATTGATAAAATTTTGAATCTTATGTACTATATATCATGTTAACATCCAAATTATGTGTTTCTTAGACATATTATAAGAACAAATTCATTTTCTCAGATAAAAGAATTTTTCGAAAAAATGCAATTTTACCGCCTTCTAATGGAGAACCATTTTTAAAACCAATATTTGACACTTTTATAAATTAAATTTAATGAAATTAAATTATTATTTAGAATATGGACTTAAAAATTTAGTTTGTATAAATTTTTGGTACTTTTTTGATAACTTTCATATTTTGATGAATAGTGAAAAATACTAGGTTTTAATTAAAACATACTTTTTTAATCGAAATAATTTATAGTGTTAAATTATGAATATGAATTGTTTTGAAGTATAATTATATTATTTTTTTATCATTTAATAAACTTTTGGTCATTATAATTAATTTCACATTTATATTTTACATAAACACTTGTCAATCATTTGATAGTTTTTACTTTCTCAAAACGCGCTTTTTGGCTTTGGCAACAGGAATTAATTTTAAATTAATTTCTTCCACTTAAGTGTTTTGAATTTGGAAAAATGGATTCCATATTTGGAATTAGGAGGTTGAAATTGTGTAAATAGTTATCTTTTATTTCTAGACATTATGGATATTTACTTCAGTAAATATTTTATTTAACATAATTAAATGGTACATCTGGTAAATAAGGGTAAACAAATATTATTATAATAATATAAAATTACCCTAACATGTGTCATATTACTATTGGATTATACATGGTCAACCACAGCCATCCTTGGGTCAATTTTAGGACCACTTGGAGCCACATGAGAGTGATAATGACACATTATATAAATTAATTTAATGTAATGATAAAAAAGACATAAACATATATCTTTTAGTAAACTAATTTTTTACAAGGTATTATATAAGTTATATTTTATACTATAAATATTCCTTATAAATATAAAAATGTTTAATACATAATGGTAATTTATTTTTATTTTTTAGAAATTAAATATTTAAATTTTTTAATGACACAATGATGATGTAGTAATTACCATATTAATGAATAAATAAAATAAATGGTATTATAAATATTAAAATAAATATAATTTCAACGTTTCTATGACATACACTTATTTTATAGGTGAATATGAAATATAGGAATTTTTCAATGTATATTTTTTTGATGTAATCAAGTAATGATGACTTTTACATAAACCAAATACTAAATTATATCAAAATTGACATAAATGAGTTTTTGAAAAAAATATTCTATTATTAAATTATATAATATTATTAAAAATAAAAGGTTCATAAAAAGGGATTAAATAACATTATATATGTCATCAATGAACTAATTTAGGTTCTCTTGTAAGTTTATAGTATGTTTATTAACCATATAGTGTCAGAATACAAGAAGACACGGTAAAAGATAAACTATTTAAGTAAGAGTTAAATCTAAAAGATAAGGTTAATATGGTGACCTAAACCTATCTAAAACCTATTGGTTGAGTGGTTTTCGACCAATACCTACCTTATCCTAGAAAAAATAATTTTGGAGCCATTATAAACCGAAAATTATTTTATTATAAAATAATATTTCAAGATTTTCCGAAAGTGACCCTCAGCTCTCTTATAAAAGGGAACTTCCCCTTATCTTAATTTCACACCTCCAAACCCATTTGGATTGGCCTACCCCTGCCAAAATATCCTCCCAAATTCCTTAAAATCAACCTATCATCCTTAATTGTATCCTAAATGATTTTATGTTGTTATAAATATGGTAAAACCATATTAATTATTCTATCAATCCTATAAATGAAAAATTCACCATACGTGCGTACGTACGGCATATTGTCTCCATGTTGTAGGATAGTTTATTATTCAAAAACCTATTTAGTGGGATGGCTATAATAATGAATATAACAGATTTAAATAATAAATATAACATGTTAATGATTCTATATATGTGATATAACATCCAATTTCATATGATTTCACCATCAATATAATGATATTGTCGCTCGTGCGTACGTACGGATTACCGTCTCCATGACGCGATGAGATTCATTTCCACATTCACCATTCAACGATGATTATAAAAACATATATTATTAATAATTATGTAATATATAACATAATAATGCTACTTTATATATATGTGTGTGTACATACATATATCTTATTCACTTACTTCCTTTCAATACGATATGAAAATGGAAACAACATTTATGCGTACATACGGCCTACCGTCTTCATAAATAGTGTTTTCCATTTCATATATCTATCTATTATACATATTTATATTATATATATATATATATGATATATAAATCATGTTTTATATTCTGGAATTTTTTAAACCATGATCTAAGGGATATAATTAAGAATAACATGTTAAAACACGTTCAATAAAGAAAGCTATTATTACCCGAAATGTTAATTTAACATGGAAATCATTATTAAATGGCATGTATAATGTCATAAATGAATCTTGTATGATATAATAAATTTTAATCTGGTTATAGTAAAATTTAATAACATACTACGGTCATTATACAGGTGGTTAATGATACCATCGACTAGAGAAAATTGCAAGGTAGGGGGTTTTCGTCTAACTTTTATTCCCGTGAGATTCATGTTATATTTTCCACTATTACCTTTTGTGTGGAGTATGTACTTCCTATGGTTGAATTTTTTATGTAAAATAATTTAATTTATGGGTATTTACATCATCATTGGATGATCCTTCTTCCATGGGGTCTATGTTTCGTATGATTCCAAATTGGTAAGGGAATTTCAAATTTCAATTTCCACTCATTCGGTTTTACAAAAACTCCATTGATTACTTTAATCCACGATTATGTGTGAAATTGGTATTTATTTACATATTTATTAATTTACACTCCCCTTTGTGTATATATACTTTTGATACACATAATAATTCCATTGATAAATACTCAAGTCATCGATATAAACTTGATAAGTGTAATTTTAAATCAATTTCTATTCATTGAGTTAAACATCCAAGCCATTGGTGTTGTTTTTACAAGAATATGTGTGAATTTACCTTGATTTATTTACACTGAATATAAAATAATATTGAGTGTATTTATATTTTTCACACAGAATTATTTCATTGATTTCTCCTCAACCTAAGGATATAGTCTTTATAAAGGAATACATCTCAACTTACATTCCATTGGGACTTCTTTGTTGTTATTCACAAATTCACTTTTATTTGGTGAATATATTGTACTATAACAAAGTACATCA
The DNA here is from genome assembly GCA_963277665.1 of Viscum album. NCBI lineage: Eukaryota > Viridiplantae > Streptophyta > Magnoliopsida > Santalales > Viscaceae > Viscum > Viscum album. The sequence goes on from OY728122.1 coordinate 1,212,186,936, forward strand.
TTAATCCCTTTATTCTCATGATATTATAATGTTTTTATTACATCGATTATTTTTATTCAAGCATCTCTCATTTGGGTAGGAACTCTAACGAAAATATCATTTTAAATGTTTTAAAATTTTATTCTTATAAATCCTTTTCATTAATATCAATGTTTTAAAAATGATTTTAAGGTTTTATTTATATGGACATTAATGTTTTAAAATTTGAATTATTTTTAAAAGTATCAAAGTGGTATAGGACACTTTTATTCAAAAAAACAATTTTAAACAGCTTCTTGATAAATAGTTAGACTTTTAAATGTTTTCCTAAAAAAGGGATATTTCTCTCAAATATTTTTACTGGTCATTTCAAACTATGTCAACATCCTGTACGGTATATTATTCTTAGTTGAGGTTGATTCGTTATGATAAAAATCTTCCATACTGTATTTAAGGTTTTGTGATATTTTTGACTGTGGATGTTTTATTTGTATACCATTCATGGATTATGGATAAATTATTGACATTTCGTATGCTAGTTTTAATACGAATGTTTATGTTATGTTTAAACCTTTTCATATGAGGAATGGACTGGACATAGTATGTGATGGGTGGAGCCTGCTATAGCTCCTCGATGCATCGGTAGGACTCATGTGGCAATTAGACGTGGAATTGGCCAAGGCCTTTCCCAAATTTGATATATGGTTTTGGTCGTGGCCTTGATAATTTTTAGACATCTTGGGAGAGGCCTTGAAAATATGTTTTAGAATGTCTAGAATTATACATTCTCTCATTATGAAAATAATATTTATAGTTCATGTTTTTATTCGACTAGTATAATACCCATGACTATGTTTTATTATGTCATTATTTACTCATCTCATATTCCAACTATAAAGTGTTCATATTTATTATTTATAAATGTATGTGTTTTAAATTATTCACCTTGCCAAACTTTTATGTTATCTTCCATTGTATCGATTACCCTTACTGAGCATTTGAGCTCACCACATTATTGTGTTTTATTTTTTAAGGATTCCAAGAAGTATATTATGATTGATAATAAGGATTAATCTAGGAGATTAATGGAATTCTCAAAGGATCATTTTTGTTGTGTTTTATTTTTCTAATGTGTAATGTAATGTTCATGTATGTATTCTTTTTTTCATGACTTATAAACTAATCTTTACTTTGGTACATGATTACTTTTAATCATTCCAATGTATTAAAATAACGATCTGGATTCGGGCTTCTAGGTTTGGGGCATTACAGATCCTTCATATAAAATTACCATGGTTTCTCATATGAAGAGGCTTGTCTCGTATTAGGATTTCCTTTGTTTTGGTTCTTGAAAAATTTATTATATTGGGTTGGTAATTGGGAAGGGTCACTAGGATAATGGAAGGTAGGAGGACTAGGAGTAGGATGGATCCTTTGAGGTTGGGGAACAAAAGTATAACTTCATTATAAGTCACTCTCACCATGGAAATATTGGAATTAGTTTCTATTTTGAGGAGGGAATTTAGGGGGATGAAAGATGGGATTATCAAACCTCAAGACTGGGTTTTATGTATAATATAAGGATCTATGTGGGGTTAGTTGGAGTTTATAATTTATTGACCTTATATTTTTGGGTTGATGTTTAGCTGAGCATATGTTCTTGTTGAGCTCCATTGTACAATAATAATCTAATGGATCATCTTCTAATTATGTACATGTGTCATTTGATTAAGTTGGTGAGTTGTAGATTCCATAGTTTTTTGAAGGTCTATAAAAATGATATTGTCTATAAGATGGGTTTTGGGATTTAGAAGTAATAGATAGTTGTTTCACAATACCTTTAAGTTCACTTGTCTACTCATTCATCTTTTTAGACTCTATCGACTGATTTTATTAAATTTGTTTGACTTGAGATTATTATTGAGTGTGGAATTGTTCCATGTTTACATCCATGATTATTATGAGATATCCTGAAACTATAGCAGTTTTTCTAACAAGAGAACCACCACTTATGGCAGCAATGAGAGTTCACTCCTTAGACAATAATCTATTTTCAAATTATCAGATCATAATTTTTTTAGGGATTTTGTGTTGTAGGAAAATTTCTACAAGATTTTTTAACCTCTCTTAGTACTAATAGAGTGATTCATTGGGAAATTGATAGATACCACTAATTTTATTTCAGAAAGAAGTCTTCCAGGAAGTATGGGAGAATTTTTATAAGAATAGTTTCTTCATGTCATTCCATGTGATTTGGGGGTTATTAATTCATATAAGGGGTGGTGAGTTCTTTAAGGTTTTGTCCCTACGATTGGTGGCATCTTGTTCAATTGGATGGTTGATGAATGGTTCTTGAGTGAATTGATTATTCATAATGTTCCTCATAAGTTGGTGAAGAGTTTTCTAAATTTTCAAGTGAAAATTATTCCATGGATTATTTTGGAGGATATGTTGAATTCATAGAAATTTAAAAATGATGAGGAAGTTGGGTTTTTATTTGGGTTTTTTTCAAAAAAATCATTTTTATTGTTTTTTTACAAAAATTAAAAAAAATTACTGCCAATAAAAAATTCCCTAGAAATGATCCCATTTTAAGTGTAATATATTTTCACCAATAAACTGTTAAAAGTTTTGGTGCTATACTATAATGTCTTTAGAGGCACTCAGGTCGAATCCTCAGTGATGATACAATTTTTTATACTTGTTTATTTTTGTTCTGGAATTTTAATTAGGGAGTTGATTTTTAGCCTCTAATTTAATTAATTTAGGGATTAATTTTAATTTAAAAAGATGATAAATATTTGGGAGAGTTCATTATTGTGGACGAAATATAATGACATAATTTTTATTTTTAAAATATTTTATCAAACCAAAATCCACTTCACAAGAAGATTTCGATTGGAATTCATAGTTTGGTTTTAATCATAGATTTAATAAGGTATCTAGTCCTTATCAATTATCATTTTTGGAAGGTTCAATATTTCATTAACCAATGTTTATTTTGTTTTCAAATAACCCATGGAATCCACATTTCAAACAAGACACGTCAATAATCTAGGAAGTATCCATTTTCACTAATGAAATGTAAATTTAAATAACTTCAATCGAGTGAAATCTCTCAACCACATAACATTGAAAAATTATGGCTCACCCCAATGGATTATTTACTCATAAATTTAGATGGATATTGATCTGGTTGATTATTATTGGGGTTGTAATTTATAATCAGAAAAAATGAAATAAGTAAAAATTAGTGCACCAAACACACCATGAATGGTGAAATGTGTTAAAAAATTCTAATTGAATGAAAAAGTTAAAGAGTGGAGGAAATATACTATAATTTAAGGTATTATTATTTAATTATGATTAGTAGTGGATTAAATATTACTTAATAAGGATTAATATAGGATTTTATATTATTGGAAACATTCATTGCATTAAATTCAGTTGAAAAAAACTTAAATTAATATAAATGAAAACAATCACAAAAAACATGAAAATAAATGTGGAAGAGAGTTTTATCTTATTGAAAAAATATTATTTAATTTCCTCCTAATAATTTTGAAAATATATTTTCATTCAAATTATCCTCTAAGATTTCTGAAATTTTAACCCATTTAAAGGTGAGGATGAGTATCTATCTATAGCCAAATGGAGTGGACTGATTATGTTCAAAAATGATCATCACGTTGTATCAATAATATGACCATGAAGATAGCCAAATGTATATAAATATTATTCCTAATAGTTGAATATATATTTTTTCATATTTCACCCTCCAAATTTTGTAGCCATTTTAATTTTGATTCCAATGTTATATATGTTTTACTAAACCTTTTGTTGTTGTCTAGTTTTATCCTTAATTTTTAAAAGTCTAAAAATGTGAAAAGATTTTAGGAAAGGATTTTTCCCTCATGTTTTAGAAATTTATTATAGTAATTTTGGTTTCTATATCTTGAATTTATCCAAAAAAATTAACTCTCAATTAGACATATTTCTTGGGAGAGAATTCTAGAATTACGGGTTGTTTTCTACTCATGGGAATAACTTTGTGTTGGACTTTCATGCATAAATTGGGCCTCTTATTGGTTGGGTTAGACCTTAGAATCTTAATACATGATTATTTTGGATATCCAAGAACATATTATTGTGTTTAATAAAATTTTGGATCCTGGATTGAGCCTAAAATTCAATTATCATGGATGATACTATTTTCTCTATAAATTCAGCGGGCCTTCTTGTATGGTCCATATGGTCCTTCAAATGGTCGAACTAACCAATAATTTAGTTGAATGATTTTTATTAATTTTAATAATTAGCACTAAAAAGTAATAATCATATAATTTGGATTAGTATATTGAATGATGATATCCAAATTGTGAACTGTAGTATAATTAAATGAATTCTAACAATTCTCTTTATATATAGATATAATAAAAAATAAGAACATTAAATGGAAATTAAAAAAATCAGAAAAAAACCAATGATGGGAGTAATGTAAAATATTTAATTATTATTTAATATTAATGATAAACTTGATTTAAAAGATTATTTATGAGGTATGTTCCAGATTATGAGAATGAAATGTCGTGTAGCACGGTCAGCTTAGCCTTGTTGATGAATGAATCGTACGAGGGTGAGTCAAGTCATGATTAATGGGAAGTAAATAATTTTACACCTACTATATAATATTATTTGGTACTTGTTGAATACATGTTTAATAGTTTAAATTTCAAAATGGTGAGGTTCAGGTTTGATCCAAGGATCGATCACTGAAATAGATGTTGCGGGAATGGTTTCCCAGATGTTGTGACTTAATAAAGGAATGTATCTTCACTTTAGAGGATCTATAATAAATATAATAGGTTTCATGAATTGGTTTACCCATGGATATAATTATAAACACATTTTTATGATATATCATTTCTGGATTTGACTAAAGGAAAGTATATCAGGTTTTGATGTGAAGATAGATTGGGAGAGAGATATATGCCTATCGAAATTTTTTTAATGAATTCATAGTTTTGAGATGATCATTCCCAATATATTTACATCATCCTGAGTACATTTACAGAGTGACATCTATGTTACAATCTATTTAAATGAATTTTTTAGTTTGAAAAAAGTAACTCTTTGGGAGTTTCACTTGAGAAGTGGTATAATGTAATATGTCTGGGGGGAGTGCACCATTGGCCATTTGAGGGTGGTGACCCATTTTTTAGTTTAGATTTAGCAATTTCTGTGGAAACTAATCTAATGGATTGGGATTGGTTGATGTTGTAATTTAGCACTCTAGAGAGAGTGATTTTATATGTATACCAATGGTTATGTTTGGAAAGGTGCTGGGTTTTGTCTATATTGATCAGGAAATCATTTTGATGGTGTGATGACAAGGATACTCAAAAGGTTGGTAGTAGGTTATTGGTTACCTTCTTTTGACCCTCATATGACAAGGTTCATGAGATGATGAGATCAATCATTCGATGGTTGTTTGGAATTATCATTTTGTTAGATAAATTAACCTATGTGTTACTAGTTTCTTTGTATAATTCTAGTTATGTGTTAATTTTTTGGACCAAAATATAATGGAAAGGGTATGGTTTGTCTAGTAAATGTCACTTGGAGTCAGTTACAGACTCTGAGGATTGTGATTAGAGATGATCTTAGTGTTCCCTGTGATAAAGGAATTAGAATTTGAGTTTGCATGGTGTGTCATATAGGGAAACTTATCCTTTATTAAATATTATTTTGAAGGTTGTTTAGCAATAAGTATTTCATATAGTTATATTCGTTCATTAAGGATCTGCATCTAGAACGCTATAGGGATGAGATGTGTGTGGTTCAATGTTCAGTCAAGGCTTTTCAAGGAAAATATAGCATGACTAGGTTGATCATGGATGATTATTGTTCAGCCATTTAAATTATATTGAGTAATGACGATAGTGTTACCATGTTTTATTCGGTGTAAAGAGCTACGAAATTTCCTTAGAGATTCATTATAACTCTTGGGGAATGCTTTGATACAGAATTCCAATGGTGGAGGTACTATAGTACATAATTGGTTGTTGGAAGCAAGAACCCATGGTGGGGAGAACCATTGGATAGTTGAGTAATGTAATTATGATTTATTAATGGTTTAGCTTTGATGGGATCAAGTAAGTGTCTTCATAATTTTATAATAATGGTTGTTTGTTTCGGCTCAAATTTTGGTGAGATAAGAATTGTATTCTTAAATTGGTGTTAGAGGCACATTCGTTGTTAGGAAATGAAATGTGGTTCTTTTAATGGATTTCATGGCCCAAGTATTTTAGGTTGTTCATTTTGATTCCCACCAAGACTTATTATGGATGAAAAGCATTAATGTGGGGGGTTTTATGATCTCATATTTTTTGAGTTGTAAATTTCAAAAAGAAAGTTTATTTTCAACTACTGGATGGATTGAATCTTCAGTATGTATTCGAAATGGGAATTAGGATGTTGGAATTCCACAAAACATTTATATGTGTAATGTGGATTATAATGTTTCTTAGTGGATTTGGGAGTGTCAGGAGGGCTTGGTTCTAGAAATAAAAGTTTTTAAAAGTTTCATCATAAGGTGCATGGTTTGAGCATGATTAATAAAAATCGTGTAGCCTAACCATGCGACCTTGTTTACAAAGGTTCATGGGAAAGGGAAACCATGAGGAAGGCCAAGTAAAATCATATGGGTGTATTAAATTTAATGCAGACATGTTGAAAACTTTTCACACTATCTGTTAAATAATGCACTATGCCCATGTGTGGGGTGTAGTGTTTGGACAGTTCCAACCACATGTTCGGTGCATGGGTTGTATGACCATGGGGCCAAAACATACAACCCATTAAAGACGGTGAAATTTCCCTTCTATCCATAGTATTATTAATATGGAATCCCCTTTTTGTTTCCTTTCTCACCCACCACACCCACCATTCTCCTTATTTCTTCCCCCAAGGGAGTTCTTCCCTTTTAATAGTCATAATCAGATTACATCAAATGTGTTGGAATTCATGAGGTAAGTCTTTGAATTTGTTGTCCAATATTAGGTTCTTTATCTTATTCCTTAGGTATTTTTGTCCCAATTTAATTGGAGCATGGTGGAATAGGATACTATCATTAGTGGTTTCACTCTACCTTATAAGAGAGTGACTAGAGAGGCTTTCTAGGATCATCTACATGTTGTTTCGATGAGGTTAACCTTAATTATGAATTTAAATTAGGGTTTTGACCTAAATGATATTAATTAATTAGATTTTTTTATATCATTGGTTTGGTATTTTCAACTAAGTGGTTTTAAGGGAACCCTCGATACAATTTTCAGATGGATTCCAGAATTTACATCAAGTCATGGGTCCCCATTGACTTATTTCCTATTATGAATTTTTGTATTTTATTTTATATTAAATTTTTTAATGTTGTAATATATATTTTAGGACTATACTTCAGCTATCAAATTTTTATTAGGGAAATAGAAGACGATGCATCTTGACTCATACATTGTCAAACATGGATGGAGCTATCGAGAGATTTTTATTAATGGTTTAAATCTTCCTAAATGTAGGTGTTCTTTCATACCTTATATATGGTGTTTATGTATATTTATGGTAGTATGTATATTCATGGACTAACCCCTAATAATTATTCCGCCAATATAATTTATAAAAATGGATATTTAATTAATTAAATAAAATATTAGAATGGATGAAATCTAGGGCTCACTAAAAACCCATGAGCCCTAGTCCAATTCCTTGTCCCACAGTTGCTAAGACTTAGTCCCCTAAGAATTTTAGTGTCCTCCTAACCACTCAAGTGGTGATAATTCACTTGGTATATCATGTTAACCTTCATACAAGATTAGGATTGTGACAATGAGGTAGGCCAAAACAAGATTGGGTGTGTGTTTTATCCTAGAGAAACTATGGTACTAGCATAGAAGATCCTAAAAGTGATACCTATAATTATGTATGGGAGTCAAGGATCCTAAGTAGGATTCCTATGATATGTCTTGATCTAGGTCACCCCATTAGGTACCCTAGTGGTTGACAAACCCCAACTAGGTACAAATTGGTTTGGGTTGAGATGGTAGAAGGTGTCACCTAGAACCTATACTAATCATCTAAGCCAATGAGGCTATGATATCAGTGGTGCGTTTAGGCAGTAGTCCACCCTAAATCATTTATTTATGTATTCATTTTGTTACTATTGATGCACATATGATTGACAGAGCTTCTTCATGGTACTTGGTTGATGATCATGACATGATATGATGTTGTGGTGGTGCTTACTAGGCATAATATCTGAATCCATCTCATGATATTCCTTGTTGATTTTTACCAGTTCTGAAATCACTTTTTCTCACTATGGTTTCTCCCTATATAAGTATTTTTAGAGTTATATGCTGGGTTGATTATATTTCCCCTCTACCTAGTGTCTTCCTATAGATTTATATCTTCTAGGATCTTGGGGGAATCAAACCATTTTGGGTGGGTTCACTTCCTCAAAGTTGTGTATTTTTTTGACATCCTTGAGGATTGATTTATATCTTCTATAGTGACACCGAAGGTACTCCCCAGGTTCAGGTGGATGAACCATTACTACATTTCACATAACTACCTGTGAATTTTGATTCTAAGCTAATTATTTAATGGATTCAATGTGGTATCTAGAATTTAAAAAGTATTCCTTCATATCACCTTGGGGTTATCTCACTTAGGGATCATCACAGTTGAAATTTCATGATTGACTATGTATTGAGACTTAGGAGAATGACATTGGACTGGATTACAAGTGGCATGAGTGGTGTGGTGTCTATTTTAGAGCCCTGTTTATAGTACGTCTAGTAATTATCCATAATACTTCATTATAGTGATTGGAGGTGATTATGGGTGAACATAGGGCTAGGAGATGTATCCCCCTATGGTGAATTATCTTAAATAAATACATTTGTATCCCTGGAAAAAGTATGTTTTGGCAATAAAGATTACGGATCAAATTATCAACTTAATTGTGCATTAATTAAGTGATATGTCATCCAAATCGATTCCTTATTCACATGATGAACACGTTATTGGGATCATGGACCCAAGGATTAGTTAGGGACTTACTACTTTTATAATATTTGTTTTATTTATTTGATTCTTGTTCTATCTTAGATAGACTCAACACATTCCATGAGCATTCCTTATAATAATTTTATTTTTCAGCTATTCGAAGATCTTATTTTTTTCTGATGAGTATGTCACATATGCATACAAAACATTTACAAGATATGTACAAGAATCCATTAGTGGTACCCAATTGAGTTTTTTACACACACCCTTATTGGGTCTTCATTAGACTGGGGAACCCCGAGTGGATGTTCACTTGGTGGTAGGAACATGATGGGTTGAGTCCTAGGACTAATTAAATAGGATGAATTAGATGAGTACGTGGAGATCAGTTATGTGGTTCAGCTCAAAGATGGTAGTATAGCCTTGTACATTTTTTATTTTCATAACTACTACATATGTAATCATTCCATTAGGTGATCATTGTTATATGAGTGACATGGCTGTTTGGGTCCTTATTTCATTCAATTTTGTTACTAGATTTTTTATATTTACTACTTACACAATCTATTTATTTGATACTATAGATTATTTTTGGCTATATTAATTTATTTTATTAATTTGATATGAGGTAATAGTCTCCTAATGGAAACACCTTAGGCACTCCCTACAAGTTTGTATCCTCTGGAATGTGGTTAGGCATTCTTTAAACCTTGTGGAAAACCAGCTTGGGCACCATTTTAGAGGTTCCTAGGTTGGGAAGTGAAAATTGAAAAAATTATAATAAGAACCCAAAAGTACAACTTGAAAATAAAGAACATATAAAAATTTAACTAATTAAATACTTTCATTTTTCCTTTAAAAATTTATTATTATATATTTTAGTTAACTTATCATCAAAACCAAGAAAAATTATATTGTTTTTTTTTAGAATTTTATTGTAATCTCATGATTTAATCTAAAGTTTTACTTAAAATAGTAAATTAGATAACATTTTCTTTAAAAAAATAATTTAAGCCTTAAGTTTCACATTTTCTTTTTGAATAATTTCAATATCCTCACAAACATTGTATTTAGTACTTAAACTAAAATTTTTTAAACAATGATTCTTATTTTCTTTCCTAGAATTTTTTTCCCATTATCTTTTTTTTCATTTATCTTTATCACAGTTACAAATTTATATTTCAATTTTTTAGTTTCCATAATAAGAATTTTATTTTATTTAATCACTTTATTATAATCCTTATTCAAATTTTCATAAATTTTAGTAATCTTCTCCACTTTCTCTTTAAATTCATTATATAATTCACTTAACATTTTTACATTATATTTATCACAATAAGAAATAGAATATGATTGATAAACATAATCAAAATTACTATCCATGTGACACATAAAATAGATATTTCTATGTTTCAGATAAAATTTTCTTAAATTACTTAAATAATGTGAGTAGAGAGTTTATAATGTAATATCATGATATTTATTCAAAAGTGAAATATTACTTGTTTATTTTTCATATAAATATTCTTTACTAGAGTTTGATTCTTTAGTTCAACTCCAACAACCAATAAAATCATTTTTAGTATCATTTTCCCATTTCATTCACTTATTATCGTCAATATTTCAATATTTAACACTCATATTTTCTAAATTTAGGTTTCTTATATTCAAAAAATTAATAGTAGATTTACCCTTCAAGTCTTTTATCTTTAATTTCTGTATGTTTCAGTTGTATTCCCGTTCATATTTTTTGGTAGGGTGATTTTGATTATTAAGGCCTTGAATTTACTTTTCAAATTTATGTAGATAATAACTTTACCTAAGATATAAGAACCCGAGGAAATACAATATGAGTAAAAAAATACCTATTTATATTTAAAAGAAACTCCATTTATTTTATCAGGATCTTAATTTCCATTATTCTTCAACTCACTAATATATTTCAGTAAAGAAAAAATCTGATCATCCATAGAGTACTCAATAAAATATTTACATTCCACATTCCACTCATTCTTTGAATTTCATTTATTTGGTAAGGATATGATCATTATCTCAATTAAAACATCATTATTAATTGTTCCTCTAAGTGAAATGATATTTTCATAATATTTATGAATCTTTTGAACAACTCATTAACACTTTATAGATATTAAATTCTAAATTATTGAAATTCAGCCCTATAAATGTCTTTCTTAGTACTCTAAAATATTTCTACTAATTAATGAGGGAATTTTAATGTCCTCTAAATATTAAAAGCATTTTTAAAATAATATGACTATAAACATTTTTTCTAAGTGAATAATTGAGAAATATTATGAATTTATATTTCAAGAAATATTTTTTGACATTATTTTTAGTTAATGTTTCAAGATCAAATTTTTGATGTTTTTTTCATTTTACCATGATAGTAAAATATTACATAATTGTATTCTTTAAAAATTCATTCATTCTATCTTTCCAGTATCTATAATAAATTCTATTAAAATGAGGTGGTATCACCAAATTCAAAAATTAAACTTCTTGGATTTCTGTTAATGGTAAAGTTATTTAAATTTGTCTTATTAAGGACTAGGATGTAAGTTTTATAAACAAAATAATATTAAAAAAATAATCAATAAAGATAACACTATCCATTTAAGGTAAATATTTGACACTAAGTCTTTGGTTATGAAGGTAAATTTAAGTAGAAAATATGTGTTGAATTGTCTTTCCTTAAAATTGTCAGAGCTATTAAAATTAATTGCTGAATTTTGTGGATTAATAAGACTAAATAATTTTATTTTTAAATGGTTAAAAATAGTGGATATGGGAAGTTTTAATTAATAAAATTAAGATATGAACATGGTAATTTTATATAGTATAACACCAACTAAAAAATGAGAGTGTATTTTTCAATGGAATTTCCTAAACCATTACTTTTAAAAAGGGAGAATCCTAACCTATATTTTTTATACTCGTATAACCCAAAATCTAAACACCCATCATTTTATTGGAATAGAAATATCCAACACATTTATAATAGGGATCCCCAACCTATGAGAATTTTTTATTGAATCACAAACCAAATTTGTTCCTAATTTTTTATCATGTTCTCAAAATCAATGATACGTTTTAATTTTATTATAAAAATTTTGTGAGAATATTTAGTATAGATGGATCTAAACCCATTAGAAAATAAAAAATACAATATAATCCAATAGAGAGTTCAGTTTGGATTTTATGGTTAAGAAAAATTATAATAAATACAATATAACCCACTGTAGAGTATAATCATGATTTTATAGTTTAAAAATATTCTTCTTGACCTTTAAAAATAGTAAAATGATATAATTTTAGTATTATAAAAATTTTATTTCAATAATAAATAAATAATGATATAGAAATATTTTGTATGAAACTTCGGCACATAACTATGAGAGTATAGGTCATATAATGGTGTCCCATATCCTTTCACTGTCATATAAAAATTATATTCAACGATATCACACAATGTATTTCTATAAAGGGTCAAAGTGTCTCTAGAGTTTTTTCTAGTTTTCACTAAATTATAAACCCCTGTAAATAATAATTAAAAACACTAAAACATTAACCATATAATAATTTTGTTTTATTCAAAAATAATAATGATGGGTGTTAATAATTATAAAGGGGAGAGAAATAATTTCTTCTTGAAAATATTTTTAATGAATTCAAAATTACCTCCATATTAATAGGTCATAAAACATCCATAAATCTCACACACAATTTCTTGTTTTTAAATTAATAATTTGAAAAACATACCATATTAATTAATGTGAAAATTACAAAGAAAAAATATTACATAAAATATAATAATAAATCTTTCAAAAAAACTTATCATTAACCATTAATTAAAAAATAACTAATTCACTGAAATAAACTTGTATTAAAAAAATTCATAATTTTTTTAACACTTGTTTCATGTTTATATAAGTATAATTAAATATATAAATATACATTTAATCAATTTAAAAAAATTTAAAATCACTTCTCATAGTTTATATATTATTAATATGAGTTTATAAAATGAATAAATTGATAAAAATGATTAATATTAAAGTGAATCAAATTATTTTATCAAAATGGATGAAAAACAAAGTAATATTTGAATTTTTATTTGTGTAAGAGTATGATTAAATATATACAAAAATATATTGTTGAAAAGATATGTAATTATATAATTATATATCTATGTGAGGGTAATATAAACATATTGTGTAGGAAAAAATCTAATAATCACATAATGGTGGGATACTTTCAAGACTAAGGGTAGTGACACACTAGATCATGAATTGGTAATATCATTGGATGTGTAAAGTTTCTCTGGGAATATGGTTTCATTAGTAATATTGTCTCATAAATAATATAGCCCAGTGGTAATGGTTATCAAGGAATATGGCCTTAATGAATGGGCATCAAGACTCATGGGGAATATAATCCAGTAGAGAAGGATGTAAGTGATTTCATGAGAAATATATCCTCATTGAGTTGAATTCATAGGTAATATGGACATATTGAAGGATAACATGGGTCTTAGAGGTAATTTGGAATAATAAGTAAGAATATCTAGGCTCACGAGGAATATAGACTAAGGAGGAAGGACATAAATTGTTAAGATGTTGTGTTTCAAACTAAAAATGTGTCTCGTATATCCTACTAAAAAAGAATAAAATACCACATAGTTTAAGTTTCATTGTTTAAGTTCATGTGATTGGTTGTATTGTGAATTTTAACATCATGCAGTAAGGATTTTTTTGTGTTGTTTTATGTCATATGATTAGAAAATCCATGTCGTGAAATAGGAAATAATGAAATATTGTTTAAGGATTATTATTTAGGGAATACCTTCCATTTATCATTAATGAATCATTATGATGATATCATTAATGAGGTAATGAATGATTTCAGACCACGTATAGAGAGGAGACCCATGGTATATCTTGGGAACTAGGAGATCATGAGTGGGGATTATGAATGGATGTGTGTTTCCTGAAGTTGGTGTTCATGGATCACTAATTATTTAAAATGATGAAATCATCACTGGGAATATGGATGGGGCTTAAAACATAGAAGGAATATAATTATCACATGGCTCATTGAATATAATTAAGAGTCATAATGATAAAATTAATCTAAGAGATACTGCTATAATTTCTTTTAATAGGGATCCTCATTATCAATGGGAATCAATATTATAATTACTCTAAGGGTTAACCCTATATGGGAGGATAATTATTGATCCTATTTTTATCAAGAGAATACATGATTTAGGGGGTTAATGTTAGTTTATATTCCCAAATGATGTATGTTTAATAGATTTGGATAAGGTCATGATAATTGGATTCCTAGTTAAGATACATGGATGAAGGGACTCTCTAACATTGAATTTGATGTTATTATGGTACCCTAGTGTGGGAGAAGAATAAGACTATTATTCCTAGTGGAAGTATAAAAAGAGGCTTTTCCCTAGTAATGGTGATCTAGGGTGGTTATTCCCAGTGATGGAGTGATGGATGATATATCCTAGTGGAATAAATATGAGGTAATTCACCCTAGTAAGTATGGAAATTAGGCTTTACCATTTTGAGGGAGAGATGAGATGGTTCTCCCTAATAAGGGTGAGAAGGTTTTTCCCTAGTGAGGGAAATATAATTTGAATATCAATAATGAAAATTGTTTCCACTAGTACCTTTGGATGAATGGTTCCGGAATTTATTTTATGGTAAGTTTTTTCACCCTAGTTTTAGTGAACTATGGAGGAATTGGTTTCACATAAACGTTTTGAATGTTTTAACTTTTCATAAACCATATTACCATCCATTTTGTTTAATTCCTCAACGTTTTACTCTTGATTAAACTACCTGGAGGGAATTTAAGACTTGATTGAAAGACTAGGGTGAGTAGAGCTCCAATCCACCTCTTCATCATCCAAAAGGTTACAAATGGGTTTCCTACTGGATCCATTTATAGTAAAATATAGGACCCTTGGTGAACCTACTTTTAGAGAGCTAATAGATCTTGGATGTTGGCATGCTCGAAACACAGAGGCATGAAATTTTTTAAAATTGGTTTACATAGGAACACAAATTGGATGAACCATAATGGTTTTATGAAAAACATATCTCATGTCCTTGGTACATTCCCTTCATATTTTCAAGGTATTCCATTGTTTCCAAAATGAGAGATCCAAATATTCCTTATTCTTGAGTCTTGTTTCACAGCCTGATATTTATAGACATTTAGGGACATTATTTAAATATTATTAAGTTGATGTTGTTTTATTTAATTATTTATTGATTTTTTTCGTTATATATTCTATTTATATGATTTGATGGACCATTATAGTGTAAATCAATACCTAAGATGATTCAAAGACCCTTAAATCTTGTATCTTGCCTCAAGTGATTAGGGAGTGAATTAGAGGCCATGTGCAATATCTCCTTGATGGTGTGGTTGAACCAGTTCATGACATTAAAAATTGTATTAGAGTCATTATTTATTGGATCTTAGATATTTGGGTTATGGTAGAGTGGAGAGTTAGGGTATGGACTTGGTATGGAGGTTGTGTGTGGGTGTCTATCCAGAATGGCCATAGTGAAAGACCAAGTTACCTAGAAGTATAAAATTGAATTGACATAGTTAACTATGGATTTTGGGTTTGATAATTGGTAGTTGGTGTTTTGGGAATTCATACATCATTTATAGCATATTGGATCATGACATATTCATGTGATATTGAATTTTTTGAAATGTTTGGGTAATGTGATGAGATTATTTTTTACGACAAACTATTATGTAATAATGTGTAAAAAATGATTCATCATATCCTTGTTTGATATGACATTTTTTTTATTCTAAAAGGTGTGTTGATTATTTTGTAGATTTATTTAACCAAATAAGTAAGATAATAAAACTCAAGAAAATGATGTTTAGTTGACTAGGGGTGCTCTAATGAGCGGATATGAAAGGGAAAGTAGAGAATGTTTCCTTAATGGTAGATCCAGAAACCATGGTGTATAAGAAGATTATTAAGGGTTTTTTGAGGGTTTTCTACGTTATAGAGGTGAAACCACCCCAAGAAGTGACTGTGTTCTCGGATGTGGATCATGACTTTTGAGCACAATACCCTCATATCTTCTTAGTTTATTTTGGGCCCAAGATATTTGAGTATTCCCAGATGGTAATGGATTATATATTTGAATTTATCTTTGTTCTGGAGGAATAAAAAGTGGAGCTTGTAATTTTTATAATTGAGTTTCTAGATCATAACTAATAGGGTATTCTAGATCTTTCAAGGAGTACTATGGGGTTATCTTGAGAGTACTTTAAAGCACTATTTCTTAATAAATTTTCTCCTCAACCATTGAGGATAGTAATAACATAGTGGTTTTTGGAGTGTGGTGCTATTAGTATGTTTTATTTGAGTTTCTTTCATTTTATCCTTTGTCAAATGTATGTAATGATTTCAATATAAGAATTATGGATTTGGGAGTAAAAATTCCTTAGGAATTTTGTTTTGGAATAATAGATACCAGTTGAGCATGAGAAAATCGATTATCTAATTTCATGGTTGGTTCCTAATAATTTTTTAAATATTTCATGTTTTTTTGGTATGATGGGATATTATCACTACTTTATTTATGATTTTTTAATATCTACGGCGATGAAAACACTTAATTGGGAGGAAGGGAAGTTCTAGGAGTGTGGTAAGTGTGAGTTTTTGTTTCAAGTGTTGAAGAATGTATTGACTTCAATGCCTATTCTCACTTTACTATATCTTAAGATATCATATAATGTATATTGGGTTTATTTCAATGTTGTTTTTACTATATTTTGATGCAAGATGGTCTTATAGTGGTGTACAATTCTTATTATCTTATGTCGCAATAGAAAAATTACCCCACTCGTGATCTAGAGTCATTTATTATTGTTCAAGATCTTAATATTTATAGGTATTATCTATTCTAGTAAAATATTTTTGTATTAATAAACCATAATATCTTGATGTATAAATTTTATTAGAGGTATATGTATCATTGGTAGAGATTACATGTTGAGTATATCTTGATATTCAACTTTAGGATAATATATACAACTGGTAAAGGTAACATTTTACTTAATTCTTCGAGGAGGTAGTCTTAAGTATATTTTCTTTGATAACAAAAAGTGTAATAGTAGCTTATTACTATCTTCTTAGAGATAAGTTTTAATATAGATTATGTTGGTGGAAATTTTTTTCATGCACCATTTTCAGTCACATATTCTTTGGTGATGTGGGTGATTCAAGGTTGGATATTTGATTCTATAATCATGTTTTATAAAGGAAATAAATTGGGTGGGGATAAGATGATTGATTAGGTCTTTTGAGATGATTTTTCATTGTATCTCCATGGGAATATGTGTGGTCCTATGGATTTTTTAGTGTAGTTGATGAGAGAATTATATATATATATATATATATGAGTGGGTAGTTCATCCTATTTTGATTAAGATGTACTATAGTGTTCAATGACACTTATGGTGGACTAGAATGAATCTGGATATGGATGGGTTTTTTTAGGTTATTTACCTATCATTGGGTTAATTATAATAATTATAGGCCAACGAGGGATATTGAACCCATTACTACTCCAAAATTAATTTGAGTAAAGGTCTTTATGGATTTTATAATAAGATTGTAGAGTTTACATAAGGGGAAATATACATTATGGGTTTTTATTGATCGATTTATTAAAATTTCAAATTTATTTTTGATTAGGGAGACCTATATAATTAAGTATCTTTGGTAGATATATTGGTTTTGTGTAGGGATATGTTAGAAACAAAGAGGGGTGAATCAGTTTAGATTCCTTTAAACCCAACTTATACTTTTATTCCATTTCACTTTTACCTATTTTACTGGTTAAAGTGATTTTTTTCTCTTATTCTCTCTATCACATTCATTCTTATAAGAAAAACCTCCAAACACACACAATATTGTAAGGCAATAAAATTTACAGGGATCATATCTTAGTATGAGAAGACTAATAATTAGTGTGATCAAGAAAACCCCAAGGTCACACAACCCACTTGTCAAATCATATGAGCTTTACACTATTGTTTACTGAAAATTTAGAATGTGAATCCTACACACTTTCTTAGTGAATCCCATACTATATAACATATCATACCTTTAGAAATAATTTTATGGGTAATAAAAAGATATTTTTACACCAATATATATGATTTTATTGTTTTTGATGTATTTTTCATTATCTGTTTCACATGAACAGTATCACATCTTTTATCATCCATTCTGTGGTGATTCGAGAGCTAATCTAGGCCATACTTTATGTGGTGTTATATCTAATGACCACACAAGAAATGATTCAGGGTTTTTTATAGTCCTTTCATGCCACCACTTCTCTAGAAGTGGAAATACTTGGAATAATTAATGTATTTGAAGTGGCTTATTAAAACTGATGGTCAAATATTTTTCTTGAATGTGACTCAACCACTATGGTAAAAGAAATTAAAGGCGGGGTATTTTATTTATCCTTAGGAATTAATTCCATATGTATGGGTTTATTTTAATCTCTTTAATCGATGAATTACATCATTAATCGTGCATTTTGTGAAGAAAATTTTGTGGCTGATGGTCTGGAACACTAGGGGGTGATGGAATGTGATATGGCTTGGTAAAATGATGTTACTACAAACATATTTACTTTATGTAATAATGATTTTTTTATAAATTCTCTCTTATAACTCTTGTAAATTTTTTATCTTTTTAATAAAGTGACTTTTCCTTTTTGGGAATGTTCACATTCTATCAAAAAAATTGTAGTGTGTCTCTTCTTCTTCTTGTATGAAAACCACTGCACCCAACCTATTTTTATTATTTTCATAATAGTAATATAATATGATACTAATTATTATTCTAATTATCTCTTCATATTTTTATTATTCTTTGTTATTTCATCATTAGTGTAAAATATTTATATCCTCTTAATTATTTGAATCTGTCGGATATATACAAAGGATGTGATTAGGGCCTCTCTCTTTTAATCTCTGATACAAAAAAATGTTTTCTTTATTTTCTATATAGGATTATATATCTACATCAAAATACACTTTGAAATCATAAAAACATATATATATATATATAATATTTATGTTTTTTTACATCTTCAAACATTCTCCACTTCCATATTATCCTCCATGGTTTCTTCTTTATAACTTTATACAACTGCAAATAAGTAATTTTCCTTTTTGTTCAGTCATAATGAAACCTAAATTATCTTCCCATTAATTATGGATATTAATTTGGGTTTATAATCCTATAATTATTCTTCATAAATTCTTTAGAAATCATGCTCAAAGTATCATGTTATTATTAATTAAAATATTGGATTGATTTCATCGTCATATTTTTCTTTATCTCCTCATTTAAATATGAGAAGGTCATAGGCATTATTAATTTTATTTCTTCACACACTTTTCATGAATTCATCAAAAAAATTATCATGGTTTATATATAAACACAATATTTATATCTTCATAAATGGTCAGAAAAATCATTTATTCCATGTTTGCATCTATACATGAGTTGAATGAGTTCTTCACCTCGATACTTGAAAAATGAATCATGCATCCCACATTAAAATATGCATGGAGATTTATTCATGTGACTTGATCATATCATGAATATAGGTTCATGCATCTCAGAGGTAGAATTTCTCAATGAACCATGTATGTGGTTTCCTTTAGTTAATATCATTTATCTTTCATGAATTTAAGTAACATCGTATGCATGATCAATCATTTTTATCATACCCATTATATAAATGTGGTTCCATTACTATCCATATTCCCAACATAAGAAAAGGTGGACATAGTATCTAGATCTCATTTAAATCTTCAAGGAAATATGTGTATCCTGATTTTAACTCAGAAAAAATAAGGGATGACTTGGAAATATAATTATATATGATGGATTAATCAATACTTATCTCATATTCATAATAGCTCCAAGTCATGGTAGATCCTCCTAGCATGAAAATTTCATGGTAACACCTCCATATTTGTGAAGGTCGTGATCAATCTTCATAATATAACATGGTATAATCTCACAAAATAACTCAAATCATTGTCGAAAAATCTATATTAAACTATTACATAATCTATATCATGATAGGAAATTCCATCGCATACTTTTACAATCTATTGAATGATCAAAAACTATATTGATTGGTCAAACATCCCATTTCATGGATGTGGTTTCATTTATTATGGTCAAATTCCACTCATGGTAGCATTCTTTCTTAATGTTCAAACATCATATTCAAGGAATCCATGTATCTAATGGAATAAACTAATATTTATATAAGTTAACCTTTTTGGATGACTCCAAAGATACCTTAATCAATCTAGAGCTAAGGTTAATAAATGATTAAGATGATGCAATAAATCTTGAATGACATTGTTTGTTGTGACATGTGATGATCCTGAATTTTATCCTTATAATTTAGTAGAGGAATAGTATCTCAATAACAGATTTATCCCACATCTCTTCTACATGCATCTTGTCGCTTCGTAATAAGAAAGTCCATTCCCTTAGACATTGAAACCCCTTGTTAAAAGACACTTTATTTCACAATTTATTACAAAAAGGTACACATTATAAAAACCTAAAAATCATGAATCCTAGTGCCTTTGGTAAATTAGGTACATAGAACATCAAAATGGTACTTATATAAAACAATATTAATGGAAATTTCCTTAAAATTATCCATAAATCTCATTACTCTTTTAAAAATGTACGGGATAACCTGGGGACATAAATAAGAAAATGGTGATCTATAAATCCTATTAAAGTAAAAAACAATGCATGGAATAAGGTAATTAATTACGGGTCATCCAAGATGTATATAAAAGAAACATAAGGGGGTGAGAATCATAATCTTGAAAAATAATGCAAGACATGGAATGATAGCATGAAGGAAACATGGGAATCTGTGGAAAACATTAAACATGACATCATAAAAAAGGTCAAGGATGACCACCATGATATTATAACATGGTTGATAATGTCCCATAGTGGATTATTTTTATTCTCTAATCCCATATATTACTTATCATGAGACTAAAACATTTTCCAATTAATTATAGTGTTATATGGGTGTGCCCATCATTTTTACATCACACACATGCATTAGTGTGTCACATTAATCATACAACATAATGATATATTTCATAAATTTTAATACCAAGATCATAGAGTGTGGATTATATTCATGGAATTTCCCAATCAATTAATGGTAGGTACGTCTATCTAAATACTCTTGAATGTAAATAAGGATGGGTATTCATAAAAAAATCCACATAAAAATCATAATTCAATTCATACAGTATAATGGGGGTATGAAAAATGTTCATGGGAAGTATTAATGAGAGTGTAATGGGTATCTCATCAATTTTAAATAATAACGGTACTAATAGGTATGTGTAAAATTATATCTCAACTTGAAAAATTAGAAAAAAAATCATAAAATAAAGAAGATTCTTGAATAATGTGGAGAGGGAGAGGATACCTTACCTTAAGAGGGTGTTTCAAAGATATTGGTAGGAGTTATTAAGAGATCAGGGACACCATGTAATGGATTTATAGATGTATGGGAAGTGTAGTTTCATTCACCAAGGGTTTTTAGTGAAGTGAAATTAGAGGTTGTGTGGTTTTATGTATAAAAAGGGTGGAGAGTTCTTTATTAATCTCCAAACATAGGTTTTGGACACTATATGATAAAGTAATCAAAAATTCAAATCAACCCAGCGTTTTGTCCATTTTTAATACCCAAATAGAGTTTTTTTCATTATTTTACATGTCTAAGAACCGAGATCATTAAAATAATACCATTTCGTGAGGTAAGTGAGTCACATTTACATAGAGTTGATTTTAAAATTTTAAAATATAATATCAGTTTTAGAAGATTCATTAAGGGTTTATAAAATTTATTAAATTACCTTAAAACACGTTTCTAGAGGGTAAATATATATTTGTACATGGATACCATTTATTAAATATATTACATCACTTTTTGGTCATTATTATGTTATAATACACACTGTATATTTATACCATATTTAATTTTGACCCAAAAATTAGACAGTATCCAAAAAATTATGAAAAAATCACCAATGTATACTTTTGACATAATGATATCAAAAATTATTTTTATTTTAAAAAAATAACATGAATATAAATTTATACTTCTAAATCAAAAATATATATTTATTGAAAAAAAATTGCCTTTTTACAATAATTGTGCTCTAACACTTATAAAATTGTTTTTACTTTGTAAAATTATATTATAATTCATATTTAATAATAATATTTTATTAAAATACAATTTATTTAAAAAATTATTGATTTCATTAATATGGAGTGTATTGTATGAAACTATACA
The DNA here is from genome assembly GCA_963277665.1 of Viscum album. NCBI lineage: Eukaryota > Viridiplantae > Streptophyta > Magnoliopsida > Santalales > Viscaceae > Viscum > Viscum album. Next base: position 1,212,209,444 of record OY728122.1, read on the forward strand.
TTTTCTAATAATACAATTTGTGTTTCATCATATCAAAATATAATTTTTAGCAAAGTCATTATCTAATCCTTTAGAAAGTAATATTAAAAAGAAATAAATATAATAATTGTTTTTCTAAAAGAATAAAATACAAATTCATACTATTAAGGTCTATATACATATCCCTTTATTAAACCAGTGTGTACCCAAAGGGTAAGGTGTGTGATGGTGATATTTTCTTAGGGTGGTTGGGAATACGTGGTTTTGGTTGTGTTCTCAATAATCTTGAACCTCTAATATAAATAGTTTCATTCAAGCATTAGTTTATAAATATTGGATAGTAATTTATTAATGTAAAATGTATATGATTTTATATCCCTCAGAAGCTCAGATAAATTGTCTTTGTAGGGTGTGATCCTACTAGTCAAGGTTGTCACTGATTTTATCTGATTACATTGGACATTATCATAATCCTTAATATAATAATCATAATTATCATTGAACAACATATAGGTTACTAATTTTTATGATGGATAATTGTATTTTAAATTTTATATACCGTATAACTGTTCAAAATATCCAAAGTTGTACATGTGTTTTATATAACTTTATTATTTAATAATTAATTTATTTAGTCAAAAAGAGAATATCATTTTTAAAAGTTTGGGTCATTACATTATTCCACCATTTAGAAATATATCTCTTGAAATTTTCATTTCATACAGTAAAACTGATGATGGTAATTTTGTTTCATTAAATCTTCTAGTTCCCATGTTTCTTCCTCAATATTGTGGTTCCTCCGGAACAGTTTCACAAGGTGATATGTCTTGTTTCATAGAACTTTGTCTCTAAATTATAAGATCTTTATAGGATACTCCACGTATGAAAGGTCGTATTCCAATGATACCACCTCAATATTTCATAAATTTTAGTGGTCTTGTATGTACTTATTGAAGAGGGATACATCGAACACATCTTTAACTTCAAATAGGTTATATGGGAGTGATAGTTGATAGAATAATACATCTATATTATCAATGATAACAAAGTGGGTGATATATCTAGGAGTAAAATTTAAATTCTTCCCAAAAATCATGAATTTCTTTCATAGAGATATAAGAAGTAATAATTTATCTCTGACCTCAAACTCGAGATCACATAAACAATTCTCTTCATAGATTTTCATTCAAATTTGAGAAGATTTCCTATGATGTTGAATAGTTTGAACCATACCTATCATCCATTGGACAAGATAAAGTCTCATCAGCTTCTTCTCTCCAACATTACAAAAATGTGTCATATTTTGACATCTCTTCCCACACAAAGCCTCATAAGGTGTCATTCTAATGCTATAAAAGAAATTTTTGTTATATTAAAACTTCATTAGGGGAAGGTGTAAGTCCCAATATCCTGGTAAATACATTTATCAAGATCTCATCATATCCTCAAAAGTTTTAATGGTCATTTTAGACTTATCATATGTATGTGGGTGATAATCAACGCTAAAGCTTGGTTCTCTATCCAATTATTATGGAAGGATTCACTGAAACCTTGAAGAAACCCTTTAATCTCGATGAGATACAATATAGAGTGGAACTCTATGAAGTCTCCATGAAGCCTTACCACTTCCTTAATGTATATCTATGTGAGTTTTTTAAGAGATAAATATTACTTGGTGGTAATGAAATACCTTAACTTATTAATTAAATTGACTACCACTCTGATGGAATTATTTCCATTAGATGTCTTAGGGATTCCATTGATGAAATACATTATTTTTTTTTCTCGTTTCCATTCTAGAATTTTAAATGGTTGCATCATACCATTAGACTTTTATTGTTCTGCCTTTAATTTTTGGTATACCAAGAATTGAGATACAACCTCTGAAATATCTCTCTTCATTTTATCCAAATAGAATATTTTCTTAAAATACCAATACATCAAAGTATTTCTTTGATGAATAGATAAGGATGATCTATGTGCATCATCCAAAATTTCCTTATTTATCTCATGTTTTTATGGGACACATATACTGGTTCCAAAACTTATAACTCCATCGTCAAAAAATTTTAACTCCAGAATATTTACCACCTTTTTCTATATGAATACATCATCCTTATGAGCCTATGTGATAGCCTTAATAATGTACGGTTTAGTATTTATTTTATAAATGTAGGATAAATATAATATTATTATTCCTATGTCTATCCTTTTAATTCCAAAGAAGAATGGATCCCTTGAAATCCACATCAAAGATAGACTCATGGGATCCTTTCTGATCAGAGAATCTACCACTTTGATTTATTTTTTGAGATGGTAATGAATTGAGAAATAAAAATCCTTGATTAACTCTAACCAAATTCATTGGTTCATATTTTTCTCCTTTTGTTTGAATATAAACATGAAGCTTTTATGACCCATATATATGTTACAAATTTCTATGTAGAGGTAATTTCACCTTATCTTCAGTGAAAATATCACTACTACCAATTCTAGATCATGATTTGGGTAGTTTTTCTCGGGTATATTTAAATGGGGAGTGGGAAAGGATATTACTTTTTTTCTTGAATCAATACAAAACCCAAGATCTTTTTTGATGCATCATTATAGATCATAAATACTTCTTTATTGGTGGGTAATGTGATCATAGTTGTAGTGATTTTCCTCTTCATAGTCTCTTTAAAACATTATTTATATTCATCAGTCCAAAAAAACTAGACTCCCTTTTGAGTAACCATTGTTATTTTCCATAACAATCATGATAAATTTATTAAAAATCTATGATAGTATCCAACTAATCTAAGGAATCATAAAATTTCTATCTCTAATGTTATCCTTCTCCATCCTTCAATTACCATGGTTTTTTAAGGATACAAAGATTTCACTTTATAGGTGATAACATCTCCCAATAAAGTTACTTTCTCTAATAAAAAATTTAATTTACATTAAATCATAAAAAAAATTCCATTCGCAATGTCTTCATTATATAATTGAAAATCTATTCATCTTTCTCCTTTCTTTCAGATTAGATGAGAATATCGTCTATAAAAACTACCATAAATTTATCATGTTAATCTGTAAACACTCTATTAATCAATTCCATGAATATTTATAGATTATTAGTGAGTCTAAATTGAATCAATTTGAACTCATAATGTTTTTACATTCTACGAAAAGAAGCATGGGGATATCCTCCTTCTTTACCTTTACTTGATAATATCCTAACCAAATATCTAACTTAGATAAGTATTTGGATGTACATAGTTGATTACAAAAGTCATCAATCTATAGTAGAGGATACTTGTTATTTTTCAAGATCTTTTTGAGATCACAATAATCAATACAGTGGTGAATTGACCTATCCTTTGATGAACCTAGCCAGTTCACCCCATGGTGATTCACTGGGAATATGAACCCTTTATCTAGATTCTCATGTAGCAACTTCTTTAAATCCTCATGTTCAATAATTTCCATTCTATAGATATTCTTGGATACTAGTAAAGATTCAAGTATAAACCCAATTTAAAAATCAACCTCTCATCTAGGAGGAAGGCCGTGAAATTATTCAAGATACAAATATGTGAATTCTCTTATAGTGGGAATGTCATAAAGGATGACATTTTATTTAGTATCAATCATTTGAGACTGATATTCTAGCTCAAGAGGAAATAATATCCCTTGTTTAGGTGTTGTTACCAAATTAGATTTATACTCCTCTTTTCACTTGTATAGAATTAGAGCCAATTCATAATACATACGGTAATTCAATTCTCTCATAAGTTTATATTGGTTCTATATATGGAAAGCCTATCCATGCATAGAATTACAATAAATTACACTAAAGTAAGTTTCATATGGTTTAATGGTAATTTAATCCCATAAATTTATACAAGGTAATATTTATATACATGGGATTCATTAATTTTCCATTTTTCTTTTTCACTAATAACTCCACTTCCTTGCTTTATGGTGGTGTCTGAATAGTTATATTAAACTTGTGAGATTTTAAAAAATGCATGGAACCATAATTATAAAGTATGCTCTATATCCATGAATTAATAACTATTATATCTTCCACCACTTTGTTTCTTAGATCCACCTCAGCATTTGTGATGGCATAAGCTCACCCTTATTACCTAGGAGGTTTTTAACATTGATTGTCTATGAAAGACAATGGCTGAGAGCATTTTCTTTCATTGTTCCCATATTACTTACAGTTAAAACATTGTGCTATTGGATAAATTTTGATAGGATAATTACTTTCTCCCATAACATTGGTGGGTTCTCCCATAACCAATCACAAGTTAGGTTCCCCTCTTTCTCGTACCTAAAGCATTTCCTCATCCCCTTCATGGAATTTTAGGATTCTTCTTGCCATAATTTTTACAAGTGTGATCTGTTAATTTCATTCCACCTTTATATTAAAATATAATACAACATGAATGAAGATCCATTTTCAAATTCTTATCCCTGTGAAAACCTTGAGGTTCACCGGTATTCTTTTGGAATTTTAGGGAACATCAGACAATTTCCTCATAGTTGTCAAAGTTATTAATGAAGAAGTATATTTTAGTCTCAAATTTATCCCACCAAATAAATATTAAACTTTACATTCATGGTAAATTAAAAATTCATAGGTGTATCATGAAAGTCTTGTGGTGTTTTCCTCAAACACCCCAATTGATTCATTTTCCTTTTTCTTGAGCTTAAAAAATTCCCTCTCAAATTTCATTCAAAGAGTGCAAGGAAAATATTGGTCAAAAAAATTAGTAATCCTTATACTACATAACTGTGATCTACTCATTAAGATTCATTTTTTTACCAACATTTGACATTGATCATATTCTCCTTCTATATGGTAAACATCCATCATGGCCTTATAATTGTTAAATCATTTTATGATGGAGAATGTCTTCTCAATAGAGCTGATCATTTTTTCATGACTATGTGATCAAAAGATCCGCTAAAATACAGAGGTCATTGTCTTATAAAGGTCTCAATTATAACATTCACTTTCTTATTGTCATTTTTACACTCCTATTGGTTTAGGTTTAAATTCAAAACATGTGTTAATTGAGAATGTATTGTCATGAATTTTGTTATTCTTTCTCTCATTGGGTTGGGAATCTCAATTTGGAGTCATCATACTACCCCTGACATTGGTTGTTTACTCAGTTACTCCTATATCTAAAAATTTACTAGAATAAAGGGAAAATTAATTATCATAATTTTTAATATATTAAACAAATAAACTGGAAAACATGAAAATTAAATGTATAACACATAAATGATATATATATTCTTTACCTATGAATTTTTAGGTTTCAATCTAAATTGTCCATGATCTATTTCCTAACATAAAATCTTATGATCATTTTTATTCTATAAAAAATGGTTCATATAAGGATTGTGAATTTACCAAATCATATCCCTCAATAGTTTCAACCCTTGTTTGAAATAAGTCCTATTTTCATTCATTAGGAAATGATCAAGTCCATCTCAATGTTCCATTTTGTGGTTACTACCCCTATGTATATCTATTCTAGATCCACATCCACTTGTATTATCTAAAAAAGAAAATATTTTATTGGAAACCACATACTCTATACTTTACCAAAATTTAGGGATGTTTTCGAATGATTAGTCTTATCCCTAAGGATTTTATTATATTTTCCTAATCCTAAACCCAAAAATAACTAGGCTTTCCATTGATACTAACTTTGACAACCCTTATGATTAATACACATTATTTCATAATTTATTACATATAGGTACAAATTATAAAATCCAAAAATATCATGAATCCTAGTGTATTTGAGGGATTTTGTACATAGAACGTCAACTTGATATACAAATAAAATAACATTATTGAAAATTTCCTAAACATTATGATAAAATTCCATTGCTCTTTTAAAAATATATGCGATAACAATAGGACATACATAAGAAATTAGTGATCTATAAATCCTAGTAAGGGGGTAAAAAATCATAATATAAGGTAAAGTAGTATATGTGATCCAATAGGTATATCAAGGTAACATGAGGGAGGTGATAATCATAATATTTTATAATAAGGCATGATATAACATGATAGAATAAAGGCAACATGGGAATGTGACGACAACTTTATATAGGAAATCAAAAACATAGGTCAAGGATAACTACCAAAATATCATAACATAGTGGAAAAGTCCCATAAAGTATTATTTTTACTCTATAATCCTATAAATGATGTCAAATGAGACAAACATAACCCAATGCATTAGAGTGATATCTAGATACACCCATCATTTTCATATCATGTACATGAATTAGTATGACACATGAATCATACAACATAAATATGTACTTCATCAATATCAATCACATAATAATTTTTTTTGGTTATATACGTTTATTTCCCCCACAAAATGAAGTATAGGTACATCTTAGTGAATACTGTCGAGAGGAAATAAAGATAGGTATTCACAAAAAAATAATTAGCATGGAAATCCATCATGACAATTCCGGAAACCTAATAGGGGTAAATAAAGTTTCATGGGAGGGATTAATGAGAGTGAAATGGTTCTATCACCACATGAAAATTATAATTGAAGAGTGATGTGTGAAATCATATTCAAATTTAAAAAATTGGAAAAAAATGGGCATAATATAATGAATGTTCTTGAATAAATAGGAGGAGAGCATACTTGGCCATGATAGGGTGTTTCCAAAAGCTTTAGAGGAGCTTATTCAGAGCATAAGGACACCTTGTAAGGGATATTGAGAGTTAAGGGAAGATTAATGTCATTTTATAAGTGTTTTGATTGAACTGAAATGGTAATTTGGTAGGGTTTATATTGAAAAATAGAGGAGTGTTCTTTATTGATTTTCAAACATAGATTTTTTACGCCATATAATAAAGTAGTCAAAAACAAAAACCAAACCATGGTTTTTTACTATGTTTTCTATCAAATTATTGTTTTTGCATTATTTTACATGTTTAAGAATGTATCTCTAAAAGAATATTTCCCACAGTAATGTGGAAGTTAGACATGTTTTCAAATAATTGATTTTAAAACATTAAAATATAATACAGGTTTTGGATGATTCATTAAGGGTTTTTGAAATTAATCAAATAACCTCAAAAAATATATTTTAAAGTGTAAATATGTACCTATTTGATACATTTATTGTAATATATAACATCACTTTTGGATCATTATAATTTCATTATACACACTGTATATTTATACCATATTTAATTTTTCCCCAAAAATTTGATTGTCTCTACAAATTATGAAATAAATAATAATTTTTTAATTTCAAATTTATTATTTAAAAAATAAAATTTTTTATCAAAATATGTATCTATATATAAGAATTTATAATTTTAAATTGATAATCCAAATTTATTGAATGTTAATTATTTTATGGTCGATTGAAATTTTTCGACACTTATAAAATTATTTTTTACTTTTAAAAAAATATATTTTCATTTATATTTAATAAAAAATATTTGATAACAATATTTTATTAAAATATAATTTTTTTTTATTTTGAATTCATTAAAATACAGTTCCTTGACTAAAACTATACATTTCCCAAAAATATAATTTTTTCCATCATATCAAAATATATTTTTTATCAAACTAATTACCTAATCAATTAAAAGGTAATATTAAAAAGGGATAAATATGTGGATTATTTTATTAAATTAAAAATAATAAAAAATCATACTATTAGGTTCTAGATATATATCCCGTTATTACACCAATGAATTCTCTTAGGGTAAGATGTGTGTTGCTGATATATTCCTGGGGTGGTACAACATACATAGTTTGGGTCGTGATCTTGATTAGCTTGAACATATCCTCAAAATAGTTTTCTCATGCTTTAGTTGTCAAATCTTATCTTGGACATGTTCATGGAAAATCCTGGTGAAGTTATCTCCCTAAAACATCTGATAAATTGGATTCATAGGGTATGATCATATGGGTTTAGGACATTTCATCATTCTTTTGTATCAACTGGACATTATCATTACCCTTAATATACTAATATTAATGGTCACTATAAAATGGATATATTGACAATGGTTAGGTTTCATAATGGTCTTTAAAATTTTACAAACTATATAAATGATAAAAATATCCAAAGTATTATATGTTTTTTTATAATTTCATTACTTGATAACGCAATTATTTTTCAAAAATAGAATTTAATTTATTAATGTTTCGTTCCTTATATAGTTGTCTGATATAGGAGACCAGGTCCACTCCAGAACACTCACACACACTTTCTCATTCAGTGTCCTGATACGCGTTCACCATGTATCTTCTTACTTCCACCCATTGATGCACATTTCCACCCATATAGGAGCTTTAACTCTCTACCTCCTTCCGGTGTCCATGCCAAAAATATATCACATAGTGTGATTCCCTTGAACTTGTGTAGTATACCTATGACATTGATTAGTTCATGTATAGTGAATATATTTACTAAACTCTTATAAAAATAGTTAGTACATATTTCAACATAATTCATAACATAAATATTTTCATATATTTCACACTAAATATTTTTCTACATCCATTTATATATTTATGTATCCTAAACAACATAGATAAATATCCAAATGGAACTTCTTCAAATAGAATCTTCCAATATATTTTATTGGCATGAAACTACATATTCGGTTCCCATTATTTCAATATGTTTCTTCTTTATATTATATTGAATTATCCTTGACAACAAATACACATCATATAAATTGGACTCAACAATCTACCCCTATGTATTTATTGGTAAATACCCATAAATAATTTACATTGAAATATATTTTATCACTTATCTCCCCATTTGTTATCAATATTTCATTGACCTTTTTCTCCACCTTACTAAAAAGATATAAAAATTACTTGTGAAACGTGGTATCAATTAATAATTAGAAAAGTTCCGTAAACCATTTTACAATATGCTTAATTGATCCATACTCGTTGTAAAAAATAAAAGGATTTAATCTTGAAAAAAAATCAATCCTTTAAAAAGAGAATGGTACCAAATTAAATGAGAACACATAATATTGTCTTCAAGTGATGAATAATTGTATTATAGGATGATTCAAATTATAGATACCTATTGAAATACCAATTTCACATTTATGTCATCAAATTATTAAGTTTATCTGATTTAATATCAATATTTTACACTTTTTTCCAAGGATAATTGTGTTATGAAAAAAAAACATACCAATGACATTATATTCAAGTAGTCTCTAGAATAATCATATGTGTATGAGATTAATAGTTTTTTCAGCTTGTTCATAATTCTTCACTTTTCTCCCCCTTAAGGAGATATTCTTGTGGATCTATTTTTTGATGAATCACATTATTTTTTCTGTTGAGAAAACACTAAAATAGGTCTTAAACTTGTGCTTTTCCAGATTTTATAGCTTAAAAAACTCCACCAAGGATAATATTCATTCACACATATTGTATACAATACCTAATGAATAATCAAACAAATATGGTATCCTTATTAATCTTTTATCAAGATTTGAAAAAAAAATAACTTCCTTCAACTTCGTCAAAGATAATACTTAACTTAAATATTCAAAATACCAATTCATGGATCAATATTAGATGGTGGTATCTTTATATAGACTGTCTAGGATTGGAATTAATATTCAATATTTCTCAGGATATCCCCATGATACCATATTTTACATTCAATTCCCTACATTTTAAGAATAAATATATTATAAAAATATTATTGAAATAAGGTGGTTCTTCTTTTTCAATAATGTGAATTTTATTGTTAATATGATTTTCTCAACCATGTTTCTAAATTTCCCCCATTATTAATTCTTGGACATCTAAATTTAAATTTTTGTTTTAATTTAGGCTTTATTGATCTCATATCTTCATCAATTTATTTTTGTGTTAATTTCCTCTTCTCAATAAAATTTAAGTCACATGTATCACTTGGGAAAACTTGAAACTTTTTTAGAAACTCTCCTTGTGCTTGAATTGTAGAAAAACAATATCTATAAGTATTACCATCCACATTTAACCTCACACATAAGACATATTTAACACAAGGGTTTTCATTTATTGAGAACCCCTCATGAAATTTGGGTATATCATGTGAATCATCTTCTTCTCCTTTGTAACAACCCTTTTATTATTCCACTTACAAATTTCTTTCTCTATCTAAATCGTATATCCAAATTACTAAGATTTATTTTGGTATATTCAACTCCTTTTTGTAATATTCCCATTGATAATTTATAGTGCCATTCATCTCGTCAGTCCTTCTAGATGAAGTACTCTTCTTGGACATTTTTATTTTTTACCCCAAAGTTAACCATCTTCTTTCTTAGTAGTTTTTTTCAGATTATCTAGAATTTTAGATCCCTTACACATATTTTAAATAGATATAACTTCTTTCTTAGATTTTGGTATTCTATATTTATTTTAATTTAATACATGTTGATATGAGCATGCACCACTATTATAACCACACTCTCTTCCAAAAAAACAAGAATCATTGAGTGCATCCAATCTATTTGATTTTGAAAAAAAATTATTATTATGTGAGTGTTGATTATTATTCTATAAATTTGTATCCCTTATCATAGGCTACCTTTTTATTTGTAAATTCGGTTATAATACCAAAAACTAATTCATAATGCTAGAATATGCTACATAAACAACACTAACATAGAAACCTTGATCTTATTTTATCTACTTCATGTAGTGAAAACATTTTATCATAATAAGCATGTTATTTTTGGGTCTTCTTCACCACATTTTGGAATTTTTTTAAGGAAACAACTTCCAAAATTATTAAATCAACCATGTACATGGAGGTAGGTTTCAAATAACTTTTCTTAGTGCATACATGTGGTGATATCATTTTTATGTAAGGAACCCTAATATCATTAATAGGGGTTCTCCTCTGATTATATAATTATGTCATAAATAGTAATGTAATATTATATAAAGCACATATAATACATGATATAACTAAAAATACTTTATTTTAATAATTTAAAAATTAAATTTTTACATTAAGCGTGGTAATAAGAATTGAAAATATTATAATGGGATAAAAATAGAAAATAAGATATCTAATATGTGAAAACATAGATATTCTTGATCCACCATAATAACTGTACTCATATACAACACTATAAAAATGAAAAAAAAAACTATTAGTAAAATATTCATCCAGGAAATGAAAATATTTATGAACATGATAAAAAATAGATGTGGATCCATAATGAATGAAATATGAGTTACTTATAGGATTTAGGGAACCCATATGACTATTACAAAACTGATCATTTGAATCTGACCATTAATAATAGTAAATTGACTATTAGAATAGAATATTCACTTATATAAGTGTAAACTAATTTTTAGGTATATTATCAAATGAAAATATGACATATTTATATCAGGATATTAGTAAATAAATTGTTTAAAAATGAAAAAATAAGTGGTGGTATTTTTGAAAACCTTATACATTTTATTTTTATTTTTAAAAAAAAACTATTAATTTAAAATCAATTTTATTTTAAAAAATTGGTTTTATAAATTAATATTTGGTTTTTTTATATAAATACCATAATTTATGACCCAATAAGTAATTTTTTAAAGCATGCGAAAATTGATCACAATATTAAAGTTTATATTTCTCAAATAAATAAGTATTTAATTAAAAAATTAAATTTATCATATATAGAGAATTATTTTCATTAAATATATTTCATTTTGTTAATTTTCAAATCAAAAAATGATTACGGTGAATTTTTTGTAATTTTATAAAATATTTGAACTTCTGGTGAATAGTAAAATACTATAAAATATTGTATTTAACATTATAAGTCGAAAAAAAATTTAATTTCATATGAGGTGATGTTATCCTAGATTAGTTAAAACATACATGAACCATTTACTATAAATATTCATAATAATTAATAAAATGGGTACTCTTGATCAAAAAATAATAAACTAATGAATATAAAATGTAAAAACCTCCTCTATTATAACAACCCGTATGTCAAAATGTTGTTGTTTTTATAATATTTTATGTTGTATTGAGTGGATTTTGAGTATGAGTTGGTTTCGGGCCAAACGTTTAGGTTTTTTTATCTTTTCTAGAAGATCATGGTTAGCTTTCATGGTCTGTATTACCCATGCGGTGCCCATGCGGGGGGGGGGGGGCATGTCCTCTTTACAAATCTATTTTAAAAAACTTTTAGATGATTTATTAAACCATGCAGAGATACAAGTTATATAGGTATTAGGTTGTATCTGAGGTGAGGCATAAAGTTTTATAAATAGTTTCACTCCTACGGAGTAAACATATGAGTGGTTCCTGGCCAAGGTAGTGGCTAGTGCATGGTTGTCAGACTGTTTTGAAAATTATGTGAGTTCCATGTTCATAGGAAGTAGATTGCACATGGTTAGTGTATATTTTAGAAAACTATGTGTTCAAACTCTGCAGTTTGGCTAGGTGTTTAATTTTTGTGTAAATTGTCAAATTCCCCTCTCAAATTAAGAGCTGTTTCTCCCCTCTTCTTCCCCTCAAGCATCAGTTGACCCCTTGGGAGAAAGGGGGAGATCCAACCTCTTGTTACTTCTATTATTAGACCTCATTTGTAATTTTCAAATATATATTGAGTTATTTAGTATTTTATTTCACTTTTATTTCCTACTTCTTCTCTTTTCTACTTATTTTGGCTTCCTCGAATAAACATAGGGTTCCAAGAGGATCTAATGTTGGGTTTTTTTTGTCTAAGGTTTGTAGACTGTAACACCGCAGGTAAATAAAGAATATGAAATTTTTATATTTATCCATTTTTTTGAATAAAATGTTAATATTAATTTAAAGGGAATGTTATGCTCGATGGCGTACCCAATACGCAACAACGAGTTTCTTGAAATCTTACGTTGCACTCTAATAATAAAATATTATTATTTTAAATGGTAGTTAACACCTAGTTTTTTTAATGGCAGGAATGAATAGAACTAACTACAAAATGATTATATATGTTTTTCAAATATTTTTACTTTTATCCAATAAATTTTAGAGGCTTAAAATGCGAATGAATCCAATTTTAAGTGTAAATATTCTAATATTTTTTAAAAGGTTGATTAACTGCCTTTTGATGGCGAACCCTTTTTAAATCCACTTGTTGAAAATTTTATATGTTATATTGGACCAAATAACATCTTTATTTAGAATTGGGATATCAAAATTTACTTTGTGTAGGTTTTTTTTGTTTTGATAAAGTCCATTTTTAATGAATAAGTGAAAATTGATGTATTTTAATTCAAAACCTATTCTTAATCTAATTTATTTATATGATTAGATAATCTTTTTAATTGTTTTTAATGTGAAATTAGAATATATTTTTACCATTTAATCCAATTGTGGTCATTGTAATTAATTTCACTTTGAAATTGGACTTAAACTAGTGTCAATCTTTTAATAGATATTGTTTCTTAAAAACACGCTATTTGTTTTGACAGCAGGAATTAATTATTAAATTAATTAATTCAAATTATATGTTTTTAATTTTGTAAAATAGGAATCATTTTTGAATTTGGAATATCAAATATAGCTTAGGGTCAATTTTTGGTATTTTTCTGAAAAACTTCAATTTTTGATGAATAGTGAAACCACTAAGTGGTAGTTAAAAAACTGATTTTTCGTTTAAATGAAACTTTACCACTTCTATGATTTTAATTTCAAAAATATGGCATAAATGGTTTTCATTAGGATTTAAAATATGGTTCAATGTGATTAAAATAATTTTTTGGTGAATTGTAACTTTTAAGTTTTATTAATCGCGATTAATGGTAATTAGTGTAATTTAAGGTGAGGATAATGTTATAATAATATGAAATGACATTTACACTTGTCCTACCCTTATTGGATGAGTTAATTACGACCAAGAAAATACATGGGCCACCTTGGGGACCCCATGGAGCCACTTTGGTTGGAAAATGACATTAATAACTTTTTATTTAAAGTTAAAATAAAAATGTCACAAACATGTATTATTTTACTAAAACAGTTTTTACATGGGGTTATACAAGTCATATATTTGACTATAAATATTCATTAGAAAGATAAAAATATTTCCTACATCATGATATTTTTTTATAATTTTTAGACATTAAATAATTAAATTTATTTATGACACCATGACGATGTAGTGATTACCTCATTAATGAAAGATTTAATTAAAATGATAACATAAGGTAAAATATAAGACTTACACTTGTCAAAAAGCTATTTGATGGGTTTATTTCGAACCCTTATCACCTTACCCTATAAATATATAATTTTGGGACCGTTAATATCTGAAAATCATTTTATAATAAAGTTACCTTTCAAGACTTTCCAAGAGTGCCCCTCCTCCCTCTTATAAAAGGCCCCCACCTCTACCTCCTTACCCACACCTCTCAAGACATTTGATCGGCCAAATCCTGCCCATTTCATCTCTACACATCCCAATATTCATCATTGAAGCCTCACCTTAGGCATAAAGCTCTTCAAGAAACCCTTTTGGTTCAAACCAAAGGGAGTTACCCGATTTAAAGGTAATGTCTTCTCTTATGTTCTTTTGTTTTATTTTCTTCTACAACCCCCTAAACTCTTTTTAATAATTTTTTTTGTAACAAAAACAGTATATTAAATATAATAGGATGCTTTTATAAGAATTATTATAGCTACACTTACACACACATTCATCTAATGGTTAAAGAACATACTGTTTCTGTGGATGGCGAATTACTGCCTCACGAAACGATGATTGTTCAATATTCTTTTAACACCTTTAAAGGTGGCCATTATGATGTCACTGTATTTTATATATGATATATATGGTATTTATTTTTTCTATATGATTCTGTATTTTATATTTAAAACATACCTTTATTCTTTTCATGTTGTCCAAATGCGATAAATTCATATGAGGAAGTGTGGACTTCCGCCCCCTCAAGTGATGTGACTCATTAATGCAATACATGGAATGTATAAATAATGAAATTAATGAACTTATTTGAAATATATAACATATATATTATACTGGAATTATAATATATATATCTCTCAATTATTTTTAATTCCATTAATATTACAAAGAAATAAAAGTAGCGTTCATGTGTACGTACGGCCTACCGTCTCCATTAACGGTTCATTTCATTTATTTTTATCTCCAAATGTTATGGAATAGTATAAAATGAATATTTAATGGATATATATGATATTTAAATCATCAATACTGTTCTGGATATGATGTAATTTTAACTACATGGACAATTCTTTTCAAACAAGTTCATTTTTTACTCATGTACCAAACATTGACAAAACCATCTGATATGAACTCAAATAATTAAATAATTATTATAACATTATAATTTGTGATATGAATTTAATAATAAACATTAAATTTGTTCCTTAAGAAATTATAAATTGACAAAAGTTTATTATTCATGAATATAATGAAACGAACAAGACAAGTCGGACTTGAGGTAAGGGATCATGCCTCTCTCTTTCTTTTTAAGTACTCTTTTCTATGTAACTTACTTTAAGCTCCACTTTATTATGTTGTGGGATGTTATTTTATATTCCTCATACTGTACTTTATATGTTCATATGATGAGATACCATATTTTATTTCATCAGTCCATTTTTTGGATGCTTTAAGTGGTGTTGTAAGGCTGTCGAGTTTTCGTAAGGGATTTTTCATCTCACTTTTATTCTCGTGAGAATTATGCTACATTTGCCACTATTTATTTTGAGTGGTGTATTTACGTCCCATTATTCTACTCGTTGTGTAATATACATTCTTTTATGGGTATTTACACAAACTTTTTATGGTTCTTCTTTCATGGCGTGAACGTTTTGAAAGTCACCCAAATCGGTAAGGGAACCTTTCACCCTCCTCTTTTTGAAAGACTTATTTTGTTATGTCTTTTAATTTACATCTTTTTATTTTAGTATATGTTCTTTTATATCCTTATTGATGTAAATTTTATGCCCAAGTGATGAGATACCATTTTATCTCTCATCAACCAGTTTTATAAATTTTAATGTGACGCCGTTAGGCTATCGAATTTTACCAATGGAACTTCTTAACCCAATTTTGATTTCTTTGGATTCAACATTTAGATATTGAATATGTCATCCTTTGAAAATATGTGAATGACCTTTGATTATTTTACACTTAATATCCACTTATATTGGGTTTATTTATATTTTTCACACATAATTATGAGATTTATTTATCCTTAATTTAAGGATACCTTCTTTATAAGGGATTTCATCTCATTTTACATTTCTATTGAGACTTCATTGTTGTTATGAACCAATTAACTCTTATATGGTGTATATACTGTCCTTTGGAATATTATATCATGAATCACTTTATTCTCATGATATTATAAAATTCTGATTAAATTTTATTCCTCAATAATTGTATTCAAGTGTCTCTCATTTTGTTAAAAACCCTTTAACTAAAATATCTTTTTAAATGTTTTAATGATTTATTCTTATAAATATTTCTCATTATTATCTATGTTTTCAAAATGGTTTTAAGGATTTATTTATATGGATATTAATGGTTTAAAATGTTAAAATCTTCAAAGTGGTATGGGAAACTTTGATTCAAAAATCTCTTTATTAAATGTTTTAAATGGTTTTGAAAATGGTTTTTAGAATTAGATCATTATTTCCATATCTTAAAATGTTATATTGTTATTACAATATGGTAATGTTATCTATACTTTATGATTAAGTTATGTGCTATGATTATGTTATGGTTCTTGGGAATTGTTTATGAATATGGGTGGTTTCGTGAGAAACTATGGGCGGGTGAGCCCGATATAGCTCTCCAATGCATTGGGTAACGCGAAGGGGTTAAACATTAAGGTTTCTCTGAAGAGATTTAGGGAATATACTGTGATGGGTATTCCAAACCTAACCATGAGGGTTAATCCATACATAATAATGTTATGAATGCCTCATGTTACCTTTATGTCTTATGATTTCTATGATTTATTCATGATTTAGTGAGGTATGTTAAAATTATTATGTTTTATGAGTAAAGAATGATTTCATACATGGACTAATGTTTTCATTTCATACTTTTATATACCTTACTGAGATTTTTATGCTCATACCAAGTTTTTGAAATGTTTTTCACAGGACATAAAGTGGAATAGGGTCAATGATGGGATCAAGGAAATGTTATGCTGTCTAAAAAAATGAACTAGACATGACTCTTTTGTTCAAGAGTTTTTATTTTGTGAAAAAATGGAAACTGAGTAGATGTGCCTACTTTTTAATATTTGAGATGTAATAGTTATGTCCTAATTTTCTAAAACTCAAAACCTAAAAGGATCCTCAATGTTAATTATTCATTTAATTCATGATTATGTAATGTTTTAAGTCTGGGGCCTTATATAGACATCATTTATATCCCTATGGGTGTGGTCATCATTGATGTAAAAACATTCCAAATCATTTTGTTTTTTTATTCTCTTTTGGTATGTTTTTTTATTCAATTGTTTCATTTTGTAATTCAAAGTGTTTTTGTTCTTCCTAAATTTCTTTTTGGTGAAAGAGTGAATATATATGTGATAACTTTAAGATGTTTTAAAACCATTAAGTTTTGTTTTGAACTTGGAATAAAGGGTTTTCTAAGAAATTACATGTTTTCATGTTCGAATTAAAATGTTTTATTATGATAATATTTTATGAAATTCCCAAGGGGATTTTGGTTATGGTTTTCATGATGTGTAATGGATTTTAATATGGTTTTAGTTTCAAAGGAGTGAAAACTATGTTTTAATGATATTTTTATTTTAATGTAAGGTGTTAACCTCAAAATTCATTTTAAAGCTATTGTGTATTAGATTTTATATGGTGATGTTAAATATGTGTTTGGTTTAAACCTTATTAAAATGACTTAATGGATCTTTTGAAATGTATTCTATTGAAATGAATGTACTTTTTCAGTTTTTTTTTACTTCAAATATAAATAATAGTATTTATGGTTTTTTTTGGAATGTTTTAAATGTGTGGGTGATTTCCATAACTTTTAATGTAATTAAAATAGTTTCAATTAATGTAATGTTAAAGGGCTTGGAATTCCAAGATCTGTTTTGGTATTAAAGGCTCATTCGACACTTTGGTTTTTAAATGGTTTTTTATAAGGACCTCTTGGTAAGACCTTGCTTATTTCTCTTTTTTTTGTATTAATTATCACTATTTGATGCATGTTTTATCCAATTTTGTGGGAATGTACTTGTTTATATTTTCGGTGAATGTGATATGGGGGAATTGATTGTTTGGTACTAAGGTTGAGGGTTATATTTTATCATACCTTGTGCATTAGTCATGGACATACATAATCATACACCATGATTCTTTTATTGGTCATGGGATCGTGGGAAATAAGTGGGAGATCTTTTTTGTTACACTCTTTGGTTCATACCCCTCAAGTGGACTTCCAATAATTCTTGGCACAAAGGGCTTGGAGGGGGTTTTCATCACAATTACGCATTTGTGGGATAATTGGATGACTTGTGGTTTGAATTAATGTTAATTTCGGTAGATGGTTAATGGGTTGGTATAATCTTGCATGGATAGGTTATTTGTATGTTATATTCCATAGTATAGATCCCATAACAAATTCAATTTCTTGTTTGGTTTGTGATTAGGGTATTTTGATCTAGTTTTTTTATATCATCTCCACTCCTTTCATTATTATATATCCTATTATTTTTTACATTATTATATTCCTTTTTGATATAAATGGAATCTTATTTTTATTCTTGATCCATATTTGTTGGATTGTTAACTTTGGAAAATGAGTTTCCAATGGTGTTTGCAATAACATGTATTGATTTTAAAGGATCAAGTTTGAATTTTAAATTGGATTTCAAAATGGTTTTTTTCATTTAAATATGGATTAATTTGGTGAAATTTATTGGAGTGGCAATTTTCATTTAAATAAAATATTTTTTTTATAAATTTATACGTGTGTGTGGTTTTTATGTTTCTAGGCCCAGTGGATTAATTTCAATGCATGTGTTTTATTTTTGGGAAGTCAAATGGTGTTGTTTTGAAAAGTGATTATGGATATGTTATGTGTGTAAAATGTTATATGGGAAATATATGTTTTCTAGGTTACTTTTGAAATAGAATTTATGAATTTACTTATGAAAAATATTTTATATTTTTGGCTATTTGTGGTGAACTACTGGACTTTTTACTTCCCACCTATATATTTTAGGTTCCATGTTTTATTTGGGACTCATACTTTATTTTTTGTGCCTGATGTGGGTTGGGTAAGGGTGGGGGTGAGAAATCGGGAGTTTTGTAAAGATAGATCATGATAATATTGAGTTGGATTGTAGTTTTGTTATTTTTAGTTTGTGTAATATCTACTTCCATATTGTATCCTTATATTTATATATGTTTTTATATATAAGAAATTGGGTTGGATCATTGTAGTTGGTTTTGACCTATTGGGATGTTTTTTTATTTTTCATATTTTATTTATTTATTTGGCAGCCATTATCTCTAGTTTAGGAAAAATATTTACCAAAAGGTTTCCTGTGATACTCATGCACTTGTTTATAGAACATGGGGATTATAAATTCCCTTCAAACCTTCTGGTGGGTTGGGTTGAATGATATTTTTGGCGGTATCCCAATTGGTTATGTTACAAAATATTATCATATGATTAGGTTCTTTTGTTTAGATCAAAAACCCCATGTTTATCCCTTTTTAATTGGGGGATGTCCTGGTAAAAAGGAGACTAAGGTTTTTAAAGCTTGAGAGGTAATGGTGGGGAGAGTCTAGCTAGATCTTTCTTATCCCAAGCCCCAAGATTCCAAGTGATGTTGGGTTTAAAATTTTAAATTCAAGGTTGTTTTTAGTTTTTCTTATAGATTTGATGTGAATTGATGTTTTTATTTAGGGTGGAAAAAATGAAGAACTTCAACAATACGGTTATCACACATTGTTTGGGAAACTATGTGGTGTAGACATGGTTGAGTCTAATGTATTTATAGAGTGTCTTTCATGGTTGGCATGCGGTTACCCAACCTATGTGGTCAAATTATGAACATCACTTTTTCTTATTTGGTTATCCTATTTTGATTTCACTTGACTCTGAATTTCTCTAAAGGTGATTATCACTTGTTGGAGTTGAATTGAGGATTGTGTTGAAGACCTTTGTGGATAAAGATTGTGTAAAACGTTTTTGGATTGTTTTTTAGTGCCTTTATTCTCCTTGATTTTAAAAACTTGTTTTGGATAATGGATTGGTTTCCAGGAATTTTCATTTTCAAACAAGGTTTTATGAAATGCATCATAAAACTATTTTTCCCCTATGGTATTCGGAACATGATTTGTTTCAAACTTGATTCTTTTATTTTTATCCAAAGAAATTGATTTTAAAAATTTATTTTGGAAGAATTTTGGTATTGGAAACTAAATTTCATTAGGAAGCATGTTTGAAAGGTGTTTTGAAAAATAGAAATTGGTTTTCATAAGTTTCATTTAGGGGATTGGTTTTCAAAGTGAAATGGAATTTTTTAAGGGGATTTTGTGATATTACTTGTTTGGGTAGTTTGTGATCTACCAATATTTTTTAAGGATGGTTTGAAATTTTCTTTAAGCATGCACCATCGTGGGGGGTGATTTCAAAATTCATTAATGAAATCATTGGTTTCAAAAGAAAAGTTTCTTTTCTTGATGTGAATGATGTGTTCCTTGTTTGATATCTTGATTACTATATCATGAAGGAATAATTTTTTATTATGTTAGGCATGAATTGATTTTTTTTAATGTATTTTATTATTATAATGTGACTCCTATAATGATAAAAATATTTTTTCCCAATTCCGGAACCTTCCCAGACTCCAAGTGGAGTGGTAGATATGGAACTTTCATTATGATTGATCCTCATTTTCAACTACATGAACCAAAATCTTCCATTTTTCTAGTGGTGATTAGGGGTCATTGGAAGTAGTAAAGAGGTAGTAAAACATTATTCTTATCTTTATTATCTTGGGAAACCTAAATACTTATGGTTGAATGATATTGAGATATTTCTTATTGGTTTTAGCTAATTTTGTTGGGAATCAATAATACCTTTCACGCATTTTGAATGTATGTTTTAGGAGATTTTTAGGATGTTATTTGTTCAGTGTTTCTTCCATTATGTCATGTTAGGCCCTCTAATATTATGTTTCTAAGTTTTTACCCCTATTGTGGTTGTTTGGATCATATTTTGAATATTTGTAAGCTTGTAATTTTAAAGAGGACTCGAGTTTGATCTTTCTATAGATGTGATGTTTGGGGACCTTTCATTTTATGGTTTTAATTTTGGTTTTGGAACATTAGATATTGTTTTCAGAATCTTGTGGGTGGTTCTCTTTTGATTTGTTTCTTGTATATGTCTATGTATTTCATTTTATAGAAGGCCTGGATTTTCTTGTGGAATTCCCCACCCCTCCATCATTGGAATATTTTTAGGTTCTTATTTTAGTTGCACTCATACCTTTATGGTTGGATGTGAGTACCATTTTGATGAGAATCTTTGTTTGGGTGAACCTTTAATTAGATTTTTGGTTGTTCCCATTCTTATGTTTATCCTTTGGAGTTCTTGTTTATTGGATATAAAAGAGTCCTTGGGTGAAAATTTGGATGACTAGGGTGTGTGACATAATAGTTGATTTATTTTACAAGTTGATGTTTGGTGGTGTTAATTCAGATATTCCATGTGAGAGAGATTGTAACACCCCAAACATTCATGGTACATCTCCCTTTGAATAATGCAGTAGCTTGCATTGTACACAACTTGGAGTTTTAACACACCACGACCAATCAAACTAGTTGTTATAAATAGTAATAATCACTTTTTGAAATATTATAAATTTTATTTCTCAAAATAGACTTCATTTTTTAATTCTTAATATCGAAATTATCTTAGGGTGAATTTCTGGTACTATTCTTACAACATTCAATTTTTGATGAATAGTGAAAACACAAAATTTTAATTAAAAACAAATTTTTAATCAAAAATATTTCTAGTGTCAAATTAAACACTTTAGTGGTTTTAAAGTATCATTAGATTATATGTTTATTATTTAATATGATTTAGGTCATTTTATGTGATTTCACATTTAAACTATATATAAACAAGAGTCAATCTTTTGATAGTTATTATTTCTTAAAAACACACTTTATGTTTTGACAATGGGAATTAATTTTAAATTAATTTATGCCACATATTTGTTTTGAATTTTAAAAAATGGATTCCATATTTAAAATTAGGAGGTCCAAATTGTGTAAAGAGGTAACTTTTATTTTTAGACATTATGAATAATTACTTCGGTAAATATTATATTTACTATGGCTAAATGGTAAATTTGGTAAATATGGGTAAAACACAATATTATAATAATATTAAATTAAATTAACATGTTCTATATTCTTATATTTTGATATATTTCCGACCATGTTCATCCTTGGGTCGATTTTGGGACCCCATAGAGCCACTTGAGAGTGATAATAACACCTTATATTAATTAATTTACAGTAAAGACAAAAATGACATAAACATATATCTTTTAAAAAACAATTTTTAAGTGGAGCTATATAAGTTATATTTTTGACCATAAATACAAATTATAAATATAAATATATTTCTTACATAATTTTATTTTATTTATAATTTTTAGACCTTAAATAATTATATTTATTTATGACACAATGGTGATGCAGTAATTACCTTATTAATGAAAGAATCACATAAATGGTATTATAGATATTAAAATAAATATAATTTGAACTTTTCTATGACATAAACGTATTTTAAAGGTTAATATTACATTTTAGGGTTTATTAAATGTATTTATTTCGAAGTAATAAAGTTTTTATGACTTTTACAAAAAACAAAATACTAAATAGTGTCAAAATTGACATAAATGAGTTTTTAAACGAATATTATATTATTAAATTATATAATAGTCCTAAAAATTTAAGTTTCTGAAAAAGAACTTATATAATTATATTTATATTATTAATGAACTACTTTATGATTTCTTGGCATTTTTTAGAAAGTTTATTAACCAATTATTACAATAATACAAGAATACATTGTAAAAGTTAAACTATTTAACTAAGAGTTAAATCTTAAAGATAAGGTTTATATGGTGACACAAACCTATATAAAACATAATTTTAGAGAGATTTTATATTCAAACAAACCTTATCCTAGAAATAAATAATTTTTGAGCCATTATAATCTGAAAATTATTTTATTAGAAAATAATATTTCACGATTTTCCTAAAGTGACCCTCACCTCTCTTATAAAAGGGTACTTCAGTTTCTCTTAATTTCACACCTACATAGACATTTGGATCAGCCAACCCCTATGCAAATATCCTCAAAAATATCCTCCATTTAACCTAGAGGCATTAGTTTGATCATAAATCCAACCTATATAGCCCTTTTGATCAACTCAAAAGGAAACATCTGAAGTAGAGGTAATAATTTCACCACCATCTTTCAAGTTCTTTTCTTATTCCACTTCCTATTTCTTTGATTTTTCCATAATAAAACAATAATTCCAGTACCTTCTACATAATTTGATGTTATTAAAAATATTTTATGACCATATTTGTTATTCTATCCATTCTACAATTGAGAAAGTCACCGTACGTGCGTACGTACGGCTTATCATCTCCACGTCGTGGTGTAGTTTGTTATTCAAACACATGATTATTTTGATGGGTATAATAATGAGTATAACTGATTTAAATAATAAATATAACATGTTAATTATTCTTTATATAAGATATACCATCCAATTACATATTATTTATCCATCAATATAATGATATCGTCGCTCGTGCGTATGTACGGATTACCGTCTCCACGAACGTGATGAGATTCACTCCCCATCGTAATCATTCAAGTATAATTTTCATTTTATGATTAAAAATAATGTCTAAGAACTTAATATAATTCTGGATACGAATAAAATACATCCTATCCATGACAAACATGGCTTACGTAACAGATTATATAAAGGAAAACGGATCAGTTAACACCTGAAACGATGATACTACTGAAATATTATTAACAAAGCAATATTAGAGGATTATATATGATATAATATTTATATAGTTATTGTATAATTTAATAGAAAAACTAACTATTATATATGAATTTAACATACCATCTACAATGGAAAAGTACAAGTTAAGGGTTAATTTCACAATCTCTTTAATATCTGAGGTTGTTTTTACATAAGTATCTACTAGGACCTCTTTATCACCCCCATCTATGTTTTCTTAAAAATGTAATTCAAAACATTTTTACTATTTACTACACTATGGGTTAAATTCATTTATACCCTTATTTGACCATATATTTTTTGGAAGGAATCTTTCCATCATTTTCCAAACAAGGTACTTTATGAACTTTTCGACAAAATTAAGGTAAGAATGTCTTTTTTTAACTTATACGGCGGATGTGGCTATTTTCGGCCATTATATCATCGTCGAAGAATCCCATACAAGATTATAAAAATATTTTGAAAATAAATTTTTTCTCTTGTAATTATATATCTTTTCAATTATTTCAAAATAGAAATTAATATTTCTCAAAAAAAAATTATTTCATCTATGTTGAAATCCTTCGATTGATTTTAAGCTTTTTTGAAGTTGATTTGTTAGGATAAAAAACTTCCATGTTGTATTGAATGTTTTTTAAATTTTTTACTATAGATGTGTTATTTTTACACCATTCATGGTTTATGGATAAAGTATTGACATTTCTTATTCTATTTTTAATATGAATGATTCTGTTATGTTTAAACCTTTTCATATGAGGAATTCATTGGACATAGTAATAGATATATGGAGCACTATATAGCTCCTTGATGCAACGGTAGGTCTCATGGTACAAACTAGTGTCTTGGAACAAGGCCTTGACAAAATATTATTTGTAGTTTGACACAAGGCCTTGACTAGGGTGTTATGAAGTCTGACATTAGGCATTCAATCATTATGAATGTGGCTATTGATATTGCATGTGATTATTAGACTAGTATAATATACATGTGATTAAGTAAATGGAATTATTTGGTTTTATCTTTCACATATTATGCTAAATATTACGTTTAATAGGATTTTCTTTATTCTTATACATTGCCATAAATGTTATGTTTATTTATGAAAGTTTTCACTATATTGTTATCCTTACTGAGCATCTGAGCTCACCCCTTTCTATGTTTTATTTTTATGGAGATTGAAAAATTATTTAATGGTTGACCTATAAGGATAGGCTAAGGATATAAGTGTGTTCGAAAGGGGACAAAATGTTGTTGATATTTTTATTTCATTATGTAATGTAAAACTTATGAATGTATCTATTACTTCCAAAGCTACTAAACTAATTGGTATTTTGGGACAAGATTCCTTGTATCATGACAATGTTATGTAATAATGCACCGATTCTAGGTAACTAGGGTCAGGTCATTAAAGTTGGTATCATAGGATGTTTAGTACAAACCTTGGAAACTATATTTAGAAAAATTCTGATTAGAGAACATTACCCTAAGATAAAATTTGAGGATTAGTATAGAAAAAACTTCCTAGAATTTCGGTAATGTAGAGATTTTGTGAGTTTTCAAATAAATACATCCATGTCTAGATACGAGCAGGTAGATGAATCTCTATAATAGATGTACCTAGGGGTAAAACCCGAAATCACCGCTTTCAGATAGACTCGAATGAAAATCGGTGCACGACAACGGGCCTTGTTGCACTATTGGTTATGACACTCCTGGGGATATGCTTGGGATAATTATCATTTTCCATACCAACCATTATAAAGAGTTTATGAGTATATACTTCCCAAAAGAATGCATTTTTATGATTATGGATTATATACATAAATTGTTCAATTTATGTTAACTGTTTTACAAGTTTGCAATTATGTATTGAGATTTATAAACTAATCTAGTGCATGCCATTGTTTAGAAATGGTGCCTAGTTTAAGGAATGGAAATCGTATCAACCCACATAATCCTTGTAATAATTTCCCTCCTACTCAAGATAATTATAGT
Source organism: Viscum album (assembly GCA_963277665.1). Lineage (NCBI taxonomy): Eukaryota > Viridiplantae > Streptophyta > Magnoliopsida > Santalales > Viscaceae > Viscum > Viscum album. Next base: position 1,212,235,579 of record OY728122.1, read on the forward strand.
GAAGCTAGTGATGCAACTGGTGCTGATCAGCTGATCAGCATACTGGGACAAATCACTCGGGTTATGAATACTAACATTACTCAAATGGAGCACCCTGATCCACAATGTGGACGGTCAATGTTAGACCGCTTCATATAGAAACAATCACCAACATTAAATGTGAGTACAAATAAATTAGTAGATGAGTAATGGATAAGTTCCTTAGAAAAATATTTAATGCTTTGGGGAGTAGCGAAAGGGAAAAAGTTTTCATGACTGTTTAACACCTTATAGGTGATTAAGATCAATGGTGGTCATTAATCCAACACAAAAAGGAAGATGAAGAAGTATAAAACATGTAATTGAGGTAATTTAAAGATATTTTCATAGAAAAATACTTTCCTTGTGACCATTGAGTGAATAAGAAAAGACAATTTCTTATTCTAAAGCAAACGGAGGATGAGAATGCCGCAAAGTATGAGGCTAACATTACAAGGTTAGAAGGGCATTCAACAGATTATATATCAAACCCAATGAGTAATATTGATCAATTATTTTATAGGTTAAAACCATTTCTCCATCGATCATTAGTCTCACAATCATTCTCATTGTATGAAGATATTTTCTCATGCACTATCAAGAGATAAAAGGAATTCTCTAAGTCATAAGACTTCAAAGAAAATCAAGAGAAAAAGAGATCTGCTGAAAAATATTGAAATAAAAATAAGGGTAATAAGGGAAAAGTTGAATATTCATCCTCTAGTAAATGTGGTAATAAACACCCAAGTACTTCCCTGAAGGGAATGGGTGTCTTTTACAAGTGTGGTGAAAAAGGCCACCAAGCACATGATTGCAAGGGGAAGAAAGATGAAGTCAATGTTGAATGATATAATTATAGAGAAAAGGGGCATTATGAAAATGAATGTCTTAAGCACTAAGGGAACTCACCTCATAATAGGCCAAGGAAGAAAGGCCAAGCTTATGCGATCACTACTGTAGTGGTTGAAGCTCTGAAAGATGTGGTGGCAGGTAATTTAATGGTTTCCATAAGTTTATCCAATGCTTTATTTGATTCTAGACCATCACATTGTTTAATATCTTCCCAGTTTGCTAAGAAAATTAAATATTTTAAATTTGACTTAACAAGGGATTTGTCAGTCCAAACACCTAAGGGAAGTATCATCACAACAATGTTTTGTGAATCAGTTCCCATTAAGGCATATAAATGTTCTTTATCTACTGATCTCATCGTCATACCCATGATTTAATTTGATATAATACTTGGTATGGATTTGATTTCAGACCACGATGTGAAATTTATTTTAAGAAGAAGGAGGTTACAATTTTAGATGATGATATTGAGTACCTTATCTTTAGAGCAGAAATTTCACCACCTAATTCATATATAGATCCACCCCCAGTATCTCTACTCATTTAAATTATTGGGGGGGGAAGAGAATGAAATAATTATGGGTGAGAAAAGAATTTTCAAATAGAGGATGTACCTATTGTGCAATAATATGTTGATGTGTTTTCAGAGGATTTACGTAGACATCATCCAAATTGAGAAATTGAGTTTTCCATTGATTTAATTCCTGGTTCAAGTCCCATATCGAAGACCCATTATAGAATATCCATTGTGGAATTAGTGGAACTAATGAAACAACTAGAAGAATTGAGTAATAAGTGATTTATTATCCCTAATGTCTCTCTATGGGGAGCCCCTATCATTTTTGTTAAGAAGAACGATGGATCTATGAGTTTGTGCATTGACTAAATGGATATCAATGCTATAACAATAAATAACATGTATCCCCTACCTCGCATTGATGATTTATTCGACCAACTTCATGGATCTCAATATTTTTCAAAGATTGACCTTCGATTTCGATATCATCAGTTGTGTGTGAAGAAGGATGACATTCCGAAAACAACATTTCGAACTAGGTACAGGCATTACGAGTTTACAGTAATGCCTTTTGGATTGACTAATGCACCCTATGTCTTCATGGATCTAATTAATAGAGTTTCAAGGACTATATTTATGAATTTGTAGTAGTATTTATTGATGATATTTTGGTATACTCAAAAGGAGATGAAGATCATGAATATCACTTGCGCATTATCCTAAGGACTCTTTGAAGAAATTAATTATATGGGAAATTCAGCAAGTGTGAATTATGGCTTTAGGATATTTATTTTCTTGGTCATATTGTCTCTAAGGATAGAATCTATGTTGATCCTTCAAAGATGAAGGCAGTCCAAGAATGGACCGCACATACGAGTATAACTAAGGTATGTTGTTTTATTGTTTTAGCGGGTTATTATTGGAATTTTGCCCAGAATTTTTCCCGATTGGCTAACCAACTAACCAAGATCACTTTTAAAGGGGTTAAATTTGATTGAACAAAAGAGTGTAAATAATATTTTGAAGAACTAAAGAGAAGATTAGTTAATTCTACTTTGTTGACTCTACCATTGGGGAATGATGGGTTTGTTATTTATAGTGATTCTTCAAAGAAAGGGATTGGTTGTGTCCCTTTGCAGAATGATAGAGTTATTTCCAATGCATCACGGTAGCTAAAAATTCATCAGAAAAAATATCCTACTCATGATCTTCAGTTAGCATCTGTAATATTTATTTTGAATATATAGAGACACTATCTATATGGTGAAAAATGTGGGATTTATACTGATCACAAGAGTTTGAAGTATATTTTCTCCCAGAAATAACAAAACATGAGGAAAAGAAAATGGATTGAACTACTCAAGGATTATGATTTCACTATACACTACCACCCGAGGAAGGTAAATAAGGTGGCAGATGCTTTGTGTAGAAAGGATCATAGAGTTTTGAACAAGATGTGAGTTGAAAGTGATCCTATTTTCATAGATCTATTAATGATGGATATGGGAATAACCATGGAAGGTGAAACATCAATACTTTTTCAAATGGTTTCTAAACCATCAATACTAGAATGGATAACAACTTCTCAGACTAATGATGAGGAGTTTCAAAAGAATATTAAAGTATTGAATGATGTGAGATTGAGTGACTTTATATATTAAGATGTATTTTTTAAATTTGGGAAGAGAATTTGTGTTCCTAACATACATAATCTAAAATTTTAATTGTTGTATGATGCTCATTGCTACAATTTCTCTATACACCCTAGGAGCACCAAGATGTATAGATAGTTGGAAGAAAATTTTTGGTGGGAAAACATGAAGAGGGAGATTGCTGATTCTATGTCAAGATGTATGGTTTTTCAAAAAGTGAAATATGGAAGGAAACATCCTGGAGGAGTCATGAAACCTCTTCACATTATTGAGTAGAAATGGGATAATATTATAATGGACTTTGTCATGGGGATACCAAAGACTCCTAAAAGGAATGATGTAATATGGGTCATTGTTGATCCTCTTACCAAGTCATCACATTTTCTTGATATAAGAGAAGATTTACCAATTGAACGTATGGAAATACTTTATATTAATGCAGTTGTAAGACTTCATGGAGTACCCCTATCGATTGTTTCTAATCATGATCCCCATTTTACATCATGAATCTGGAAAAGTCTTCAGAAATCTATGGATACTGAAATTCATTTAAGCAATACCTACCACCCTAAAACTGATGGAAAATCGGAATGGACTATTCAAACCTTAGAAGACATGTTGATATCTTTCTCACTTGACTTTCAAGGTATGTGGGATCAATATTTACCTCTGTTATAATTTTCTTACAACAATAGATTCCATTCAAGTATTCATATGGCACTATATGAAGCATTATATGGAAAGAGATTTCGCACACCAACTTTTTGGGATGATTTTGGTGAAAGAAAACATTTAGTCCTATAACTTGTTGAGGAAACGATGTAAAAGGTTAAGGTCATCCAAACCCACATAAAAGTAGCTCAAAGTAGGCAAAAGAGATATGTTGATAACCGAAGGAAGGATTTGGAATTTCAAGTAGGAGATCATGTTTTCTTGAAGGTATCTCCATGGAAGGGAGTTACACGATTCGGTAAAAAGGGTAAATTATGTCCTCGGTACATCAAACATTTCAAAATTCTAGAACGAATTGGTAATTTAGCTTACCATTTGGAAATTCCGTCAAGTCTCTCCAAATTTCACGATGTGTTCAACGTATCGCTGTTTAGAAAATACATGCCTGACCCAACGTATGTACTCACCTATAATGAAATTGAACTGGAACCTAATATGTCTTATTTTGAAGAAATTGTCTAGATTTTTGATACAATAGAACTTGTTCTGAGAAACCGGATGACTCGCCTGGTAAAAGTTCTGTAGAGAAACCATATTATGGAAGTTTCAATGTGGGAACCCGAGGAACTTATGATGAAGAACCACCTGAATCTTTTTATGCAGTAATATTTTAGAAATTTCGAAGATGAAATTATTTTAAGGAGGTGAGAATGTAACACCCCAAACTTCTATGGTATGTTTCCCTTTGAGTAACGCAGTATCTTGCGTTGTACGCTGTAATGGACCGGACCTCTCAGGCCCATTCCTTTTTCAAAAAGAAGGCCACGAAGTGTTCTGGAGGGTAAAATGGACTTTTCCCACACTTTCCAGAATTTTGAAACTACATGCCGTGTAGTTTGAGTAAACGTCGTGTACCCCCATGCCAGGTATACCTCGTGTTGTAGGTCGTGTCCTCACCATGTGAAGTAAATGGGTACACACCGTGTGTCCAGTACTACATGTCGTGTAGTCCTTCCCCGCGTACGTGTTCCCAGTCAACGGTCGTGTGCTGTGTTGAAGTCGTGTCCTTGCCGCATGAAATAAATGAGTACACGCCGTGTGTCCAGACTACACGTCGTGTAGTCCTTCCCTGCGTATGAGTTACCCTCAAACCGTGTGTTGACCAGTCGACGGCCGCAGAGTCGTGTTGGAAGCCGCGTGGAGACCGTGTGAAAGAACCAAGTGCACGCCGTGTACCATAAAGTACATGCTGTGTACTTTTGCTTTTCACGCCTATAAAAGGAGGGGTCACCTCCTCCTTTTCAACAAACACCTCTCCTCCCCTCTCCTTTGAGTAGAGCTCTCTCAAGAGACTCGAAGGCTCTTCCTTCCATAACTTCTTCTTTCGAGCTCCGATTTACGATCCGTCAGCGGCTACGGAATCGTAACGAAGAGGCGGAACTTAGAAGCTTGAATCAGTTGTCTTTACTTCGGACTTTCCATTCCAACTTCCACCCGAGGAGGTTTTTTCGGGACCCGACAGAAGTGACGGACGCCGACGGATGCCTTCTAAGGTTGATCCGGGGGAGTGTTGCGATCAGAACCTGTTGAGGTAGAGATCTTACCTTTTTCTCTCTAATTTTTTCATCTTGCAGGGTGGGTATCCTATTGTTTTAATGAGAAACAGTTGAACCATTAAATAAATATAATAACTGGTTAATGAACGGGGTTGGGAAGTCTGTGATTGATGTTACATTACTTTTTATATCATGTGATTATGTTGTGAAATGAATAGGCTTATGCCTACTAAAAATAATGGTTGTTGGGGGCCTTTGCTTGCGCAATTAAATGTTTTCCTATCTTTCTAGGCCGTTTATGTGAATGGAACTTTGTGGAATGTGTAAATTGGTTAATCACGTAAATTTGGATGATTAAATGAAAATATGGAACCCTTGTGTGATCACCCCGGTTGAAAAAATGGAATAATCAACATGTGGGTGTTGGCTTGGTTACGTGGCATGTGATGGGGGTGTTTTGTGGGTTTTTGTGGATCGAGTGAGCAGCGGGACTGCGGTTGACTTGGTTGTGTGTTGGTGTGAATGCTATGATGGTGATGGGTAGTGGGGCTGCGATAAATGGTATTAAAGGGATAATGGCGTACGGGCTTTGGTGTGGTTATGGTTATGGTGGTTGGCAGAAGGGCTGCATGGATGGGTTTAAATGTGAACGGACTATTGGTTTTGAATAATAAATAAATAAAGTGGAAGAGTTAATGAATGGTGGGTCATGGTAATAGAACGGGATTAATAATCGATGGGGTTGGTTGCTTATTAAGAAGGACTTTGTTCTGCTGCTTGTGTTTTCTTAACTTGATTTGTGGATGGAAGGGATATGTTTTATGAATGATCGTTGTGGTCGGTTTTGGATAGTTTCCCAGTAGTTAAGGAACTAAATAATCTAATTTTTTCTGAAATGTGAAAACCTAAATGGGGTTGGGGTTGTTTGTTGTATGCAAGCTTCGTAGTAGCAGTGTCGAGGCACGTGCTTAGTTTCTCTGTTTAGAAGACTTAGGTTGGGCTGTGTGGTTTATATATATATATATATATATATATATATATATATATCTTTTGTGTTTTATCACACCTCACCCATGTTGAGCACTTAGTGTCGAACACTCCCATTCCATGGGAGAGTGTGTTTTCCTCTTACTTACTAGCTGCTTCATGCTGCTTCTTCCCTAGGCTGTGATGACTGGAGGCAACCTTACACCCAAGAACCTTCTGGTAGGTTTCGATTGGGGTGGTTTTAGCCCAAGACTCTTCGGGCAGGCTTATAGGCTATGATGGCTTAAGGTGACCTTACACCCAAGACTCCTCAGGTAGGTTTCGATTTGGGCCCAGGTGTGTGTGGGCAGGATATGTGGTTGTGTGGACGAGGTGTGTGCGGGCGGGATACGTGGTTGTGAGGCCCAGGTGTGTGCGGGCGGGATACGCGGTTGTGAGGACCAGGTGTGTGTGGGTGGGGAGAGTGTGGCAGCTTCAGGACGTTCGCCGTTAGGAAGAGCAGCTAACTAAAGGGGAATGGTGCGGGGTACCCAATATTCTTGTTCTAATATACTACTACCTATTGTGATTGTGTTTTGGTGAGTGTGTCTAGTGAGGTTGTGTGGACAGAATTCCTTTCTAGGTTTCTCCTGTTGTTCTCACGGGACATTAGGATGTCTCCCCACTTGTGCACGAGAGCTTTAGGTTTACCTACTGAGTATACTTGTATGCTCACCCTACGTTTACTTTCAGGTTTCCAGGAGGACTACCAGGGCTGTGCGGGACCCTACTAGTCAGACAGTTGGAGTTGTTGGAGTTTTTTTACTCTTGTTTTCTTTTGGTATTGTACTTTTGATCTTTCTTGTACTCGTACCTTGTAATAAAATTGTTTAAAGATGCATGTGGGCTTGATTTGGGTTTATTTCTATACACTTGTTCTTTTCCCTTTTTGGTGGTTGACTTGTCCTATTTCTCGATCCTATATAATAATAAAATGGCAATGCCTCCCATATTTGTGAAAACTCATACCCTTCGTTCTATTCGCCACCCCGGGGCCTACTGGAGGCGGGACTTGGGGGTCATTATCTCTCTTTCACCATTGCCAGCTCAGGAAGGGCATCTTTGGTGGGAGGGGTCGTGACAGAATGGTATCAGAGGTGATGGTTGGGAGATAGGATGAAGTCTGGAGTTAGGCACAGTGAGGATTGCCTGGGATGGTAGGGAAACAATGTTAGTTAATCTTGGTGTGTGACATAGTCCAGGGAAGACCGGCTAGGACACAAGATTTTAAGTACCCCCGTGATCCGATGCAAGGACTATGAGCCTACCGAACGACCAAGTGAGACCACATTGATTACAGGGTAGAGACCCTAGGGAAGGTACATGCATCATCATAACTGTGTTTTACTTGATTTGGGTGTTCTGGGAAAGAAATTGAAAGAAAATGATAAAAATAAAACCATGAGTTTTTCCTTACTACATGGGCTTAGGCGATCCTTGTTTACCGTACAGCTATGGCACCTGGACATCATCCCTAGGTGGCTCAAATGGCCGAGGCCCAGCAGATCTAGGTAGTCAATCAGATGAGGATTGACCGAGAGGAGGAAGATAGCCAATGGCATAAGACTATCCTTTCTTTCCAGCGGCAGAACCTCAAGAAGTACGAGGGTAGTACTTCAGATACGGAGACGGAGAGGTGTCTTGAGGAGCTAGGAATCTCTTTTACCTTGATCCATGCATCGAGGGAGTACTGGGTTCCCATAGCAGTTACTCAGCTGAGAGGTATGACGCGACAGTGGTGGACACTCTACCTCGGAGAGAGGATAGAGGCAGAGGTTATGTGGGCTGACTTCGAGAAGGAATTCTGAGAGGAATTCCTTTCTTCCATGATCAAGGCAGAGAAGCGGCAGGAGTTACTCTCCCTTCAGCAGGGGAGTATGTCAGTACGAGAGTTGGGGATCAAGTTCAAGGATCTCCTGTGCTTTGCTCCGGATCTCTTTCAGGATGAGTAGTCTCGGGCGAGACAATTGGAGGAGGCGTTTCGTCCTTCACTCCAGTATGTTGTCACCCCCTTCACCCTTCTGACGTACATGGCGGTACAGAAGAAGGAAGATGTTGTAAAGAGGATGCACTCGTGGGGAGGTGCACCACATGAGGGGTTTCAGCCTGGTTCGTCGAAGGGGAAGGCAGTCAGCAGCAGGTCTCCTGCGACGGGACCTTCCAGGTTCAGGCCAGTGGGGAGCAGGCCCCAGCAGTTCCAGTTCACATCTTCAGGTCCTCGTCCCTTTTTCATGAGACCAGGACCAAAGTGTTTTTCTTGTGGAGGTTTCGGGCACGTTCAGAGTTGTTGCTCGACCCAAGCTCAGTGTGGTGGAGGTTGGCAGGTTCAGTGCCCACCTCAGGAGACCCAGTTGCCAGCGAGGCCCTTCCAGCAGCAGAAGGACCATGCTCCTCAGAGGGCAGACTTGGCGGGAGGAGGATAACCTCAGGGCGCTCCTCAGGGACCTCAACCAGGGCATGGTCGGGGAGGTGGATGACATCAGAGAGGCAGAGGAGCTGGGTGTGGACAGTTGCACGCAGTAGAGTTGGCAGCTCCGGTAGGACCAGAGGTGGTGCGAGGTACGATTTGTTTGTTCAGCACTCTGGTTTCTTCTTTGTTCGATTAGGGAGCTTTGCACTCCTTTGTTTCACCTGGTCTAGCCCATGCTTTGGGACTAGACGTAGAGAGACATTCTGTACCACTGGTGCTGAGTACACTAGTTGGAGGCCAGACCATCGTATCTTGTGTTTTCCGGGGATGTGGGCTGACGTTGGGACCACATCGATCTAGTGGGGGCCTTCTTCTGTTACAGATGCAGCCATACAATGTCATCATAGGCATCGACTGGTTTTGTTCTGTTAGTGTCGTTATCGACTGCTTCCGAAGAAAAGTCATGTTCTATGACATGGATGGGAAACGTGTAGCTTTTGTTGGAGAGAAGAGCTATCAGGTGGGAAGTCGGCGTGTGGAGGCTCTCCTTTCTTTGTTAGGAGGGTTATCAGTGGTTCCAGCTGATACAGAGATGATGGATATCCCAAAGGTTGTTGGGGATTTCCTCGATGTTTTTTCCGAGGAGGTTGTGACTCTACCCCCCCCCCCCCCCCCCCGATGTGATGTTGAGTTCGGGATAGACTTACAACCTGGTGCCCATCCGATTTCGATGGCCCCTTATCGGATGGCACCTTCGGAGTTGCAGGAGTTGTGGATTCAGATTGACGATCTGATGGAGAAGGGTTTTGTTCGACCCAGCGTGTCGCCATGGGGTGCTCCAGTTTTGTTTGTGAAGAAGGCAGATGGTGGTCTCAGGCTATGCATAGTCTACCGAAGGTTGAACCAGGTAACGGTCAAGAACCGTTACCCCCTCCCAAGGATAGATGATCTCTTCAACAAACTGAGGGGAGAAGGTTGGTTTTCCAAGATTGATCTACGATCTGGATGTCATCAGCTAAGGGTAAAGGACAGTGACATCTCGAACACGGCTTTCAGGTGCAGGTATGGGCACTTCAAGTTTTTAGTGATGTCGTTTGTAGTTACGAATTCACTAGGTGTGTTCATGGGACTTATGAACTTTGTCTTCCGAGAGTTTCTGGACCGGTTCATCGTTGTGTTTATCGATGACATTCTGATCTACTCAAGATCAGAGGAGGAGCACGTTGAGCATCTTAGGGCAGTCTTGGAAGTCCTTCGACACCACCAGCTTTACGGGAAATTGTCAAAGTCTAAGTTCTTGACGCAAGAAGTACACTTCCTTGGGCACGTGGTATCTCAGCATGGAGTGTCAGTGGACCCGTCGAAGGCGGAGGCAGTTGTTTCTTGGGTGGCACCCAAGAGTGTGGTAGAAGTTCGTAGTTTCTTGGGGTTAGCAGGTTACTATCGGAGGTTCATTTCAGACTTCTCTCGAGTAGTTGCTCCATTGAAAGCTTTGATGAGGAAGGACCAGGTCGTCCTATAGAGCGACCAGTGCCAGAAATCTTTTGACTACCTGAAGGAGAAGTTGGTCAGTGCTTCTATACTAAGGTTTCCAGAAGAAGGGTTGTTGTATGAGGTGTTTTGTGATGCTTCTGGCCTTGGTCTGGGGTGCATGCTGATGCAGAAGAAGGTTGTGATCTGTTATGGGTCTAGGAAGTTACACCCTCACGATCGTAACTATTCCACCCATGACCTAGAGCTTGCAGCAGTAGTTTTTGCACTAAAGTTGTGGCGACATTACCTCTTTCGGGAGCGCTTTTTGGTCTTCTCATATCACACGATCCTGCGTTATATCTTCTCCCATCATGACCTGAACTTACGGCAGCGGAGATGGGTTGAGTTTCTCCAAGACTATGTCTTTGAGATCTCTTACACTGAAGGTAAGGGTAACGTTGTGGCTGATGCCCTGAGAAGGAAGTCACATCAGGAAGTAGTTTGGGAATCCACTGATGCTTGGAAGGTGATGGGAGAGTTGGCTTCCTTTCACTTGGATGCCAGGGTAGAAGGTGTTAGAGGTTGTTTGTTTCCGATGACGGTGCATTCCTCCTTGTTGCAGCAGGTGGAAGAGTCTCAGTGGGGGGACTCCGAGGCATAAGTGATGCAGGATCGTGTTGATCAGGGGAACGCTTCAGAAGGATGGTCGGAGGACAGCCAACATCGGATTCTTTTCCATGGAATGTTGTTTGTCCCGGAGAAAATGTGTGAGGGAGTTCTCCGTGAGTTCCATAGCTCGGCCTTGGCGGTACATCCAGGAGTTTCGAAAATGTATCGAGGCCTAAGGGAACAGTTTTGGTGGCCTGAGGTGAAACGGGCAGTGGAGGAGTTTGTGGCTAAATGCCTAGTGTGTCAGCAAGTGAAGGCTGAACACCATGTTCCCAGTGGTTTGTTTCATCCTTTATATGTCCCCGAGTGGAAGTGGGATGACATCTCAATGGACTTCATCACAGGACTACCCAGAGCTCATGGTGGTTACGAGGCTATCTGGGTGGTGGTGGATCGTCTGACGAAATCAGCTCACTTCTTAGCAATCAAGGAGTCAGGCCTGTTGAGTACCTTATCATAGAGGTACGTAGACGAGGTGGTGCGTTTGCCTGGAATTACGAGGACTATCGTCTCAGACCGGGATACTCGGTTTACCTCACGAGTCTAGATGGGGTTACAACATGCTTTTGGCACCCAGCTACGCCTTAGCACTGCTTTCCACCCCCAGACCGATGGACAGACAGAGCGGACTATCCAGAAGCTAGAGGACATGCTGCGAGCATGCGTTCTGGATTTCGTAGTGTCATTGGTACGACACTTTCCTTTATTAGAGTTTTCCTACAACAACATCTTCCAATCTACTATTGGCATGGCACTGTTTGAGGGTTTGTATGGAAGGCCATGTCGTTCACCCATTTGTTGGGCAGAGGTTGGTGAGACAGGTGCTCTTGGGCCAGAGGTAGTGCAGAGCACCACAGAGAAATTCCAGCTTGTACGTGAGAGGATGAAGGTGGCTCAGGACCGCTAGAAGTCTTATGATGATCGTCGGAGGAGGCCCTTGGAGTTCGAGGTGGGATATCATGTGTTCTTGAAGGTTTCCCCTCGACGGGGGCAGCGGAGGTTTGGGAAAGGGAGCAAGCTCTCACCTAGGTTCATCTGACCTTTTGAGGTGCTGAGGCGAGTCGGCGATGTGGCATATTAGCTGGCCGTGCCACCTTAGTTGGAGAAAGTTCATGACGTCTTCCACGTCTCCCAGCTTCATCAGTACTTACACGACGACTCTCACGTTATTGACTGGGGAGAGTTAGATATGGGATACAACGCGACCATCGAGGAACGACCATTCAGAATCGAGGATCGTAAAGAAAAGGTGCTCCATGGATGAACCATTACATTGGTTCGTGTGTTGTGGATGCATTGCAGCCTTGAGGAGAGCACTTGGGAGCGGGAGACCCAGATGCATGCTCAGTACCCGGAGTTGTTTGGACTTGGGTTTTTCCTTTTTCTTCTGAGATTTGTGTTGATGTGGTACTCTGTACCTTTGATTTATGGAATGTTTGTCTTGTCAGGTTGTTAGACCTTTTGTTTCCTTGTTCTCTGGATGTGTGTAGTGTGTTCGGATGTGTGGGAAAAAGGGGAAAACCTATTCCTTAATTGAGATGCATTAATGCGGATGCGATTGAACTCGTGCGGGTGCGTCAGTGCCACCTAAAGTGGATAATATCTCGACATAGGAAAAGGAATTTTCCTCAAACCACGTGTTCAGGCAGTGTGTGGGTTGTGTGGTGTTGGGGGTAGTGTGAGTTGAAAAATCCTAATATACAGAAGTGGGAAGTCCCAATCCTTAATCAAGATGCATTAATGCGGATGCGATTAAACCCGTGCAGGTGAGTCAGTGCCGCCTAAAGCGGATAATATCTTGACATTGGAGAGGAAATTCCTAACACCTGTAATTAGGGTTGTTTGTTAGGTTCCTGTTATAACGGGAACCCTAAGAGGTATATTGTTGGGTTCCTATGGGTTGGTTTTTGAATTCTCGGGGATGATAATGTTTTAAGAGGTATCTGATGTAATGGCCTAGACCTCTCCGGCTCATTCCTTTGTCAAAAAGAAGGCCACAAAGTGTTGTGGAGGGTAAAATGGACTTTTCCCACACTTTCCAGAATTTTGAAACTACACGCCGTGTAGTTTGAGTACACGTCATGTACCCCCCTTGCTGGGTATATGTCGTGTTGTTGGCTGTGTCCTCGCCGTGTGAAGTAAATGGGTACACACCGTGTGTCCAGTACTACACGTCGTGTAGTCCTTCCCCGCGTACGCGTTCCCAGTCAATGGTCATGTGCCGTGTTGAAGTTGTGTCCTTGCCGTGTGAAATAAATGTGTACACGCCGTGTGTCCAGACTACACGCCACATAGTCCTTCCCCGTGTATACGTTACCCTCAAACCGTGTGTTGACCGGTCGACGGCTGCGAAGCCATGTTGGAAGTCGCGTGGAGACCGTGTGAAAGAACCAAGTACACGTCGTGTACCATAAAGTACACGTCGTGTACTTTTTATTTTCATTCCTATAAAAGGAGGGGTCCCCTCCTCCTTTTCAACACACACCTCTCCTCTCCTCTCCTCTGAGTAGAGCTCTCTCAAGAGACTCGAAGGCTCTTCCTTCCATAACTTCTTCTTCCGAGCTCCAATTTACGATCCGTCAGTGGCTACGAGATCGTAACGACGAGTCAGAACTTCCAAGCTCGGATCCATTGTATTTCCTTTGGCCTTTACTTTCCGACTTCCACCCGAGGAGGTTTTTCCGAGACCCGACAGAAGTGACGGACGCCGATAGACGTCTTCTAAGGTTGATCTGGGGGAGCGTTGTGATCACAACCTGTTGAGGTAGAGATCTTACCTTCGTCTCTCTAATTTTTTCATCTTGCGGGGTGGGTATCCTCTTGTTTTAATGAGAAAGAGTTCAACCATTAAATAAAGATAATAACTGGTTAAAGAACGGGGTTGGGAAGTTTGTGATTTCTGTTACTTTACATTTTATATCTTGTGATTATGTTGTGAAATGAATAGGCGTATGCCTACTAAAAATAACGGTCATTGGGGGACTTTGCTTGCGCAATTAAATGTTGCCCTATCTTTCTAGAATGTTTATGTGAATAGAACTTTGTGGAATGTGTAAATTTGTTAATCACGTAAATTTGGATGATTAAATGAAAATCTGGAACCCTTGTGTGATCACCCCAGTTGAACAAAATGGAATAATGAACATGTGGGTGTTGGCTTGGTTACGTGGCATGTGATGGGGGTGTTTTGTGGTTTGTTGTGGATCGGGTGAGTAGCGGGGCTGCATTTGACTTGGTTGTGGGTTGGTGTGAATGCTATGATGGTGATGGGAAGTAGGGCTGCGATAAATGGTATTAAAGGGATACTGACGTACGGGCTTTGGTGTGGTTATGGTTATGGTGGTTGGCAACAGGGCTGCAGGGATGGGTTTAAATGTGAACGGGCTATGGGTTTTGAATAATAAATTAAAAAAGTGGAAGAGTTAATGAATGTTGGGTCATGGTAATGGAACGGGATTAATAATCGATGGTGTTGGTTGGTTGTTAAGAAGGACTTTGTTGAGCTGCTTATTTTTTCCTAACTTGATTTGTGAATGGAAGGGATATGTTTTACGAATGATTTTTGTGGTCAGTTGTGGATAGTTTCCCAGTAGTTAAGGAACTAAATAATCTAATTTCTACTAAAATGTGAAAACCTAAATGGGGTTGGGGTTGTTTGTTGTATGCATGCTTCGTAGTAGTAGTGTCGAGGCACGTGCTCAGTTTATCTGTTTATAAGCCTTAGGTTGGGTTGTTTGGTTTATATATATATATATATCTGTATCTTTTGTGTTTTATCGCACCTCACCCATGTTGAGCACTTAGTGTTGAACACTCCCATTCAATGGGAGAGGGTGTTTTCCTCTTAGTTACTAGCACTTTCCTGCTCCTTCTTCCCTAGGTTGTGATGGCTTGAGGCGACCTTACACCCAAGACCCTTCGGGTAGGTTTCGATTGGGGTGTTTTTAGCCCAAGACTCTTCGGGCAGGCTTATAGGCTATGATGGCTTGAGACGACCATACACCCAATACTCCTCGAGTAGGTTTTGATTGGGGACCAGGTGTGTGCGGGTGGGATACGTGGTTGTGAGGCCCAGGTGTGTGTGGGAGGGGAGAGTGTGGTAGCATCAGGGCGTTCTCCATTAGGAAGAGTAGATAACTAAAGGGGAATGGTGTGGGGTACCCAATATTCTTGTTCTTATATACTACTACCTATTGTGATTGTGTTTTGGTGAGTGTGGCTGGTGAGGTTGGGTGGATAGAATTCCTTGCTAGGTTTCTCTTTTTGTTCTCATGGTACATTAGGATGTCTCCCCACTTCTACACGAGATCTTTAGGTTTACCTAATGAGTATACTTGTATGCTCACCCTACGTTTACTTTCAGGTTTCCAGGAGGACTACCAGGGTCGTGCGGGACCCTACTAGTCGGACAGTTGGTGTTGTTGCAGTTTCTGTACTCTTTTTTTCTTTTAGTATTGTACTTTTGAGATTTCTTGTACTTGTACCTTGTTATAAAATTGTTTAAACATGCATGTGGGCTTGGTTTGCTTTTATTTCTAAACACTTGTTCTTTTCCCTTTTTGGTGGTTGACTTGTTCTATTTCCCGATCCTATATAATAAAAAAAGGGTAATGCCTCCCATATTTGTGAAAACTCATACCCTTGGTGCTAGTTGCCACCCCGGGGCCTACTGGAGGTGGGACTCGGGGGTCATTATCTCTCTTTCACCATTGCCAACTCAGGAGGGTCATCTTTGGTGGGAGGGGGTCGTGACATACGCAACATGGAGTTTTAACACACCACGACCAATCAAACTAGCCACTATAAAAAGTAATAACCACTTTTTGAAATTTTATAAATTTTAATTTTCACAATGGACTTAATTCTTAAATTCAAAATATCGAAATTATCTTAGGGTGATGTTTTGGTTCTTTTCTGAAAACATTCAATTTTTGATGAATAGTGAAAAATACTAAATTTTAATTTAAAACAACCTATTTAATCCAAATAATTTATAGTGTTAAATTATACATTTGAATGGTTTTAAAGTATAATTAGATTATATTTTTACCCTTTAATATAATTTAGGTCATTTAATGTAATTTCACATTTAAACTAGATATAAAAAAGTGGCAATCATTTGATAGTTATTATTTCATAAAAACATGATTTTTGTTTTGACCACTGGAATTAATTTTAAAGTGATTCCTACCACTTATGTGTTTTGAATTTTTAAAAATGGATTCCATATTTGAAATAAGGAGGTCCAAATTGTGTAAATAGGTACCTTTTATTTTTAGACATTATGAATAATTACATCGGCAAATTTTTATTTACCATGGCAAAAGGGTAAATCTGGTAAATATAGCTAAAAATAATATTATAATAATATTTAATTAACCTAACATGTTCCCTATATTTACTGTATGATACATGTCAGGCCATGTGAATCCTTGGGTTGATTTTCGGACCCCATGGAGCAAATTGAGAGTGATAATGACACTTTATATTAATTAAATTAAAGTAAAGACAAAAATGACATAAACATATATCATTTAGTAAAACAATTTTTAAATGGGGTTATATGCATTATATTTTAAATATAAATACTAATTATAAATATAAATAGATTTAATAAATTATTTTATTTTATTTATAATTTTTTGACGTTAAATAATTAAATGTATTTATGACATCATGGTGATGTAGTAATTACCTTATTAATGAACAAATCAAATAACTTGTATTATAAATAATAAAATAAATATAATTTCAAAGTTTTTATGGAATCCACGAATTTTAAAGTTGAATATTACATGTTAGAGTTGATTAAATGTAATTTTGTTTATGTAATAAAGTTTTTATGAGTTTTAAAAAACCCAAATACTAAATAGTGTCAAAATTGATATAAATGAGTTTTTAAGACAAATATTATATTGTTAAATTATATAACAGTTCTAAAAATATGATAGTATTCTATAGAACCTATATAATGATATTTATATCATTAATAAACCACTTTAGGTTCTATTGACATTTTATAGTAAGTTTATGAACCAATATTTATAATAATACAGGAATACATGGTAAAAGTTAAACAATTTAACTAAGAGTTAAATATAATTGATATGGTTAATATGGTGACCCAAACCTATCTAAAACCAATTGGTTTAGAGTTTTTCAACCCATACTCACCTTATCCTTGAAATAAATTATTTTGGAGACATTAGAAACCGACGATTAGTTTATTATAAAATAATATTTCAAACTTTTCCTAAAGTGACCCTCACCTATCTTATAAAAGGGTACTTCCCTTTCTCTTATATTCACACCACAAAAGCCATTTGGCTCGTCCAAACCCTGACCAAATATCCTCAAAAATATCCTATCTTCAACCTAGAAACCCCAGTTCGATCAGAAATCCAACTTAAAGATCCCTTTTGATCAACCCAAAATTAAACACCTGAAGTAGAGGTAATAATTTCACCAACCTCTTTCAAGTTCTTTTATTCTTCCACATCCTCTTTATTTGTTGTTTCCATACCAAAATAATAAATCCAGTACCTTCTACATACTATGATGTTATTATAAATATTTTACAACAATATTCATTATTCTATCCATCCTACAAATGACAAAGTCACCATACGTGCGTACGTACGGCTTACCATCTCCACGTCGTGGTGTAGTTTGTTATTCAAACACATCATTTTTTGGATGGATATAATAATGAGTATAACCTATGTAAATAATAAATATAACATGTTAATGATTCTTTATATATTATGTACCATCCAATTACATACTAATTCTCCATCAATATAGTGATATTTTTGCTCATACGTATGTACGGATTACCCTCTCCATGAACGCGATGATATTCATTCTCGATCATAATCATTCAAGTATAATTTTTATTTTATGATTAAAAATAATGTTTTAGAATTTAATATAATTATGGATATGAATAAAATACATCATATCAATAACAAAAATGGCTTACGTAACTGATTATATAAAGGAAAACATATCTGTTAACACCTGAAATAATGATACTATTGAAATTTTTTTAGCAAAGAAAACTTAGAGGAGCATATAGGATCTAATATTTATATAGTTATTGTATAATTTAATAAAAAAGTTTTATCTATTATACTGGAGGTCAACATACCATATACTAAGTACAAGTACAAGTTAAGGGTTAATTTCACAATCACTTTATTATTCGAAATTGTTTTTATGTATCTACCGAGACCTCTTTATCATCCACATCTATGTTTTCATAAAAATATAATTCAAAACATTTTTACTATTTAAAATACTGTGGTTAAAATTCATTTATACCATTATTTTACCATATATGTTTTGAAATGAATCTTTTCTTCATTTTCCAAACAAGGTACTTTATGACTTTTTTGACAAAATTAAGGTAAGAATGTGTTTTTTAACTTATACGGTGGGTGTGGCTATTTTCTGCCATTATATCACCGTCAAAGCATCCCATGAAATATTATAGGAATATTTTAAAAATAAATGTTTTCTTTTACAATTATATGAATTTTAAATCATTTCAAAAATATAAAGAGACATTTCTCTAAAAAGGTTTTGATTTCATCTATGTCAACATCCATTGATGGATTTTAAGATTGTTTGGAGTTGATTTAATATGATACAAAAATTCCATATATTATTGAATGTTTTATGATATTTTTGACTATGGATGTGTTATTTTTTACACCATTAATGGTTTATGGATAATGTATTGACATTTTGTATTCTAGTTTTAATATGAATGTTTATGTTTTGTTTAAACCTTTTCATATGAAAAATGAATTGGTCTTAGTAAGTGATAAGTGGAGCCCTATATAGATCCTTTATGCATTTTTAGGTCTCATGAGACAAACTAATGTCATGGAAAAAGTCCTTGAAAAAATATTATTTGTAGTATTGGCATAAGATCTTCACTATGTGGTTATGAATTCTGGCATGATGCATTCCATCATTATAAAAGTGGATATTGATATTGCATGTGATTATTCTACTAGTTGAATATCCATGTGATTAAGTAAATTTTATTATTTGATTTTATCTTTTCCATATGATGCTGAAGTTTAAGTTTAAAAGGCTTTTCTTTTAGTCTTATACATTTCCTTAAATGTTAATTCTTATTTATTAAAGCTTCCGCTATATTGTTATCCTTACTGAGCATCTAAGCTCACCCCTTTCTATGTTTTATTATTCCCAATATGTGAAGAAGTATTTTATGGTTGACCTAAAAGTATATTCTAAGGATATAAGTGTGTTTAAAATGCTACAAAATGTTGTTGATGTTTTTATTTCATGATGTAATGTAATACTTATGAATGTATCTAGTACTTCCAAGGCTACTAAACTAATCGGTCTTTCGGGAAATGTTTCCTTGTATCATGCCAATGTCATGTAATAATGCACTGACTCTGGGTAACCAGGGTTTGGGATTTACAGATATCTAGTTTCTAGCCCTAGGTTATCTACATGTGTCGTTCCTCGAGGTGATAGATCATTTAATTCTCTTGATGTTTCTTATAGTTTGTTTTCATTCATTTTCTGTTGGAAAAATCTTTTGGAATGAGATTTAATTTCTCTAATGGTTTAATGGTTGTTCAATGATGTATTTCTTGTGGTTTCTATTTTGTTAGACTATATTAGAATAATTATAAATTGTAAGGACACCATGTTAGGTCTCCCCTAATTCATAGTTATTATTGTTGAGGTTCTTATTTTAGTTTTTGGTTAGAGGTATTTTTTACCGTTTTTTTTATTAGTTCAATCATTTTTTAGGATTTGTATTTTTGGATAAGAGGAAGTTTATTCTTGAGTGGTTTATTTGGTTAGGGCCACTTCGGATCTTTTTTTCTCCCACTTTTTGTTTTCACTAGAATTTTTGGGGGAAGAAGATGAAATGGTCGGGAGTTTTGGACATTCATTGTGTCACAATGTTGATGTTTTTGTATTATTTTTTCTTATCTCAAAATGTTTTGAGCCTCGTTTGGGTGTGGGATATAATTTCAAGTATTTTGAGACTTTTATGAGAATCATCGTCAGCCTACACAATTAGTATTAACCATGTAATGTCTATGTGGGTAGGACTATCCTCTTCACAGAGCCATTTTTATGGCTTCTACATGCTTTAAAAAACATTATAGTGCTCCCCAAAATTCATTCAGAGATTAGGCTATTTTTGAGGTGAGGTTATCATTTTCTTAAACCATGTGGTACCAAATAAGTAACTGCATGTGTAGTGAATGGACTAGGTCATTGATGGAGTATGTTTGGAACACAGTTTTAAAAACCTTGTGTCCAAATCATGTGATTTCCCTAGTCTTAGGTAGTCACTCTCACATAATTAGTGCATGGTCTGGGAAACTTCACAATATGCCTAAGTGTATAATTTTGGTGTAAATTCCCAAAGTTTTCTCTAGAATTAAGAGGGGTTTCACCAATATTCTTTTTCTCAAACATTGGATGACCCATTTGAACTTAGGAGGAGACACAAACTATTCTTCATTTTATTATTTGCCTTTTGAATTTTACAAGACATCATGAGGTATTTCTTCTACTCTTTCCATCTTATATCATTCTCCTTAAATTTCCCCCTTCTATTGGATTCCCCCATGAATCTGAGATCTCTTATGGCTGATTCTAGGGTTCTAAATGGTTCTAATGTTGGTTTTTTGGTTTCTAGGTTTTTAGTCACCATTTATATCCGCATGGGTGTTGTAATTATTAAACTCAACAAATTATGAAACATTTCAGTTTGGGTTTATTATTTTGAGGTAGGTGTTTCTATGTAATTGTTTCATTTTTTAATTCAAATTGTTATTTTTCTTTCTAAATTTTTATTAATAAAATTAGTAATATATGTGATATCCCTGAGATGATTTAAACCCATTTTGTTATGTATTGATCTTGGTATAAAGTATTTTCTCATAAATTCCATGTTTTCATGTTTGAAATGGAATTTTTTTATTTGGAAATGATTTTTTGAAATGTATAAGGATATTTTATATATGGTTTTTATGATTTTCATTGGATTTTAATCTAAATTTTTTTCAAGGAGTGAAAACTATTTTTTAATAGTTTTTTTAAAATTGAGGTGTTGACCTAAAAATGGTTATAAGGGGGTTATTTATTATATTTCAAATGGTGATTTGAAATTTCTGTGTGGTTTTCCACTTGTAAAAAATCGTTATTGTTTCTTTTCAAATGTATCTGATGGAAACAGGTGGCCTTTGTCCTTGTTTTGGATTTCAAATATAAAGATCTGTGTATGAGGTTAGTTTTGAAATATTTTGAATGTGTGGGTGATTTCAATAATTTGATATGTGATCCATATAGTGAAACTTCATGAAATGTGAAGGTGATTGGAATTTCGATCCATGTTTTGTTTTTAAAGGCTTTTTTGGCACTTTGGGTTTTAAATGGTAGTTTTGAAAGACCCACTTGGATGCCCCTTTCTTATTTACCCATTTTATGGTATTAATTATCAATAGGTTATTATTTTTTTCTCCCCTTATTTTTTAATGCTCTTTTTTATGTCATGGGTGCATGTTATATGTGGAAATTCATTTTTGGGTTTTATAGGTGAGGGTTAACTTTTTTCATGATTTGTTTATTATACTTAGACTTTCAGGTTCTTATGCCTCAATTTTTTTTATTTTTCATGGAAACTTAAGTACCAAATGGTATAACTAATCTATTTTGTCATTTGTTTTACATGTAGTAAGTGTCCCTCCAGTCGTGCTAGGAACAAGTGACTTGTAGGGGATTTTTATCGCAATGAGACTTGTTTGGGGTAGTTGGATGACCTGTGGATTTAACTTTAGAAAATGTTTGTAACTATTTAATGGGTTGGTATACAATTATACGACTAGGTTATACACACATTATGGACCCTATGGTATATCCCATGTCACATATTATTATTTCATTGGTTAGTGATTGAGGGTAGTTTGATCCAGTGTTCTTTATATCATTTCCCCTACTTTCGTTATTATAGAACCTTTTCTTGATTACATTATTATATGCCTTTTTTATGCATGGTGACAAATTTTATTAATTGATCCTTGTTTTTTGGGTAATTTCCTTTGGAAATTTTTTTTAGTGATGTTTAGAAAAAACCTATTTTCGATTTAAAGGCTCTTGTGTCAGTTTTATAGTGGATTTCAGAATGGTTTCTTTTTTAATGACATATTTAGGCTGTGAAATTATTTGAAGTGGAAATATTTATTTGAATAAAAATTTAGTTGTTTTTATAATTTTAAATGGGTTTTTGTTTTTCAAATGGATGAGGCTGGTTTTTTAATTTCAAATCATGTGTTTTTGCTTTGGTAAAATAAAGTGGGTTATTTTGAAAAGTGATTATGGAAATGTTTGTTTTTTCAAATGTTATGTTGGAAAATCATATTTTCTAGTTCACTTTCAGACTATAAATTAAAATTTTCAATATGAAATATATTTCATAGTTTTGTAGGGTTGTGGTGACCTACTGGGATTGTTATCTAACACATATATATTTTAGGTTATATGTTTTTAGTTGGACCCATCCTCTATTCATTGTGGCTAATGTGGGGGGAGTAATGGTGATGATGAGAAATCCAAGGTTTGGTTGAGATAGTTTGGGCTCATCTAGAGATGGTTTATAGTTGTTTTAATATTATTTAGTGTCATATCTACTTCCTTATTTTATCTTTATATTTACAGTTTTTTATATATATGTGAAATTGAGTTGGATCATTGTAGATTGTTATAAGATGTTTGGATGTTTATTTATTTTTGATCTTGTACTTATTTGTTCTGATATATTAATTAATTATTTAGTGAAATTTTTACCAAATGGATTCCTATGATGCCTATGAACCTTTTTCTAGACTATAGGGTTTTGAAAACACCTTTGGACCTTGTGGTGGGCTTGGTCGAGTTCTGAGTTTGGTGGCAGCCCAATTTGGTTTATTATAACTCTCCTCCCCTTATAAACACCACCGCTAACATCAACTTCTACTTCATTATTCTAATCCTTGTATATTTACAAATTTCAATAAAAATACTCCTAAAAGTCATCTCCCCCACCTCCAAGTGTTGTAGGTCTCACCAAAATTTTAATTACAAGTTCCATAAGATGTTTTTCTAGGAGGCGACATTCAAGAGGTAATATTATCAAACTTACTCTTTTAAGTTATTTTAATCTTATATGCTTTCCTCACATACCTTATACAACATGGAATAATTGATACAGTTTCATTTATATACTATAAATTTATTAAAAAATGGAATATCTACCATCTATCCTCTTCTCTTCTCCCCTTATTTTAAAAATGAAATCATTTTCCACATTATGTCAACTCACCACCTCCATTGATGATGAGTTTTAATTTTTTGTTATCATATTCATATAAGGTTTAAATTCATTTATAATGTTCTAAAATGACCTAAATATATATATTATTTATTTTTCAAATCTCATAATGAATATATGGACATAATATTAAATAAAAAAAATTTAGTTCGTGATGGTCGATAAAACCACAAAACTAAACTAACCATATATCATTAATTGTTCACTTCTCAAATTTCATTCATTAAGAAAACCCAATTAAATGGAACATCTTTTTTTATTATCCCATTTCAAGTACCACTCCATAAAGTGGTTTAAACCGCCCATGGTTTCAAAAATTTTACATTTGACTGTCGAAAATTATTTTTTGTTCATTACTAGTTTTATGGAAATTAATATAATCTTTACCTTTATAAAAAACTACTTTCCATTCTCCCTAAAAACCCACTTAAAATATATATTTTCAATTTTACCTATATACTTATTTTCACATCATCACTTCACATGGACATCCTATTTAATGAATCAGGCTTATTTTTCGTCTTTGACTTTTCAAGAATGTTTTAATCAAAGATTTCATATAAACCATTATGATATTTCCTATAATTATTCTATAAGATATGATTATGAAATAAATTAATATAGTTCTCTAATGAATCAATTAATTTTTATTTCCCATGAGATGATATTTATGGAATGATTGACTAAACCTAATCCATGATGGTACTCTATCCACCATTTGATGTTTTATTGGATGTTATCCTTGATGTATTTTTAGGCCATGTTTTATGTTTCTTCTGAATTATAATTTTTACATGATATTATGATTTCATGTTCTTTATTTTATTATCCCATGTGATTATTAAATATCCTTGTCATTCATGATATCATATTATGATTTTTGAGTCATATTTCATGATTTTATAGCATGTTTATTCCCATAATGGGGTTTTTAGATTACCCCATTTGTTTATATATTTTTAAAGTTATTCTATAAAGTTTTAGAAGAATAATGTGATTTAGGGTATCATTATAGAGATTAAAATAAATATGTTTTAGTTTAGTATCGAGTTTTTTTATGTACCTAGTATCCCAAAGACACTAGGAAACTTTATCTATGGTTTGTATTTGTTGGATATTTTTGTTAAAAAAATTAATAATATTTGTAAAAGTTTTGGGTTTCTATAACTGTTATCACCTGAGGGTCAATTTATTTTTTGGAGATTAGTAATAGAATACTTTACTAAGAACCCTAGGGATTTTTCTAAGTATAGGAGAATATCCTAAAATTCTACTGAAGCATAGAGTGAATGTTTTCAAAATGATTACATCCATTTCAGAATACTAAAAGTATATGTGACTCTAGAATAGTTTTACCTAATGGTAATGACCTCAAAAATTTTGGATTTGGTATTAACACTATCGTCACCAAGTGCATGACACATAGGCCTTACTATGAATCTTGTTTAATACTCTCAAGGGATATGATTTGAAAAATTCAAGAACTCTATACAAAATATTATTAAGGACTTGAATAGATTGTTAGGTTAGAAAAAATAATGGGGAAATGAAAATGGATAACATAGATTAAAACCTAAAGACTCATAAGTTTTGATTTACATGTAATTTATAAGTTATTAATTCATGGTTCATATTTTCCATTTCTATATTTTTTTTTTGTTTGAGTTTATCACCCCTAATATTATTTTCTTTAATTTAGTTGATGATGGGAAGTATAAGAAACTGTGACAACAACCAATTACATTAGAAATGTGATTATTTTCTTAATGATAAGTTTAACCAGATGGTAGCGGGAGCTAAGAAATTTTTTCTTGTGTTTTCTCAAATGACTCAATTTATGAATAATAACTTTAATCGAGTAGAACTATTTAAAGTGGGTTTCATAGAACCAACTCATATTTGTGCATTGATTACCATTACATGTATGTAGTTTGATATATATATATGTGTGTGTATGTTTACTTTACCATAGTAGTGTTGATACTTATTGGACCACTATATTTATGGTAATTTCTTTAGGTAAAATTTCATATCAAAATGTTATAGTAGTTACCAAACTATAATACGAACATAGAAATATGATGAACATAATCCTCATATTATATCCTATCATCTAGATAAAACATACTGATTGGACACATATGATTTTGAACCATCAGGTGTGGTGAACTCATAAGCATTGATACTTCTTCTCATGACGTTTTCAGTTGGTGTTCTCAAGCATATGAGATTATGAGGACTGGCCTTCCAATAAGAACACCACACGTTTTAGGTGTCATTAGTTTTTCCTATCCTTTAACACTTGAAATGGTCTCTTTAATTGATATTATTATCAGTGCATAATATTTAATTATGTAATTTAGTTGATGAAATAAACTATGGCATTTACTTCATAGAAAGGATGATTGTGTTGGGTGCATCATTTATGGTTTGGCATTCCTTGAATAATCAAGCAAGAATTTTTCACTCATGAAAGGAAGTTATAAAATAGTCCAAGTTTATCAAGATGGTAGTACCTTCATCAAATAAATGGCCTTTATAGAACATGTTAAATCTATCTAGTTTGGTCAATGAATTATAAATTAGGTATGGATCAAGTCACAAAGTGTGCAACCTGCTTTAAGATATATAATATAATAAAAAGATTATATTACAAGGTGCTTGTTCATAGGAATAGTTTTCATGTATATGAATTTTCCTTATCTCCTTTGGGTTCTTAATGGGTTGTTAACCTCATCTCCTAGTCTATGAATAGTATTCTAAGCTATCGTGATAAGGGCCTAACATGTCACCAACTTATTTTATACAAAATTCTGACATATTCGAATGAATATGTGTATAAGATATTGTGGGCCTCGCCACTCAGTATGAGATATTTACAGGAATAAAAAATCTCTAATGAATAAATAAATTCATTATTTTTCAAGTATAGAATAATTGAAGTTGAATTTATTTATTATAAGTATTCACATGATATTAAGTAAATACAAAGAAAATCATATATGAACGAATACTATTTTAATATTCAAAGATAATTTAATATTTTTGGGGATTATGAGTTGATTTAATGACTCGATTATATAATGTAATATATTTAATATATATTACAAGTATTTGATAAAATTTAAATGATGTTTATTACATAGTTAGTTCATCATAATGTCACATTTATGGACTATTTATTGGGAGTTTTTTATATGGGGGCCTAGGAACCCATTCTATGTTTTTAAACTCTACTATATAAGAAAGTGAGATCTCTTTTCCATGTAAATATTCATATACTCTAATTTGATAGATCATATACCCTTATTTTTTCATCTTATAGAGATAAAGGGTTGTTCCATACACTCAATATTCGATTGTCATTGTAGATCAAAGGAACATGATCATGGTGATCATCAGGATGTTAAAGTAATCATCAAACCTCCACACTAGCACCCAAAATTTGATGATCGGTGTTCCCAGAGACTCTTAAAGAATGTGTGGGTGACCTAGAGGGATTTGAATCTAGATAATTCGAGTGACAGCCACTGGAAATGAGCATTAGTTGAACGTGTCGTCAATCCAAATGAGGTAAAATTTCATTTTATATTTGTGCTTAAATAAAATCATGTCAAATATTTGGACCTATACTAGGGTTCAGATAACCATATATGATAATGTTTAGTCACTCTAATGATCAAAATTTTAAAATCCATAACACAATAACTTTTGATTCCCACCCCAACACCAAAAATATTTATTAGAGGGAATATGTGAATTTTATAAGTTAAGAACAATTAAATTGAACATAAACTTATATAAATGGGTTCATTTTGGTGCCAACAGAAAATACTAAACATTTATCTGATATCATATAACCAATTTATAGCCATCATAAAATTTAATTCAGATTGAAACATGTATAAAAATAAAGAACACACACACACACACACACACACATATATATATATATTCTCTACAATTTTTTAGGTGTATATGTTTCTAGAAAAGTTCCTACTAAATTCATATGGATGGAACTATTTTGGATGGTGGTTAAAATTCCACAATTGATGGAATTATGAAATATAATGAAAATTCCTATTTATTATGTTGTTTGGAAAATACCAAAGAAAAAACAAAGGGGAGGATGGAATGTGCAAGCCAACCAACAAGAAAAAATGATTTTTTTTAATTAAAATAACAAAGTGGGGTGAATATGAACTATTCTTTAACCAAAAACAAGGATCCAAAAAACCAAAGACTTACATAGGAATCTAATCCTTCCAATCAACCCCCATTTCCAGCTAGCATATCGTCGTCGTCCACCTCCTAACCATCCCTCCTGGATATCCCTCCAAACCTCATCCTCTATAGGACACCCCCCAAAACAACTCACCACCATCCAAATTTGATATCTCC
Source organism: Viscum album (assembly GCA_963277665.1). NCBI lineage: Eukaryota > Viridiplantae > Streptophyta > Magnoliopsida > Santalales > Viscaceae > Viscum > Viscum album. The sequence continues at coordinate 1,212,263,198 of OY728122.1, forward strand.
ATCCACCATAATCACTACATCTGATGACCACCCTACATGCCCATGTGCCTCAATGATCCACCTGCATGTGTCATCCTGATCGCTACCACTACTAGCCACCACAATCAACCTCCTCCCATTAGATGTTGGCCAAGTCCTCCTATCTACCTATTATCAGACCTACTGTAATTATTCTTAGTTGTACCTCATGATGCAATAATTACCTACGGGGACTCCTACTAGGTCTAGTTTTCCATGGTGTGGACTCCTAATGAAAATTGGTTGACCAACATTAAATCTAGGTCAGGCCAAACCTTTACAGGGTAGGGTATGTCCTGTTAAATTGGAATATCCCTTGGTAGGTTCCCCCAGACCCAAAATGGGTTTGGGAAGGCTCCTTCTAAACTAAATCTAGTCTAGTCATGTTTTACATAACCTCAAACGAGCCTGAATATGTTCTTCCTAACCCATAATGGGCCTAAGAAAATTTTGGGGCCTGAGCAAATATTTTAACATATTCAAAAATTAATTTTGATTTTTTTTAAAAAAATGATAAATTGAATGTTTTTAAATTGATTTAATTTTAGAATAAATTTAAATTATTTTCCATAGAAAAATAACTAAAATAACTTCAATTAAAATAATTTATTTTATTCAATTAATTTATGTGTACTTGAATTTATCACATTTAATTTTATTGTGACTTTATTTTCCCTATCAACTGGCTTGAAGAATAAATCGAACATTGTTATTTTGTTTTATATTTATTCAAATAAATAATTATAACTACATGAAAGTATTGTAATAATTTGTTTATTTTCATAGATCTATGTATTATCTTTAATAATTTAATATATATAAAGTCCTACACATCCATCAGTATTATTTTTTACGTATTTTGTGATTCATAAGACCCTTATGACTATACATGAGTATATTTTTATTATATTGATAATTCTATAGGAAGTGGACTACACTGAGGTCAGGTGGTATCCCAGACAAGATGTGGAAACATTAGACTAGGGTGTGAGCTGCAACATGAATCATGGCTTGACTCGGGTATTATACCCCTTAGACAACAGTTGATCCATTGATTAAAAATTGATCAACCAATACCAAATTCTCAAGATTAGATATGTAGTATATTTTATTTATAAATTAGTAATTATTTTTATGAATTTTCATTTTTGTGGGACCATATAAAATAATAAGAAAATAATATATAAGGACATGATAAATTTTTTCTATTAATGCACTCTTTAGTAGTGAGAATCATCACATAGAATGAACATATTTAACAGAAAATTATTACATTTTTAGATATTTAACAAAAATAATCAATGTAATATTATGTTTTAAAGGCTTCTGTCACTTAAATTTGAATATAATCAGGTGTACAAGGTCATTTTCAGGACTGCTTGAGGGTGTCTCCTACTACTATAGAGTTAATATAAGATTTATGGGTCAACATCACTAAATATAATTACAAAGAAGTATCTATATCAAACTTACAACCTATTTATGGGTAAAGTGTTGAGGAAATAAAGGTTATGATTCTCAGAATCAAGGAAATCACACAAAAATTCAAGGAACTATGAGTAAATATATTTCTCAAGTCTACTGCCTTCCTTGAAACTATTTAAGTATTGGTATCATCCTTTTTAGACAATGATGAGAGGTTTTAGGGATCCTTTCCCCTATAATACTCAAGTGATAGGGTATTTGGAATCTAGCTGTGAGGGCTATAAGGGTTCAATAAAATAATGGGAGATTTAATGATTTAATCATTCATTTGTAAATAGTAATTACGATAAAGTGACACCTAATATACTTATTTGTTGTTGATAAAATGAAAATCAAAAACACTGGTGCATTATCAATGTGATGAATTATGTATAAAGAAAATATATTGACTATCCATAACTTCAAGTACTGGTATAGGTTCTTGTGCATAGTACTACACCAAGAGAGAAATAATTATGTGAAAGATTCCTCGCTTATTTTTAAGCCTCTGAAAGAATTAAGCCAAGCCTAAAAAAATATGAAGCATATAAATGTTTCCCTAGATGTATAGTGTATCATGTTTTCAATGATGTTCAGTAGACATCAGAAAATGCATGAGGAATAACATTCCCACAAAATAATAAATCAAATCCAAGATTTATATCATGAGAGAGAAAGGTAAGATTGGTATGTGTTATCAAGTGGACTATATAGGTGAAATATAGAATAATGAAATCAAGATAGACCTCATGTAATCAAGATGATTGGCTAAATTTCGATACTCGAATCCCATGGGTTTAAACTGAACACTAAACTAGAAACAGATCTCATTGATTCATATTTATTACCAATATTATTGATGTTTATTATTAATTACAACATGAATAACATGAAAAAAGTCACCCATTGATCTTTTGGACTTAGTCTATGAATCGTATAATGATAGGAATAATACCAATTATTTAGTCCTTATGGAGAACAACATGAGGAATGGAAAGGGTAATCCCAAGAAAAATACACCAATGCCCCATCATTTAAAAAAGAATAAGATATCGAGGAAGGGTAGTGAGAAGGAGGTTTTATTAATTTATTTTAGTAAGAAAGACCATTAGACGTAGAATTAAAAGGATGGAAAAAATAAGAAATGTAACCCCATCTACTTCAGGTAATATTTTCATTGAATTCAGTTTGTCTTTATCTACAATTTTCTTATGGGATATAGAATGTGGCTCACACATTTGTATTTACATATAGGAACCATGTAGACTCTGTAAGATTGGAAAAGTTAAAGTGGATCTCTAAGCCGCAAATGGTATGAGACTAGTAGCCTTAGTTGTGAGAGATTATCATCTGACTTTTCCTAGTGGTTTGGTTCATTTATTAAATAATAGTTATTATGTTCAATCAATTACTGGAAACAAAATCTTACTTTTGAGTTTGGACACCTTGGTATTTTATTTCATGATAGGAAATAAATGTGGTCACTTTTATTAGGATAACATATGTTATGGTATGGTGCATCATAATAATGGGTTGTATATACTCTACCTTGAAATCCCTATAATGGAAATTAATTAAAAAACCTTGGAAAATGACTCATATAACACGTTCTTATGGGACTTCAGGATTTATCATTAAAATGAGAAGTATTTTAAAAAGATATGTCAAGAAGGATTCTTCACTCAGTTGATTTAAAGACCTTGGAAGTAAATCACTCTTATTTACAAGGAAAAATGACCAAATCACCCTTCACTGGGAAATGAGTATGATCCACTATATTGTAATAATTGATTCATACCGATGTATGTGGTCTATTTAAATTAGAGGAAAGTTATGGGGTTTAATACTTCATTAATTTTACCAATGAATATAGTAGATATGGATATATCTACTTAATGATTTATAAGTTATATACCTTTAATTTGTTTAAGTAATATCAACACAAACTAGAAATCCATCTCAGTGAGAAGATTATGACACTACACTCAAAAAAAATTGGAGGGTATCTTAATCAATCTTTTATTAATCACTTTAAGAGTGTGGAATAGCATCCCAACCCACTCCTCTTAATACACCTCAATTGAATGTTGTTATTGAGATGAGTAATCAAACATTTGGTTTACATGGTCGGATCAATGGTGTGTTGGAAAAATCTCTCATTATACTTTTGGGGATACGTGTTGCAGACTGCGGTATATAACCTTAACTGAGTACAAACTGAAACTACAGATGGGATTCTATATGAGTTTTTGTATATAAAATAACCCACTCTATTACAAATATGTGTATAGGAATGTGAGGCTTCTTCCAAGACTATTTCTAGTGAAAAATTAGCATCCCAAATCATTAAGTGCATCACTATAGGTTATTCTAAAGAAACAAAAAGATATTACCTATATAACCCTGATGATAGAAAATTGACTGTGGAAAGAAATTACATTTTTATAGAATGGAAACAAATTTCTGATGTAAATGCTCAGGGAAAGATTAAATTTGATGAATTTGTATCTCAAGATGTGCAAGAGTTTTAAAAATAGCCATCTCCACAAGAGACAGTGGGAGATGAAGTAGTTCCTAGGACACAAGAACTACATATGTCAATTTGAGAGGCTAGATAGATCATGAGATATTTTTTTTGTGTTACTTTTTCAGGTGAAACATTACCCTTATAAGAGGATGATCCACAAACCTAAAAAACTATTATATTGTAAGCATGTTTCTAGATTGGAAGAATAAACGCATTATGATATTGAGTCCATATACTAAAATCAATTTTAGATTTTAGTATACAATATGACTGATGTAAAACCCATTGGTTTTAAAGGGATATTCTATAAAAAAAATTACATAGATGGTAAATTAAATAATTATAAATAATTAATGGTATTTACTGGTATCAAGAAACATTAAGGAATACACTATGAAAACAAATTCTCACTAGTAGAAATGTCAAAATCAATAAGAATATTACTTTCAATAGAATCCTTACATGAATATGAGGTTTGGAAAATAGATGTAAAAACTGATTTTCTAAATATAAAGTTGGTTGAATATGTCTATATGACACAACTTAATGGTTTCATTAAGTAAAATAGTGCCAAAAAATTATTCAAGCTAAAAATATCCATTTATGGTTTGAAGAAGGAATAATAATCACGGAATGTTCTTTTTGATGATGATATAAGAGAATTTGGTTTCAACATGAAATAAATAAATTCATATGTCTATAAGAAGGTTAGTGGGAATGAAATTGTTTGCCATATATTATATTTTGATGACATATTAATTATGGAAAACAAAGTGTAATTCATATAGTCAATTAAGACATTGATAAATTTATGATTCTCTATGAATGACTTAGGTGAAGAGGATTATATCCTATGGATTAAAATCTATAGAGATTGATCCAAGAGGATTCTTGGGCTAAGTCAAAGTACATATATTTACATCATACTCAAAAGGTATAATATTGAGAAATCCAAGATAGGTTTGTTTCTAATGTTGCATGATATCAATATCTCTAAGAAAATGTGTCCACAAATATAAGAGGATATTTAAAGAATGAGTAGAGTCCCTTAGGTATCAGTAGTGGGATCTATCATGTATGACATGTTGTATACTAAGTTGGATATTTCATTTTCTTTAATAATAGTGGAAAAATTTAAATATAATCTGGGAGAACTATATTGGGAAACTATAAAAATTATCCTAAAGTACTTGATACATATAAAGGATATGTTCCTAGTGTATGGAAAAGATAAAGAATTAGTAGTGAAGTTATAAATGGATGCCTTTTGTCACACAAATCATGATGATCAAAAATCACATTTAACCGGTTTCATTTTCCAGCATGGTGTAGTGAGCTATAGAATTATAAGGAAACCTATGGTCTTGGATTATATAGTATAATTCAAGTATATAGTGGCTTCTGATGCAGCTAATGAGTCGGGTTGGATACACATATTTTCTTAAAAATTAGTGTGGTACCTAGTAGTGTAGAACCATTTCTAATAAATTGTGATAATACTTCGGCAGTGGTGCTTTCAATGGATCCTAAGTCACACTAGAAGAAAAATAATATAATTCAAAAGTTTTATATCTTGAGGAATTTCACTAAGAAAGGTGAAGTCTCAATAAACATAGTAGCTACAATGGATAACATGGAAGACCCCCTAACTTAATCCATATATCAGCAGAGGTGTGATTCTCATGATAGATCTAATGGGTTATGACTTATTATAAATTTGATCTAGTGCATGTGGGAGTGTTGAAAGTGGATTTTATAAACCCAAATCATATATGTACTTTTACTACCACTACGGGTATACAGTTTGATATATAAACATTTTTTTACATTACCATAATATTGTTGATACTTTTATCAGCATTATATCTATGGAAATGTCCTTAGATTAATTTTAATATTAAAATTTTACAACAGTTCCTATGATACAATGATAAAATAGATATTCCATGAAAGTAATCTTTATGTTTTGTCTTATGTTATAGATTCATCATGCTAATGGGACACAAATGATGTGAAACTATTATGTTTTGGGGACTCTTAATCATTTAGACTTCTCATAATGTTCAAACTTTGTGATATTAAGTAGATGGGATAATTAGGACTTAGCTACCAATAGGAACACAACATGTCATTTGTGTCATTGGTTGTTCCTATCTATGAACACATGTAACGGTCTCCTGAATTGTGATTATTAGTAGTGAATATTATATGATTATGTAATTTGATGAAATATTAAATATATGGAATTAATATCATAGTGAGGTAGCTAATGATCGGTGTATCGTTGGTAGTATAGCATTGATTTAATAATCAATATATAATTTTTATCTTCTAAAAGGAAGTGATATCTTGGGCCTAGTTGCTCAGAATGGTAGTACCTTCATTGAATCCATCATCATGGTTAAAGAATGAAATTCCATCAAGTTAGGTCAAAAAACAAAAGAAATTATGAATCATGACCCAAATTATGCAACCTTATTTCTCGGATATCCTATTACAAAGTGATTATATTACACAATGTGTTTTCATAGTAGAGGTTTTCGTTTTTATGAATTTTCTTTATCTCCTTAGAGGATATGATGGCTGCTCAACTCCACTTTTGATCAATGAATAGTATTCATTGTTATCAATAAAAGGTCCTATAGGGTCACATATTTGGTACATTCAAAAATCTTCCTTATTCTAGTGGATATGTGTTTAGGACATGGTGGGACCCACTATGAGGTCAGGGATATGTCCAATAATAATCAATATTTAATGAATAAATTAATAAATTTTTATTATAATATATTATAATTATAGATAAATTTATTTATTAAAAGTATTCACAAGGTATTAATTTAATACATGGAAAAATATTATACGAACAAATATTATTTTAAAATTCAGGGTTAGTTTAATATTTTTTAGAATTACAGGTCAAGTTAATAACTCATTTTTATCACATAATATATTTATTATATATTAAAATTTGGTGATAAAATATAAATGATGTTTATGATGTATTTAGTTCCTCTTAATTTGTTATTTATGGCTTATTTAGTGGCTGTTATATATATGGTGGTGAGGGAACCCATTCCAAGTGTTTAACCTCCATTGAATAAGAAGGAGGGAGGTATTTTCTAAGTGAATATTCATCCACTCAGATTTAAAATCTACTCTCTCCTCCTTCAAGCATCCTAAATATAGAAAGTTCCATTCTAAGAACATGATCTTAACTCGTCATTATTGACTAACGGAATGGGGTGGTTGTGATCATCAAGGAGTCAAAGGAAGCATCTAACCTCCATGCTAGCACCCAAAATTATATGATCAGAATTCATGTGGACTCATGAAGTATGCATGGATGATCTATAGGGATTCAAACTTATATCCTTAGAGTGAAAGTCACTATTTATGAGTGTTAGTTGTACACACCATCAATCCAAATGATATAATTTTTTATTATATTTTTAGTCTTAAATAAATTTATACATGATCGTTATACCTATATCAGGGCTTAGATCACCAAATATGATGAATTTACATTTCTTTGATGATGAAAAATTTATATAATCTCCCCACAATCTTCTTCATCATGCCCTTGTGTTAACTAGAATGGCATTCCTCTCATAAGAAAGAGTAAATTGTAGTCAAGTCCTTTATGAGGCGACGAACTCTTACCCTTAATGGATAATCTAGTAACCTCATCGTATAATAATTTATTAACTCAATTAAAAATATAATTCATATCTATAATGATTATAATAAGATGAATTCAGACTAGCCTTTTAAGGCAAGCAGGGGGAAGCTAATTAGTGGTGTACACTGATCAAGAAGACAAAGTCTAATGAGGAAATTGAATCCATAGAATCGGAATGATTCAAGAAAAAAAAATATACATATTTTTATCAAACTCTACATATTAAAATGGAGTGAGAGTTCCTCATAATGAAGAAAAAGTAAAATGTGTCTATTGATCCATATGATTAAAAGTTCACAAGGAATTTATGATACGCCTCCAGATTTTACATCAACATTGAATGTAAGGTGGACCTTTTATTTTGTGAATTAAAGTCAATTAAATGAAAATATTTTGTGATTCAAGACTTTTATAGATATGAAAAGATTCTTTGTTATTATATTAATGTTGATATGTAGATAGATGACCCTAAAAGTTCTCATGTTGATGTAAATAAAAATAAATAAAGGAATTTAATTTAGGATAATCAATGGATAAATACCATGGAGAAATGAAAACCTCATCGAAGACATGTAGAAAATATTGAAAGAAGTATCCTGGAAACTGTCTCAAGGGAACCTAGAGATATTTCAAACCTGTAAAATAGGGGCATCAAGATAATCAATTTCATATAGATATGATGAAACTCAGTAATAATATGGGATAAAATAAGGTTCATAACAACACTTATCTTTTTGTACTGTTTTTACCTACAAGGAACATGGGAATTATGTAAGCCAATTCCTTAAGCCTAGCTGTTTGAAGAATAATAAAAAAGAAAAATATCTAATCCCTAGAGGGAAAGTAAGGGAATATTCTATCATTACTGTTTATTTGCGTCTTAAAAATTTTGTGGTGATAAGTATTCTAGTAATTCATTAAAAAAAAGTGATCATGCTATTTTATTCTATTTATACACATTCTTTTATAAACTGTGAGTTTAGTAGAACTATTCAAAAAACACCTCAAAACATGAAGGTTGATCCATCTGTGAGAGTAGAAAATAGATAAATTATTTGACCCCAGGTATATATCTCTTCCCTATTCAATATTTACGGACTAAACCACCTTGAAAATTGTGTCATACAACTATAATATAATTATATATTGGGAATGGATTTGTTTCCCTTATAAAAACCCAATATCAACTATCAGGGTAGGTATATGACACTAGAAATCCTAATCCATTCACCGATTATATACCATTTTAAGGGGGGTGAATCTATTTTGGGGTCTTCATCTCTTGTTTTGATATTATAAAATTATGAGCAAGCATATTTAGCCTCAAGGATAGAGATAAAGAAGATAATTATTCTTGGTTACATTCCCATTGGAATGGAAAATAAATAATTATTCCTTGAAGAATTTTTTATCTTCATTATAGATTTGAGTATGATTTATAAATTGAACATAAATCTAGATCTCTATCCATATGCAATACTCATTATAAAATGGATTCCATTGATTTTTATGAACTGAAAAAATTGTTATAAGAGAATCTAGAAAAGAATTTTATATGCCCGGTGCTTCATTGTGGGGTGTGCTGGTCCTCATAATCAATGAGAAGGATAGCTCAATTCACCTTTAGATTGATTATAATGAACTCAACAAAATCAAAATAAAGAACTAATATCTCATGCCATGAATTGATGACTTATTTGATCAACTACGTGGGGCCTAGTAATTATCTAATTTAAACTCCCTAATTCTATATAAATCTTCATTTAATTAATTAATAGAGTCTTCATATATTACCTCAAATAATTTTTGGTAGTATGTATTGATGATGTTGTGATATACTCTAAAATTAAGGAGGATCATGATGATAATTTGAATATTATGCAAATGAATTTGTGAAATGTTAATCTATATGTAAAGTACGTGTAATGCCCTATTAACTTTCTAACATGTATGTTCTAATATTTTCTTCCAGTTTTCATTTTCATTCTGTGAGTATTTATTACCATGAAACTAGTTGGATACCTATAATGATTATGTCAGGGATTTTTTGAAATTTTCAGCATAAACCTACAGTTTCTTTTATTCATTAGGAACCTACAAAATGTGTAATTGGATTACATGATGTGTAATGGCCTTCAAATAGATCTCATGAATCGAATACACTACATTATAATTTTACACATCGTGTAAGTGTTTCACATCATGTAATGTGAAAAAAAAATCCTAGGAGATGTGTTTTTTAGCCTAACATATAATGAAATAAATTCAGGACCTGTAATGTATTAAATCTCATGCGATTCCCTAATTTTCTTCTTTCAAATCACTTTACAGGTTCTTTTATCTTCATTGTATTTTGAAACCTCCACTTATAATCCAAATTACTTAACCTATGTGATTTTGTGTGACTTCTTCCCTTACAGATCACTCTATTCAGTGGTTGATTAGTATGGATAGGAATTTTGTCTCTTCGAGTAAGCTTTCCATTCAGTTTCTTTCTTATTTCAAGTTACAACACTATTTTCAGTAGGGATTTTTAATCGAATAGTGTTTTCTGTCAATCCTTTACAGTCTCTTATTGTGCCATATCTTCTGAAGTCAGATCATGTGGTTTCCAATCCACGTTGTCAAAGGTGATTAGGTTTTCTACATTCTTGTGGTAGGTTGATCTATCCAAGAATTTTAATTTATAGAATTTCATTTTGTTATTATTAGTTCTTTGATATTGGAAATGTAATTTCATTTGGTTAAAATGATAAGGTAATGGGTTCATATTTTAAAGGGGTGTTTTCTTTGAAAATGAAATTTTCCTTGATTTAGAGAAAAAAAATGGATTTTTAAACTCGAAAAAAAGATTGGATTGTCTTTGAAATGGTTTTATAAAAGTTTTCTAAATGGTTTTTAAAACAAAAATTTACAACCATTTCTCAACAAGAACCTTGGGTGCATCTAGAAAGAGACATGGATATCTTTAGTTTGGATGACACCACTATAGGGTAACCCCTTCTATATCGATGGACTATGAAAGGAATCAATATTAGTTGGATCCAAGCTTATTCCTTCTATTAAAACTCAAGAGTATCTAGTATATATTTTCCCATAGTCAAGATCCCAACTAGAATGTTTATTGTAGTTTCTGGTTTTTTATTGCATGATATATTATTTCTTGGATGTTGGATCACATGTATATTTATATTTTGGTATGTTTACCTACGTTGTTTTATGACCATAATGTTTATGGGTTAGGAAAACATGATATTGAAAATTTTAAATCAAAATGACTATTTGGGAATATTTTTATAATAAATATTGTAAAATAGATTTATTTTGAAGCTATAATGTGTGAATTCAAGATATTAGAACTTGTATATATTCCTTGGTTGTTTCCTACTAAACGTTGTTTCTCACACCCTACTTCTACCTTTGGGAATATTTAAACCTTTTTTTGAAAGACATGGGTAAAGTGAATGGAATTTTGTAGCATGTAGCTTCCCATTATGTAATTTTTCTGGTTTGGGATGGTTTGGAGCTGATGGTCAGTCACATAGAGACTTTTTAATCTATACTTGTCATGCATCATGGTTTAGACATTTTTTAGTTTTTATCCCTTTATTTATTCTTTTCACTCTGATTGTATGACATGTTTTCCTTATATTTGATAATTTTTTATCATTGTTATACCTCTCCTTATAATGGGATGACTTGGGTTACTGGTTTGGTTAACCTGATTTGGTTTGTTCCAATTTAGTATCAGAGGAGTTACCTGGAGTTATGTCAACACTACATGAGGCGGTTATGTGTCTTGGGTAGATAGTAGTAGGATCATATGAATTCAGATAGTAGGTGTGGAAAAGAGGTATATCTAGAACTCCTGTGATTTAATCTGAGTTTCTATGGGTGGTCAAAAAATTATTACTAAGTCAAAGACCAGGTATTTAGACTAATTTGAATGAATTGTATGGAAAATCCATTTAAATTGACATATCTACTTTGTTTGGGGATTTTTTGTGTGTGTTTTTATTTTAATGAACTAAGTGGGAAGTTTATTTTAATGGACCAATTTCTTTAAAAAGGTATTTCCTTTTATGTAGAATTAATTTTTTTTTAAATTATTATCATTTTGAATATTTTTTTTTTGGAATTATAGATGTTAGTTTATTTTTTTTGTAGTTTTCTTGTCACTAATTGGTTATTGTCTTCTATTAACAGACAATTCCTCCTAGGAGAGATATTCCAAATAAAAGAGTGAATCCCTGAGGAAGGTTTTTTAGGCGTATCATCCAGTGGGCCCTTATTTTCTTAAAGAAATTATATATACCATTCGAACTCGAGGTTTAGTGGCAATCATGAACCTAGGATGAGTAGAGGATCATATCTTAAATTTTACCAAGCATCATTCACTTTTCTTTTGTGGTGAAAGAGGGATTAAAGAATTAAAGGATTGGATTTAACAGATTGATAGGATCTTCATATTTTTGAATACTCTCGGAGATTTTCAGGGGGTTTTCTGTGGATATGCTCATGGGGATAGAAAGAATACGGTGGGACTATATAGTGCAAGCTAAGTTTCATGAGGTTCATATCTTCATTTCTTCCAAGAAAAACGTTAATCGACTATTTTACCCTAATAATTTACATGTGGAGAAGTCCCATGAATTTTTTACCTTGGACCAAGGGGATCATGCCATTTTGGATTACTCCACTAGTTTTTTTGAGTAGGTGTATCTAGAACTGGATCTTGTCACTAAATATTACTTCAGGAAAAGAGGTTCAGTATGGGGAGTGGGGCTCTATACCAAGAACGGTGGGGGCATGTTGTTCTTTATTCCGATATAATATCTTACCAGTTTTCGGAAATGTTTCCTAATGTAGATGACCATTTATTGGGAGGTAAGCTACATATTGTTGTGTGTGTAAACCCTGAGGTCATTTCGGATGATTTTTTTTGTTTACCACAATAATCTGAAGTTCAGTTTACTAATTCCATGCTCCTTGGAATGATGCCCATTTCTATTCCATAATATTGAATGGAACCCATTTATTTGGTGGAACTTAAGGTCCATATTGAGGAACTCATGGTGAAATGGTTTATTCTTCCAAACATGTAACCATGTACTTCAACAATAATCTTTTAAAATATGGAAGACATAAGTCTCCATCTTTGTATTGACTATTAAAATTTGAATCGGGTGACCATTAAGAACAATCACCCCTTACCTAGAATTGATGATCCCTTTGACTATCTTATAGAATCTATATGGTTTTCTAATATTGAATCATAGTCATGGTACCATTATTTTATAGTCTGAGAGAAGGACATACCCAAGAAAACATTTTGGAGTTGATATGGGAATTTTGGGTTTCTGGTTATTCCATTTGGACTCACAAATTATCTAGTGGTATTTATGGATTTGATGAACTAGTTATTTTATTTATTCTTAGACTCTTTTGAAGTTGGGTTTTTAAAAAATATCTTTTTGTACACCAAGTCATAGGAGGACCATGTGGACAATTTTGATGTCATTCTTTGAACAGAGAAATAACATCATCAATAAGGTAAACTTTACAAGAGTGAATTTTTGGCCTGATAGGTAATGTTTCTAGGTCATGTGATATCTGATAGGGGCATCTTAGTGGATCTTGAAAAGGTATGTGTAGTTATGTCCTAGGAAAGTCTGAGAAAAATGTTTGAGATCTAAATATTCTTAGGATTTGCTGATTATTGCAGATGGATTGTTCATGAAATCCCTTAGATTGCATCTTTGGAAATAGTTTTGAACCATAAGGGTGTAAATTTTGAGTGGGATGAAAAATTTCATAGGTATATTAAAGAGATGAAAGTGATGTTGACCTTGGAACCAATTTTTATTATCCCAGAACCAGGTTCAGATTACAATGTTTTCAACGATGCCTCAGGGATAGGTTTGGGATGTGTCTTGATTCAAGTGAAATATGTGGTGGATTATAGCACAATATAGTTAAAAAATCATTATAAGTACTAAATTACCCATGATATTGAGTTGGTAGTGGTTATGTATGAATTTAATACGTGGAATCACTATCTTTTTTGGGAGTGATTTACAGTGTATTCTGATCAAAAAATTCGAATGTTTGTTTTCATTCAGAGGGATCTGAAATTGCAGAAGAGACACTAAGTTGAGTATCTTTATTCTATTGATGTTGATATCATATATACCCCTGTTAAAGTAAATGTGGTGTCTGATATGCTGAGAAGAAGAGTATTTATCAAAGAAGTAAAGGAATCAATTGAAGAGTAGTCTATGATGAGTTTATTCTCTAATATGAAATTGGGAGTGAATGAGGTTGGTGAAAATTTGTTCTTTGATTAGATAAAGGTTGACTCATCTTTTGATGAAAATTTTTTACCTGAGCAGATGAAAAACACCGAGAGACAACTCTTATTGGAAATCCTAAATAGTTGGAGGACGTCGGGAGAGTGGTCTCGTCCACCTAGTGTAATGACCCGAAAAATTATAAAATTCCCTTCATTTTGATTTAATTAAATGTTTTGTGGTTATAGAAAAACATGAATTTTTTTTATTATATCTAATTAAATTTTAAATGATCGTTAAGTATATTTACCTTTGGTAATATATCCATTAAACAATAATCACATGACTAGTACAAATATAGGGTTTTGACAAATCCATTTGGAAAATACAAAGGAAGTGATGGACTAACCCAGTAGTATCATACCCTATGAATCCCATTTATTAGTGCTTCTAAGGGATATATTATTTCTTTTATTTTTCTTTAGACTACACCCAAGTCTAGATCCAACAACTTAAGCATGATAGAAATCGTTTATGGGAGAAGTTAATGCTCATCAAGATCACGAACCAAACCATGTTCACTAAATAGCCCCCTGAAAGCCCCGCCATCACGCACCTTAATCTTAGGTCATATGATATTTTAGTAAATGGATATGTATCAAGACCCTATCAATAAGATTATGCACATTATTTTATATATAATAATGAATATATTTTTATCCGATTATTGTTACTTTGTAAATTATTTTTAAAGCACAAATAGATTTTTTGGAAATCAATTTTGATGAATTGATGGATTTTTGAAATAAATAATATTTTTATAAAATATTATTAATAAATTAATTTTATTAATATAAATTATTGTATAATTTTTATGAATTCAAATGTGATTTTTATTAGGGTTGAGAAACTATTGTGGTTAGAAAAACCTTCATTTTTAATAAATGTCAGTTTTTATTTTAAAAGTTAAATTTCAAATATTTAGAATATTATTTAGATAAAATGAATATATTTTGTTGGAATCAATACATTGAAATTATCTAATAGATAATTTTTCAAAAAAATTTGAGAGAGTCAATTATTTCGGTAAAAATTAAATATTGTAAAAATATACAGTTTGTTTGATGACATAATATTAACCTAATAGTGATGTAAAAAATAATATAAAAGATAAAATAGGATAAATATATGTTTTTAATTTAAAATAATATATTTTTAGGTTTAATTTATTTATTTGGTAAAGCCTTAGTGAATCCTCGAAGACTTAAAATATATTTTATGATTTTAAAATCATTTCTTTGAATGTGTGACTCACCTCCACATAAGCAAGGGAAATATTTTATTTACAAAAGGCCTCAGACTCATAAAATAATGTATACCACTCCCCTTTTCCAGAAACTTTGTGGAAAAACAAATGGATTTTTTTGGTTTTGAATATTTTATTATGTAGTGTCCAAAACCAAAATAATAAATAAATCCCCATTCTTTCCTATATAAACCCACCCAAGTTCCCATTTCACTTCACTCAAACTCCATTAATATCATTAATCCTCTCCCCTCTACTCCCTATAGTACTCCAAAGTCACCTCAAGATCCAAGTAATCCTCTCCCAATATTTTTGTGTCACATATCCATGTAAGGGATTTCTCTCCTCACCTTTGAATTTAAGAACCTTCTTTGACATTAGTTCTTTTAATTTCAATTACTTGTATTTCCATTTGTTTTTAATCATTAAATTACTATCCATTTTATGTTATTTGTATGAGTGATCATTTATTACCCCTCATTTGTACACTTACCTAAGTTGTTACCATGTCAAAATTCCGTAAGGGATTCTCTCACTCCTCTTTTAATCAAGAACGTCATTTATGATATTCATTATGATTTCCATTATCTTAAGTTGGGATACATTATTACCTATCCCCCTTACTATAAATTTTATTTTTAAATGACGGGGTACCCTTTTACTCTCATTTATCCCACTAATGAACACTTATGTACACCTATTACCATGCTGAAATTTTGTAAGAGTTATTTTTCTTTATCCACTTTCTTTAATATTATTTATTATGTTACACCTTCTATTTCAAATTACATATATTAGGGAATGTCCTTCCTTGTCCCTATTACTATAATTTTCGTGTATAAATTATTATATACCCATTTCTCTTTCATCAAACCATTTTATTAATTTCTATGTAATGGAATTATGTTGCCAAAATTGCACCTTGATTTTCCATGCATATGTAGTGAAAACCATTCCCATTTCTCTATAAAGGATATTCCACTTTATGCACATATAATTGTTTATTTAAGACTTAAATATATGTATTACACATTTCTAGATCATGGAATAAAATTATGATGTTTAATTAATCCATGTTATCTGATCTATGTGGAACACTTAAGCATGAGTTTGAAATGATTATGAAGGGTGCGCCCTAATAGAACTCCAATGCATTCGGTAATGTTTAGTATCATGACACATCATGTTGGGATAGGGGTTTACCTGATTACTTTATGGTACTTTTTCCCCATCAATTATTGGATTTTTATCTTTGATTTATTTTAATTATGTAGTGTTTTAAGTTGTTTCCACATTTCTCATGTTATGATTATCCTTCTATATCATGCCTTATTATTCATGTCCATTTATACCTCATTGATATTCCTTGTATAACATGAATTATTATCCGAATGTTATTGAATTTTTATTCCCTTTTTAAAATTTATAGCTCCCACATTTCTTATGTATGTCCTTAGTTTATCCCATGCAGTGATATGATGGAATTTTTTGTTCTTGTTAAAGAAGTTTTCAATAAAGAAGTTGTATTTCATGTTTTAATTTGTCATGTAATGTTCCTCAACCCCAAACAAACTATACCTATCAAGATTATGAGTTTTATTAAGTGAAAGTTTATATAATAAATCTTGTTCAAATGTGAAATAATGATCATGGATTTAATAGTTGGTATGAGAGGATATGTTTAGTTTTTTTTGGATTAGGAATAGAAATCCCTAGAACATCCATAAATTTTGTTGAGTATAGAAAAAAAATTATCAAGAAAATATATCTCTATATATATACTACAAGTGGACATGGTTCTTCCATAGATGTACCTAGGTGTAACAACTCTGACAAGGTGTATCAGGCTTGACTCGGGGAAACCTGGTACCCAAAATTGGGCCTTACTACACACCTAGTTTGAGACTCCATTGGGATATGTTTTGTAAAATTATGTAAATAATTATAAACCATTATTAATGGAACAAATAAAAAATTCCCATAAGTATATATGTTACAAAATAGATCATGGATAACATATATTGAATCCTATAAACTCATAATTTAAAAACATAAATGTAATTTATAAGTTATTCATTTAATGCATCGGATTCCCTTTTGTGTGTTTAATTGTTTAATATACTCATTCCCAATATTCCTTTAGTTATAACCAATGTCCATAATTATGAGGAATCAGATAAATAATCAATATCAATGGAAATATGATGCCTCCCAAAATGAGATTCCCAATTAGGTGGGAGCTCAAGTAGGAAAAATCATGATTATGCCAAACCAGCTATCAAAAATCCCGATTAAAAATTAGAACATATTTTAATACCCAATTATTTCAAGGAAGAGTAATATGAAATCTCATAAAAGCCAATCTGATAAAGGTTATAAGGGAAATAAGAAAAAATTTCCTTTTTCCAACAAGTGTGGAAAGAGGTACCAAGGCGAATGTGAAAAAGGGACTATGAGATTATTTAAGTGTGGAAAAAAGGGAATAAAGTATCCATAATCCATGGAAAAATGGATAAGGTAATGTATGGAAATAAGTTTAAATCCAATGTAACTTATATAGTTCTATGTTTTATGTGTGTATAATTTGGTTATTATCATAAAAATGATTTATTACAGGGGTAGAGAAGCATGATGAGCATCAAAAACCTCTATGATTAAGGGTGATAGTAATGTACTATGTTGAGATGAATAATTGTGAATTAATTACATTTAAAAACTACTTAAATGAATTGTATGTCATTATTTTATTTCAATTCATGTCCTATTATCATATATTGTCTTTTTTTCTAAGAACATCGATTGCCCACCTGAAATGATATTAAATCATTACAAAAAACACCCATAAGTATTGTATCACATGTTTAAGTTTATGGGAATGTTCTTATTGAAAATATTATAAGTCTTTATTTTTTATAATTTGATGAAATCATAGGCAAGGAATGGATTTCCATATATAGATCCAACATAAATTTTTGTTAGAAGGAAATCACACTCTGTATTGTGAATCAACCTCGGATTCTATAAAAGTGCAAGGAGGAGGATAAACCTTCTTTAGCACCATCATCTCAATCATGGATATTATTTCCATATGAGCAAGTGTATATAGAAAAAATTATTGATTCTAAGGAATGAACCATTCTCAAATACATTCTTATTGTGAGGGAATACACTTATGTGTTTCCCGAAAAATTTTATCATCTTCCTCCTAGCTGAGAGGTTGAATTTTTAGTAGAGCTTATACCTATGGGATTTCCTATATCCAAGACTCCATATAGGATGGATATTGTGGAACTTGAGGAATTGAAGAAATGGATATAGTAGAATATATATAAAGGGTGTATATTCTCAAGTGCTTCACCATGGGGTGCCCCTATCCTCATCATTAAGAAGAAGGATTAGGCAATACGCCTTTGCATTGATTATCATAAGCTCAACAAAATCACAATAAATAACAAGTATCCTTTTCCACAAAATGATGACTTATTCGATCAGCTATGTGAAGAACAATACTTATCTAAGGTAGATATGTGGTTAGGATATTACCATGTAAGGGTGAAGAAGGAGGATATCCTTAAGACTGCTTTCATATAAGGCATGACCACTATGAGTTAATAGTGATGCCATTCAGGCTCACTAATGCTCTAGTAATCTTCATGGAATTTATGAAAATAGTATTTATATATTACCCCGAAAATTTTATGTTAGTATTTATAGATGATATTCTAATATACTCCAAATCTAGAGAGGATCATGAAGAGCATCTGAGCACTTTGCTAAAGACCTTGAAAAAGGAGAAGCTCTATGAAAAGTACAGCAAGTGTGATTTATGGATAGAAGAATATAATTCTTGGGGAATATCATCACATGCAATTTTATATTTTTAGATAATTCAATGAAAAAAAATTACGGGATGTATAAGTCCAAAATATATGAAAGATATCCATAGCTTCCTTGGTTAGCTGGATATTCTCACTGATTTGTGAGAAATTTCCCACGATTTTCAAACCCTCTTACTAAGCTAACTAATAAGGGATCCAAATTTCCTTTCAATTATGAATGTGAAGAAAGCTTCGTGGAGTTGAAAAGGAGTCTTATAGCTACCATTGTGCTCACATTTCCCACAAGTTTAGAGATTTTCATAGTTTTTAGTGATGCATCAAATAAGGGATTTGGATGGGTGTTGATGAAAAATGACAAATTCATTGCTTACACCTCAAGGAAGATGAAAATTCATGAGAAAACTATCCCACACATGATATGAAGTTGTCATTTATGATATATAAATTGAAAATATTGTAAAATTATCACATTGGGGAGAAGTTTGAAATATATATGGATCACAGAAGTCTTAAATATATATTCACATAGGAAGAGAAAAATATGCACCAACGTAGATAGTTAGAGATCATCAAGGATTATGGCTAGTAAATAGAATACAATCTTAGGAAATAGAACTAGGTGGTGGATTATCTAAGTAGAAAATACCCTGAAATTATATCATTGATTAGAATTGAGAAGGATATAATCTTCTTTGACTTGAAGAATATGGTCATTGAATCATAAATAATGGAACATCAAGGTTAAAGGATGCTGAAAATTATTATATAGGAGTTCATAAGAATGTAGAAACTATCAGGAAATTATAAAACTCAAAGTTCAATTTTAATGAATAAGGAATTATGAGATTTGGGTCAGGACTACATGTTCTGTCAAATATTGTGGTAAATAAAGAACTTTTGGATGATGCATATAGTTCAACTTTCTCTATTCACCTAGGAAACACAAATATGTATCAAGATCTTTGAGATCACTATTTGTGGGATAACATAAATAAGGATATCATGGAATATAAATCAAATCGTCTGGTATTTCAGCAAGTGAAGGTAGAAAGTTATTAGTCTATGGGGGTGATTGAACCATTACCCATACCAACATGGAAATGGGAGAAAATCACCATGGAATTTTTCCCTGGACATCCAAAGACATTTAAGGGAAGCAATTCTATCTGGGTTGTTGTGGATCATCTTACAAAGACTCCACACATTATTGTGATTAAAGTGGATTTAACACTAGATCAACTGGAATGGATATACATAAAAGAGGTGGTAAGGCTACAAGGATTACCACTATTGATTGTGTCTGATCTAGATCCAAGATTAAACTAGATGTTTTGGAAATGTATTCATCAATATCTAAACACTTAGATAAACTTTAGTTTGGATTATCACCCTCAAACTAATTTCCAATCTAATCAGACTATCCAAACACTTAAGGATATGTTAAAGGCTTGCTCAATGGACTTCAAAGGTGTATGGGACCAAAATCTTCATTTGGTGGAGTTCTCTTACAAAGATTGTTTCCACTCAAGATTCCAAATAACCCCATATCAATCCCATTATGGGAAGAGGTTAAGAACACTAGCATGTTGGGATAAAGTTGGGGAACAAAAACATCTAGGACCTGAAATGGTCGAAGAAATGGTGGATAATGTTAAGACCATCCAGAAGCACATCAAAGCTGCTAAGAGACAATAAAAGATCTATGATTAAAATCATCGAAGCGACCTGTAGTTTGATATTGGAGACATGGTATTCCTCTGCATATCCCCATGGACGAAAGTGGTGATATTTGGGAAGAAGGAAACCTTATTCTAGGCTACATAATCTCTTTTGAGATCCCAAAACTCATCGGAGTAGTGGCATATCAACTAGAACTCCCACTGAACCTATCTCAAGTACATGATATATTTCATGTATCCCTCTTAAGAAAGTACATACTATACCCATACTAAGTACTCAATCTAGAGGTGGTACCATTGGATAATGACCTTTCATATGAGGAGTATCTAGTGACGATATTAGATCGTAGAGAAAAGTTTATATGAAAGAAGACAATTCCCCTCACCAATGTGTTGTGGAAAACCACAAGTTTGAAGAAGAAACATGTAAACCAGAGGAGGTGATGAAGAAAAGTTTCCCTCATCTATTTTAGTGTTGTAAAAGGAAATTTCAATGGTAAAATTTCTTAATGGGGGAAATTTGTAACAACCCAAACATTTATAAAATTCCATTTATTTTGATTTAATTAAATGTTGTATAGTTATAGAAAACACATGAAACTATTTTGTTATATCCAATTTTATTTTAAATTAATGTTAATTATCTTTACCATTGATGGTATATTTGCTGAATAATGTTCACGTGATTAGTATAAATATAGGGTTTTATCAAATCCTTTTAGCACAGAAAAAGGAAGTGATGGCCTCCCTAGTAACGTCATGCACTATAAAGCACATTTATTAGAGGTTCCTAGGGATATAGATTTCCTAAGATTTTCCCTAGACCAATACCAATCCAATATCCAACAACATAAGCCTAAGAAAAGCAGTTTACGAGAGAAGTTCAAGCTCTTTGAGATCACAACCAAACCCATGTTCACTGAACGGTCCCATGATAGCCCCACCATCGTGCACCTTACTCTTTGGACATATTTCACTGTAATAAAGTGATATGTATCAATATCCTTGAAATGAGATTATGTACATTATTTTGAATATAATAATGAATATATTTTCTTCCTATTATTCTAAATTTTTATATGATTTTTAAAGCACAAATAGTATTTTTGGAAATCTATTTTGATGAGATAATGGATTTTTAAAATAAATAATATTTTAATACAATATTATTATTAAATTAATTTTTCAAAAATATAAATGATCATATAATTTTTTTGAATTCAAATGTAATTTTTATCAGGGTTAGAAAACTTTTGTTGTAAAAAACATGCCATTTTCAATAAATGTTAGTTTTTATTTTAAAAGTGAAAATTCACATATTTAGACAATTATTTATATAAAAAGATTATTATTTTTTGAATTAGGATGTTGAAATTATCCAATGGTGAATTTTTCTATAATTTTATGAGGTGGTCAAATTTTTTATTATAAATTAAATACCATATAAATATACGAAGTATTTTATGACATCATAATAGCCTAATAGTGATGGAATAAATACTATAAAAGGTATCCTCATCCAAATATATGTTTTTAATTAAAATTAATTCAATTTTAAGATAATTTTATATTTTTTTAAATCCTTAGTAAATCTTCCAAGACTTATAATATATTTTAATATTTTAGAATTATTTCTTTGAAAGCGACTCACCTCCACACAAGAAAGGAAAATATTTTTCTATATTAGGCCCTTGACATGATAAAATAATTTATACCACTCTACTTTTATAGAAACATGGGGATAATCCATGTCATGGTTTGTGGTTTTGGATGTTTTATTATGGAGTTTCCAAACCCGAATTAATAATGAAATCCTCATCCTTTCCTATATAAACACAACCAAGATCCCATTTATCTTAACTATAACTCCTTGAAGCTCTTCCTCCATCTTCCATATACTCACTATAGTCCTCCCATGGTTCCCCCAAGCTTCCAAGAAGCCTCTCCCAATATTTTAGAGTCACACATCCATGTGAGGGATTTCTCTTATAACCTTTGAATTAAAGAACCATCTTTCAGATAAGTTTTTTTAACATCAATTACTTGTATTTCCATTAATTTTTAATAATTACCCCAAAATATAATTGATATTTTGTGTATGAGGTTCATTTATCCCCCATAATTTTTACCCTTACCTAAGCTGTTAGTATGCCGAAATTTTTTAAGGTATTCTCTCTCACCTCTTTTAATCAAGCACTTCATTTATGATATGACTTTTGATTTACATTTTCTTAAGTTGGGATACATTATTACCTATCAACATTATTGAGAATTTGATGTTTAATTTATATGATACCCTTTCACTCTCATTTATTCCTCTTATGAACCCTTATGTACACCGGTTACCATGCTAAAATTTTGTAAGAGTTATTTTACTTTCCCCTCTTTCTTGAAAATTATTTATTATGATATTCCTTCTATTTACAATTTCGTATTTTGGGGAATTTACTTCCATGTCCATATTAATTTATATTTCCTATATAATTAATGAAAGAAAAATTTATCTCTCATCAAATCATTTTATTAATTTCTATATAATGTCATTATACTGTCAAAATTGCACTACGAGTTACCATGAATGTGTAGTGAATACCATGACCATTTCTCGATCAATGGTATTAACCTTTATGAACATATAATTATGTATTCAGGACTTAATTGTATGTATTCTACATTTATAGATAATGTAATAAAATTATGATGTTGATGAATCCGTGATATATGACATATGTGGAACTCTTTAGCATGAGATTGAAATTTTTATAAATGGTGTTCCCTGATAGCGCTCAAATTCATTGGGTAATATTTATTATCATGATATTTCATGTTAGGATAGGGGTTTACCATATTCCATTTTGGTAATTATGCCCACCATGACGTCTTGGTGGTTTATGTTTGACTTATGTTTATGATTCATTATTTAATATTGTTTCCACATTTCCCATGTTATGGTTATCATGTTATATCATCCCTTATTATTCATGTCCCTTTATGACTAATTGATATTCCTTGTCTAACATTCATTATCACCCACATGTAATTAAATGTTTATTCATTTACTGGGATTTATAGATTACCCCATTCTTATGTATATACTCAGGTTATCCCATGTAGTGTTAATTATGAAGGAAAGTTTTGGTCATGCCAAAGAAGTTTTCAATAACAAAGTAGTATTTCATGTTTTAATTTGTTATGTAATGTTCCTAAACTATAAAGACACTAGACCTTTCAATCTCCTTAGTTTTAATTCAGTGAAATTTTATGTAATAAAATGTGTTAAAATGTAAAATAATGATCATGGATGTTATACCTAGTGGAGATTTATAATTTTGTAGTAGGTTGATTATTCTTTTTCCTGGAGACAAGAGTTGTTATATGGTGGAATTTAGTCATGTTTATCCATCCACCCTATGGATACAAATATGTAACATGGTTTGATAAAAAATTATTGGTCATTGGGGATGGGGTGGTCAGTTGTGGATTTTGTATTTCAGTGTCACACTTATCAAAGAGTTAAGGTGAAACACTCGAGACATGTATTTTTGTTGCATCCGTTACCCATTCTAGTATGGAAGAGGGTTAAAATTTCCATGGATTTATCCATTTATTTATTGAAAAATCCTAGTATGAATCATTTTATTTGGTTGATTATCAACAGACTCACTAAATCAGTGCATTTTATACCAATAAAGGAAATGAAGAATGTGGAATAGATTGGGAAATTATATGTATAAGATATTGTGAGACATCATGGGGATCCCTCTATGATTTTTTAGGATAAAGACTCAAGGTTTACATCCATATTATAGAAAGTATTTTATAATAAAGTGGTTTCCCAGTTTAAATTGAGACCAACTTATCATCTGCAGATGGCTGGATAGATATAGAAGGATATCCAAGTTCTTGAGGATATGCTCTAGGCTTTTGTTCTTGAATTCGGTGAATATTGGGATATGAATTTTCCTTTGGTATATTTTATCTATAAAAGTAGTTATTATGCTTAGATTAGGATGGTTCCCATTGGGTATTTTTATGGGAATGAATATTGATATCCCTTAAACGAGATAGATTTGGGAGAGCGGTCCTTGGTTTCTCTAAGTAAGGATTGAGATATGATAGATATGGTACAATATATCCATAGGCATTTTATCCTAGAAAAAAATAATAAAAAATATTATTCAAACCATCCTCATTAGCTTCTAATGTTTTTGGTTAGTAATTGGGTATTTCTCAATTTTCACCTAAAAATTTTAAGTCATCAGTTTGGTAAGAGGGGTAAGTTGGAACTAAGGTTTGTGGGACCCTTTTAGATTGTTGAGCAACTAGGGAGGGTAGACTACCAGTTAGACTTGTTGTCTAGTTTGACTTCTATCCACAATTTCTTTCATGTTTCCCAATTGAGGAGGTATATACCAAATCCTTCCCATGTGATTTGGTGGGAGGATGTTGATCTTGAACTCAATAACACCTTGGTTGAGCAACTAGTTCAATCTATGGATTTCCAAAATAATGTATTGTTTAGTAAAACAATGCCCTTGGTCGAGGTACTATGGATGTGCATATTGGATCACCACAAGATGAGGGAGTGGGAGTTAGTGATGAGGAAATAGTGGTCACCTCTTTTTGTAGATCTCAGATCATGATCACTTTCTTGGGCCATAAATATTTTATGGTGGGGAAATTGTAATACCCGATTATATTTTTATCAGATATGTTCTAATATTTTCTTTTGGTTTTATTTTTCGCTGGGTGAGTATTTATGACAAAAAATTTGGGTGGATACCTATAATGGTGAAGTCTCAGATTTACTGTAATTTTTAACTTAAACCTATAGTTTATTTTGTTCATTAGGTAGTTACATGACATGTAATGGTATTACATGACATGTAATGGTCGCCAGATAGATCTCGTGAACTAAATACACCACATATGAATTCTTCACATTATCTAAGGGTTATATGTCATGTATTGTGAAAAATATTCTTTTTAATTCTGGTTGACACATTTTTATATATAAATTAAAATGAAATAATTTCAAGACATATAAGGTATTACTCACTATGAAATTCCATGTGTTACTGCTTTTAGAGTTCCATACATGTGATTAAGGTTTCATTATCTTTTACAGCCTCCTCCTCTTGATAAGATCTCTTACCTTAGAAAATTTTGGGTGACTCATTTCCCTCCATATCACTCAGTTTGTTAGTTGGTCAATAGGGATATGTGATTCACCTCTTAGGGTAAGTTTTCCTTTTAGTTACATCCTTATTTCTAGTTTGGGGAACTTTTTTCAGTATTTATTTCTAATCAAATAATGTTTTTAATCAATCCTTTATATTCTCTTTTTGTTCCTTATCTTCCAAAGGAAGATCTTCTGGTTTCCAATCCACATTTTCAAAGGTAGTTAGTATTTCTACATCCTTGAGGTAGGTGGATCTATCCAAGAGTTCTAATTTTTTGAATTTCCAATTGTTATAATTGGTTCATTGATATTTTAAATGGAATTTCATTTTTTGAAAATGAAAAAATAATGGGTACATATATTAAAAGGTTTCTTTCTTTGAAAATCAAATTTTCCTTGATTTAGAGAAAAAATGGATTTTCAAACCCTAAAGCCAATTAGATTGTCATTGAAATGGTTTTATAAAAATATAATGATGGTTTTTAAAATATAAATTAAAAATTTAACAATGAGAACCTTAGGTTCATAGAGAAAGAGACTCAAGTAGCCTTAGTGTGTGTGACACCACTAGGAGGTAACCTCTTATATATTGATGAATTTTTGGAGGACATGATATTAGATGGATATAACCTTATGCCTTTTTCAGTGCTTTTGAGTGTCTAGTATGTATATTCTCTAGGATAGAGCCCAACTAGATGGTGAATTATTGTTTCTGGTTGTTTATTGTATGATATTTTATTTCATGGATATTGGATCACATGAATATTTATATTTTAGTATATTTTCCAGATTTGTTTTATGACTGGAATGTTTTTGGATTTGGAAAACAAGTTATGAAAATTCAAGAAAACCCATGAAATATTTGAGTAATTTTTTCAAATTGTTTTTTTAGGAAAAATCTAGTAAAAATAATTTTAAAAATAAAGAATGAGTGCATTCTTCAAATTAGAACTTGTATAGATTTTTTGGTGGTTTCCTACTAGGATTTGTTTCTCACACCCAACTTGTACCTTTGGGAGAATGTAAACCTTTTTTGTAGGATATAGGTATAGATAAGGGAATTATATAGAATACATGATTCCATTTATGCCACTTTTCCATTTTGGGATGGTTTGGTAATGGTGGTTGGTCACATTGAGACTTGATAGTCTAAACTTGTCGTACGTCCTAGTTTAGGCCATTTGGCTTAGTTGTATCTCCCTTTGTTTCTGCTTTCTACTCTGGTTGTATGTCTTGTTTTTTATTATATTAGAGACTGGTTTTGTTATCCTTTTTATACCACACCCCATAATATTATGACTTGGGTGACCGGTCTAGTTGAATCAGTTTGGTCAGTTACAATATGGTAAATGTGATTTTTTGATGGAGTAAGTATCATTGTTTGGGTATATTATCATTAGAAAATGGATATTTGTGGACCATTATATGACAAATGAATTTGAGGAATGACCCAAAAAATCATCTATGGAGGAGATCTATAATTTCCTTGGACTAGTTGGGTATTACCAATGTTATATGATAAATTTATTGTGATTTTCAAACCTATTAACAAATATGGAATGAAAGGGGGTAATTTTTTTCTAGAACAATGACTATGAATAGATATTCATGGAATAAAGAAATAGGATTATCATTGCACTAGTAATTGCAGTACCAAAAATTGTATATCTCTTTGGGGTATAAAGAGATGCTTTAAAGAGGGGATTATACTACGTACTAATGAAGAATGTTAAAGTGATAGCCTACACCTCATAGAAGTCAAAATTTCATGAGAAAAACTATCCAACACATGATCTAGAATTGGTTCTATTAATCATCACATTGAATATTATGTGGAATTATATCCATATAGATAAGTTTGAAATATATTCAAATCATAAGAGCCTCAAATATATAATCACCTATAGGGATCATAATATGCATCAGTGAAAATATTTAGAGCTGATCAAGGACAATGAATTCTTAATCCACTACCTTACTAGGAAAGTAAATAAATTTTTATATTATATAATTAAAAAGTATCATGTGATCTTTTCAATGATGGTAATTTATAGGGATCCAATCATCTTATATGTGAAAAGGATGGAAATGGGAATCATAAAGGAATGAATGTCATCATTACTTTATCAGATGATTACTCGACTATATTTTAAGGAAAGGATAATGGTTACTCAAAGATATGATGGGGAAATTATAAAGTATGTTGAAGATATAAGAAAAGAGGAATACTCGTAATTCAAAATTGATGAAGCAGTTATAAAATTTAGGTCATGACTATGTGTTCCACAAAATTTTGATGTAAAGAAGGAGTTTTTGAATGATACACATAACATGGACTTTTCCATCCACCTAGGGAACATGAAGATGTATCAATATAACCAAGATCACTATTTTTTTGAAAATATGAAGAAGGATATCTCATAATATTCATCAAAGTGATAGTTATGTTATCAAGTGAAGGGTGAAATGAAAAATTCCAAGGGGATTATGAAACCATTACCCATAACCATATGGAAATAGGAGAACATCACTTTGAATTTTTTCATAGGTATTCTAAATACATCCAAATAAAAAAAATCTATATGGGTTTTGGTAGATTGTTTTTTTAATAATGCTTACTTTATTACAATTCAAGAGTAATTCTCACTCAATAAACTTGCATGAATATAAATTATAGATACGGTAAATCTATATGAAACACCACTATTGAACATATCCATTTGAGATTTTAGATTTTCCACTATGTTCTGGAAGGATATTTAAAATTATATGAACACTGAGTTAAACTTCTGTATGGATTATCAACCCCAAACTAATTTTAAATCTAATCAGAATATCCAAACACTGGAAGACATGTTGAGAGTTTTCTCAATGGAATTGAAAGGAGGATGGTATCAACATCTTTATCTAGTCGATTTATCATATAATAATATATTTCACTTAAGAATCAAAATTTCTCCATATAAATTCTTTCAAGGGAAGATATATTGAACATCTACATACTATGATGATATTGGATAACTCAAGCTTTTAGGACCTGAAATGGTCATCAAAATAGTAGAAAATTTCAAGTCCATCAAGGCTGGTCAAAGTCAAAAAATGAGTTATCCAAGAAATTTTTTATGAGATATGTAGTTTCATGTTAGAAATATTATGTTCCCTTATATATCTCCACGTTATATGGTCATCATATTTGTGAAGAAAATAAAGCTAAGTCCCAGGTAAATCGTCCCCTTTGATATTCTTGATCACATCAGAGTCGTGGATTATCAACTATCACTCCAACAAAACCTTTCTCAGTTACATTATGTATTCCATATATTCATCATGGGGAATTACATGCCAAAAAACTCCCATATATTGAATTCAATCCTAGTATAATTTTAAAATGATATCTCTTATGAGGAGAAGCTGGTGAAGAACTTGGACCATAGAGATAAATTTTTACACAACAAGACAACTCACCTAGTAAAAGTAAATATGGTGAAACCTTAAGTATGAGGATGTGACACATGAACCAGAGGAGTCAATAAAGAATAAGTAAACTCTTATTTTTTATCTTATTATGTAAAATGAAATTTTTGTGGTGAATTCTCTTAAGGGGGTGAATGTAATGACCCAAAATTTTATCAATGGAATTTCCTGACCAATTATATAATTATGTCATACCTAGTAATATAATATTAAAAAAAGAACATCCAACACATGATATAACCAGCAAAATTTTCTTATACTAAATTAAAAATTAAATTTAGATAACTAACATGTCCATAAGAATTTAAAATATTATAATGTGATAAAAATTGAAAATAATATAACAAAATATAAAAATTTTGATCATATCAATCAACCTAGAATAATTTCACGCACAAAAAAACAATATATAAATGAAACAAAATATTAATAATATAATATTATTATTAAAAATTAAAATATATATAACATTGAGAAAAAATAAAATTTAATGAAAAATGAATGAAATATAAGTTATTTATAGGAACTGTGAAACCCATACGAATCTTATAAATATGACCGTTGGAATCTAACCGTTAGGAATGGTAACCTAAATGGTATAATATTATCCTCACTTATGAAAGTGTAAAACAATATTTAGGTATCTTATAAAATGAAAATAAAACATATTTATAACATTATACTAGTAAATAAATGTATTAAAATTGATAAAATAAGTGTTTTTATTTTTGAAAACTATATATGTTATATTTTCATTTTATAAAAAATATAATTATTTTAAAAATTAATAAAATGGGTTAATAAATTAATATTAAGATTTATTATAATCATAATATGATTTAATGATGCCACAAGTAATTTTTTGAAGGGTTGAAAAATTAATCATAATATTAAAATTGTTATTTCTTCAAATAAATTAGGGTTAAATTTAAAAAATTAAATATCTAAAATTTTAAAAATTATTTTTATAAAATTGATTGGATTTTTGAAATATAAACGTTTTAAAATGGTTATGTTTAATTTTTAGTATTTTTCTAAAATAGTTGATTTTTTATGAATACTGAAATACTATAAAATATGGTATTTAACACTATAAGTTAAATAAATAATTTATGGAATAATGGATGTTGTAAGAATCAATTAGATACAACTTATACGAACAATTTAATATATATATATATATATTCAAAATAATCAATATTATTGGTATTCTTGATTCAAAATAATAAACTAATTAATATAATATTCCAAAAAACACCCCTCTCCTCCCCTTATAAATACCACCCCTCACCTCCACTTCTTCACATATCATCAAAGTCTTGGATATTTCCAAATTTGTAATAAATTATCTTCTCAATACTATCCCCCATGTCCTAGTGATACTATTCTAACCAAAATACCAATTACAAGTGCCTTAGGGAATTTTTCAATGAAATGACATTCAAGGGGTAATATCCTCAAACCACCTCTTTTAAATTCTTTTCTATTTATACATTTTCCTAAAATCCATCATAAAACCTGTATTAAAAACTATAGTATCATATATAAAATATAATTTTATATTAATAATGGAATATCTACCATCCATCCTCTTATCTTCTCGACATATTCTAAAAATGAAATCATTTTCCACATTATGTTGGTTCACCGCCTCTATGGATGATCAGTTTTCATTTTCCATTACAGCCTTCATGGTGGATTTTAATTCACTTATAATTTTTTTTTAAACTAAATATTTATAATATATATTTTTTCGCATTCAGTAATGAATATATGGTTATAATATTAGATACAACAAAAAAATAATTGTGATGGTCGGTAAAACCACCAATTCAAACCATATAACATTAATATTTTTACTAAATTAATTGTCTATATGTTGAAACTCATATGGTTAATTGATAAAATTTAAATTTTTCTAAGGAAATTAATATAATTTCATTTCACTTATGTATTTTTTGTCCCATTTGGAAAGAATATATTTAATTATCCTCAAGTGATTTTTCCTTGGAACCATGAAACGAACACCCTTGAAATAGTGAAATTAAACATTATATCTCATTAAAATAGTTATAAATGAACAAAATATAATTATAATAAATAAAATAAATATTTAAAATGTTCTTAATTAATTAATTAATTTATTTTATTTTATTATTCTGGATGATAATTTCATGTTCAGAATGATTCTTGAATATAAGTTAAGGGATCTATCCAAACAACCCTATTTTCTTTGGATTACACTTTCTCTCTCTTTACCTCACATTATCTCTTTATTTTTATTACTTACATATTATATATTCTATATATATGTCTCCCACATATATACCTTGTTTAATTCACCTTTATTTATCGGTTATATACATGTTTTAAAGGTTCCATTCTCAATTTCATCTGTTAAAATCCCCGATTAAAGTGAACTTCTATGTATCTTACCCCATTTCAAGTACCACTTCATAAAATGTTTTAAAAAATAATTGTTTTCTAAAATTTTATATTTTATTAAGGAGCACATTTTTTATTTCTATTTTTATGTAAATTAATATGATCCTTCCATTTTTAAAGGTTGTTTACCCTTTTCCTTAAACCCCTGATTAAGAGGTATATTTCCAAAGTTACATATCCACTCCTTTTCACAAAATCACTTTACATGGAAATCAATTTTCATTAACCATGCTTTTTTTTATCTATTAACATCTCGGAATTTTTTAATCACATATTACATGGAATCCACTATGATATGTTTATACAATAAGATTTTATTACGAAACCCACTCCTTTTCAAAGATAATATTTATGTTTATGCATTATGTTAGATTCCTTATATAACAGACATATGCATGTTCATGTTATGATTCATGTGAACTTATATATATCTAATTAATTATGTAAAATTTATGTCACATGAAATGATGTGTATGGAATTAAGTAGTAAACCTCATTCACAATGGGACTCTATCCACTATTTGATGTTATCTTTGCAGTTAGAATTGACTTATATTTATTTCATGTTTTATATCATGCCAAAATTCCAAGGTTTACATGTTGTTATGATTTCATATTATTTAATTTATGATCCCATTTGAGTATTCATGACTTTTTTCCTTCAATATATCATGTTATTCCTTTTGAATCAAATGATATGCTTCGTTATTATGTTTGTTCCCTTACCAGGCTATGTAGCTCACCCCTTTTTTTTGTATTCCCCAGGTAATCCTATATAGTTTTACAAGTTAAAAGGGAATTAGGGACTCATTATAGATATTTAAATAACGATTTTTGATTTTGTTTTCATGTTATTTTTTAAATATTTTCCTAAAGACAATGTGACACCTCCCATGTCACTATGTTTTTTGGAATTATTTTATATTGACTTGTGTGGAATTGAATTTTGGTTGGTTGTGGGATAAAAAATAATGTTTTGGGGGACTTTTTTGTTGGATAAAAATTATCCCTCATGGTTATCACTAACCATTTGGTTCTCATGGGGGTGTTGACAGAGCCATTGCATAGCTCCCAAACTATTTGAAAAACTATGCAGGTAACCCTGGGAATTCGTGGGGCGATTGGGGTGTGTCAAGGGTGAGGTGCCTAGTTTTTCCAAATCCATAAATCCTATTAGGGTAAAATTTATGAAGGGTTACAAGCCTCAGTATTTCCTAGAATATAGTTGGTTCACAACTTCGAAAACTATGTGTCCTATGCAGGTGTTTAGTTTTTAGTACTTCCCATTTTACCACTCTTCAATTTTAAGGGGTTTTAACCCCCACCCACTTATCCCTTACAACATATACCAACCCTTGGGATCTCAAGGAGGATATCAAAACCCCTATACCTTGGACTCTTTCCCTTCCTTTGATGATTTCTAAATTATTTGTGGTGATTTATTCCTCTCTTCCCCTCTTCTTCCTCCCTCTCTCTATTCTCTCATGGTTTTGCCTTCCCCCAGGAAACCTATATCCCTTGTCCTCTGTTTTAGGGTTCTTGGTGGATCTAATGATTGTTTTTTTAGTTTCTATGGGTCGTATACAACATTTCTATTCTCATGGGTGTGGTCTCCATTTAAGGTGACATGTTTTGAAAAAATTTGGGTTTGTTTTATTCACTTTAAAGTATGCGTATCTATTTGATAGTTTTATTTTATAATTATAAAGGTTTTTATTCTTTATAAGTAAATTTTTATTAAAATTATAAATATTTGTGATATTTTGGAAGTTATTTGAAGCTCTCATTGTGTTTTGTGCTGGAATAATTTGTTTTTAATCTGAATTCCATGTTTTCATATTTAAAATGAAATGTTTAATGGTAATTATTTTTTTTGAATTTCCCAAATGTCCTTTTAAAATTTTTCTAGATTAAGAAATAATATTTTGCCCAGTTTTGGTTCTAAAATGGTCAAAATAATTATTTTAAGGTAATTCAGTTTGGAATTGGTGTGTTGACCCCAAAAAGTTTTTAAAATGGGTTATTTAGTGTATTTTAAATGGTGATTTTAAATTTATGTATGGTATGACACTTGGGAAAATTATTAGATTTCTTGTTTGAAATGATTTTATGGAAATTAATGGGTTTTGGCCTTGATTTGGTTTTCATAGAAGAAAACCCTTGTTGAAGGGTAGCATTTAAATGTTTTAAAAGTGTGCTTTTTTCTATCATTTTATAGAAATTTTTTGTTGTTGTGTCATGGAATGTCAAAAATTCTTGGAATTCTGAGCCTCATTTTCTTTTTTAAGGCTCATTTGGAACATTGGTTTTAAAAATGGTGAGATACACCCCTATATTTCCCCTTAATTATTTACCCATTGTGTGGGTTGTTGATCCCCAAAGTGATTTTTGTTTTCATCCCTTGTATGGGAATGTGATTGTTATGCCATGGAGAATTTTTTACAAATCTGGGGCTATTAATCATTGAGTGATATTCGTGAGGGTAGTTATGGTTATTCCATATGTGTTAGACTTTCTTTATTTTCACTAAGCCTCGCATCCTTTATTGTCCATTGGTAATTGAGAATTAAGTGGATGATTTGGCTTATTTATCTAGTTGGTTCACATGCCTCTAGTTTCCCACCAGTCTTGATTGGAATAAGGGCTAGTTTGTTATTGGTTTTAGTATTGATTCTTGTGTGAACTAATTAGATGACCAGTTAGTGGAATTCGTCACATGATGGTAGCTGATTAAGGGTGGTTATACCCTTATACGATTAGATGCTTCGAATGTTAGGAATACTTAGGTAGAGCCCATGACACATCTAATTGCTTGGTCAGAGTTTATTGGAGATATTTTTAACTAGTTCATTTTTGTATCATTTCATATTATTTATTCATTATAGGACCTTTTTTATTTGTATTGGAGTACACCTTGTGATATATGGTTTTTTCTTGTATGCTTTACTCGTGTGGGTGTTTTGTTGATTCCATTGAAAAATGAGTTTTTACATATGCATTAGAACCCTATTTTTAATTTAAATACTATTTTTAGGTTATTTAAAGAGAATTTCCAAATGGGTGTTTTTTTGAAAGGTGGCTTCTATCGGTGAAATTTTTTAAGGAAACCATTTTCATTTAAATAATGAAATTGGAAATTTTCGAGAAATCGAAAATAGGTGTGTGGATTTTGGAAAAATGATTAAGTTGGTGGATTTGTTTTTAAAATGTGTAAAATTTGTTGTGGAAAACAAATAATAATGTTTTGGGAATTCATTATGTATTTTTTATTTTCCATACATGAATATGTGTAAATTCTACATGCTAGATTTGTTTTCAAACTAGCATTCATTAATTTCTCTATGAAACCTATTATATAGATTTTGAAGGTTTTGGTGACCTACTGGTATATATAGATCATTCCTGTATATTTCTAGTTTTAGGTTCTTATTTTTATCCTTATTTTCGCTTATTGATTATGTGGGGTGAGTTGGGAGGTGAAGAGAAATTGATGGTTGCATGGAGATGGTATAGTCTCTACTTGTGTTGGCTTGATTTTGTTTAATTTTCTAGTAGTGTTGTTCTTATTATACCTAGAATGTATATTTACTTTTTTGTATGTGGATAATGTATATGAAAACAAGTTGAATAAATGTAGTTTTTTATGTCCCAGTTAGCATGTTTATCACTTTTTGGAACCTATATTTTTTCTAATTTTTTATCTTTTTTTTTGAAAAATGATTCTTAATGGAGTTTTCTTTATTCCTATGATCCTTTTTCCATCTTATTGGTATCTATAATTCCCTTTGATCCTTTTGATAGTTAGGTTCATGTGTTGGGATTGTTGTTAT
The DNA here is from genome assembly GCA_963277665.1 of Viscum album. NCBI lineage: Eukaryota > Viridiplantae > Streptophyta > Magnoliopsida > Santalales > Viscaceae > Viscum > Viscum album. The sequence goes on from OY728122.1 coordinate 1,212,298,934, forward strand.
CCCTAGATAGTTTGCTAAAAAAAGGTATCATAGCTCTAGGTTATCCTTTTTTGGGAGCCTATGATTTGGGTGTATCCCTTGTTATATGGGGACATCCTGTTAGATAAATGATTAAGGATTTTATAGTCTAATAGGTAAGGGTGGGTAGATTTTTCTAAGATCATTCTCATTTCTAGCCTCAAGCTACCAGGGGAAATTGGGTTTCAAATCATGAATTCATGTTTTTTTGTTCTGATGTGATTGATATTGTTTGATACCCTTTGATTGTGTATGTGATATTGGATATCACACATTGGATTTGGGGTGGAAAGGGATATGGATATGAGTTTCATGGTTGGAATGTTAGGCTTGGAAAACTATGTGATTCCCGTGTAGTTGAGTATGTATCTTTAGTGGAGTGTTTTCTATGATTGGTACATATATTCCAATCCTGTATGGAAAGAGCATGTATACCACCATTTATTACCTGATTATCCTATTTGACTACCCATTAATTTGGATTATACTAAAGTGGTTTTCACTAATGGTAGGTGTATTAATGAGTTTTTTGTTTCCCCTTTTTATGGATGTTGTTCTTGTGAACCTTGTTATAATGATTGTGGAGTGCTTTGTTTGTGATTGTTTTTCTAAGACCTCATTTTGGAAAATAGAGGTATTTTGTGAAATTATTATATTCCAACTTGGTTTTAATGTAATTTTCTATAAAATTGTGGTTTCTTATGTGAATATTGTTTTGAAAAGTAAATTCATTTGATGGAAAGTTATTATGTATTAGGTTTTTTTTTCAAATTGGAATTTTGGAAAGGTGTTTTATGGTGTGCCTTGTTAAGAAGTATGTTTTCCACCAAGGTTGTATTTTTTGAAAATAATTGTGTTTGTTTGGTTTTAAGAACATTACTTGGTGAAGGTTGGTCTCAAAATTACTTTGTGATAATGGTGGTTTTAAAATAAATGTTCCTTCGATTGAATGTTGTGTGCCTCAATTGAGGGAATTTGGTTTTGGTATGATTTATAGTTTTCAAAGGAATTACTTTTTTTATGAATTGAGACATGTATTGATGACGTTCGTGTCATATTCCATTATATATAGTTCCTCTAAATGGTTAAAGGGATTCTTCTGTTCCAATGCCTACCCAGACAACGAATGGAGTGGTGGACATGGAACCATCCCAGTTCTCAAACGCCATTTTGGATTTTATAAATATTCTTCCACCATTATTTGTTGGTAATAAACGGATAGTTGAAGAAAGGATGTGGTTTTATTTTATTGATTTGGTCCTCAATTCTATTGGGATTCCTGAATCATTGTAGGTGAGTTTTGTTTATTGCTTACTTGTGAGTTTTATCCATGTCTGGTGGGAGTCGATGGTACCTTATTAGTTGTGTGAAGGTATGGATTGGTTTCTCTTCATAAGGAAATTTATTTAGTAGTTATTTCCTATGGTTGTTAAAGTGGATAAGGATATATATATTTTGAGACTTTGACAATTTTTCCCATATATAAGGGAGTACATCGATCACTTCATGAAGCTACTCATCTTTCCTCCAAAATGGTTGTTAGTGATGCTGAGAAAGCTCATTTCTTTAGAGGCAGTCTTTTCCTATATATTTTTCAGCTATAATTTCATATTGTATGGAATATTTTCAAGTCATTATCAACAAGACCATACAATTAGAAGGTAATAAATCTTGGAATCATGTGGTAGGTTATGCCTTATGTGTTTCCACTATGCGGATATAAGGAATTATAATCCTCACTACCTGAAGCCTACTCAATTTTTCATCCTTTGGGACCATTTAGGCCATCTTCAAAAGTTTGGTAAGCTGAGGTTTTGAAATAGGTCTCTGGTTTGATCCTTTTCTAGATGGTTTTTTATTTTTGGAACATTTTCGTTGTGGTTGTAAACCAATGTTTTGATTTGTAACATTGTAGGTTGTTGTTGGAATCTTGTGGATGTTTCTAATTTGAATTATATTTATGGAAGGTTTGAATTATATTTAATGGAATTTCTTTTTTTTTGGATGATCTTCCCCCTTATGGGTGTATTTTGTGGTTGTGGTTTCCTTTGTTCTTCTGTGTTTGGTTGTGAGTATTGTTTTATTGGGTCTCATTGTTTGGGTGTACCATTATGGAGAGAGTGTGATGGTTTCTCCCATTATTTTTTGATTCATTATTTTCTCATTGATTAATACATAAGATAGGTCTATGGAGCACGACATTATATATAGGGTGTGTGATCCACTAGTTCATTCGAGTATACTAGATAGTAGTTGGATATAGTCATTTGGATGCACTAAGTAGTGGTTATATTTTTCTCACCATATGTTATTTATGTGCGTTGATACCCAAGGTGACAGATATTATCATTATTTTAAGGGTTCTTTTTTACTTCCTTCATTGGGTTTGGAATAGATCCTAGTTTGAGAGTGGGTTTCTCTCTTGGTTTCTTGTTTTTTCAAGGATGTGTTTTCAGTACTTTCTCATTTTGTTTCTCCGTGTTATATTAACTCTAAATGATGGGGAGACTATTTTAGAGGAACTATAAATGATGAGGAGACCATGTTAGGTCACCCGTTCTTTGTATGGATTATCATTTGAGGTTATTAGCTTGTTTTTTCTTGGAGACATTTGGAAAAATATTTGGTTCATCATTTTGAGGATTCTGGTTTTTAGCCTTAAGGGTTTCAATTTTTGAATTTGATATTGAGTTTTCTGGAGTAGTTCTCTTAGTTTGGTCCTCTTTGTACCATCTATTTCTTCATTCCATTTTTCAGATCGAGAATTTTTGGGGCATAAAGTGGCATGGTGGTGATTTTTTGACACCCCCTATGTCACGATGTTTTTTATTTTGTATGATTTTATTTTTACTTCAATGGAATTGAGTTTATGTTATTTGTGGGTCCGAAATTCAAGTGTTGGAGGCCTTTTTTATAGGATCATGGTTAGTACTAACCATGTGGTGTTAGTGTAAGTCATGACATAGACATTTTTATAACTACTTCATGGTTTGAAAAACTATGAAGAGAACCCCAAGTTGTCGTATAGGGTTTGGGTGTGTGTCAGGGTTAAGGAGCATGATTTTTAAAAACCATACAACCTCTCTAGGGAAACCAAGCTAGGGGTTACTGGCCTAAGAAGTTTCTAGTACATGATTAGCACACAATATAGAAACCCATGTATGAAAACCATGTGGCATGCCCAAGTGTTTAATTTTTTGATTTTCCCATTTCACTCCTATCTGTTTTTAAATGGTTTTCACACAAATTTATCCCCTCTTATATTGTATGACCCTTTAGAGCTCAAGGAGGATATCTAACCTCATATAACAAGAATTATTCCTAATCCTTTGATGATTTAAAATATATTTGAGATGTTTACATCCTATTATTCCCTCTTCACCCTTTCTTCTTATCTTCTATCTTGGTTTTTTATTTCCCCATTTACCTTATGTACCTTCTTCTAAATTTTAAGGTTACTATTGGATCTAATTATGGGTTTTTTGGGTTTAAGCTTCATAGACACTATTTTTGTTCCTGTGTTTGTGGTCACCATTGAAGGTTTCATTTTTCAAGATGTTTTGACTTGGTTTTCTTATATTTGAGGTAGGTGTTTCTATGAAATTGTTTCATTTGAAAATTATAATGGTTCGTGTGCTTTCTGAATTAATTTTTATTGAAATTATAAATATTTTTGATTGCTTTGAGGTGATTTGAAACCATTTATTGGTGTTTTAATCTTGGCATAATTGGTTTTCATGTTAATTCCATGTTTTACTTTTTTTAACTATAATTTTAAGATGTGATAAGATTTTTTGAATTTCTTAAATGTACTCCTGTAATTTTTTTCATGTTATGTAATGAATTTTGACCCAATTCTAGTTTTCGAAGGATGAAAACTGTGATTTAAAATTGAATTTATTTTTGAAGAAGGGTTTTTAACCCATTAAAGGTTTATAAGGGGGGTATTTAGTGTATTTTAAATGGTTATTTGAACTTTGTGTGGTTTTACCCTTATGGAACCACAAACATGGCTTGTTTTAAATATTTTTTATGGAAATGAATGTCTATTGGCCTTGTATTTGTTTTAAAATATAGAGACCCTTATTGATGGGTATCTTTGAAATGTTTTAAAATTGGGTGTCTGTTTTCCACAGTTTTGGATAAAAGTTTTAAGTGTTGGTTTATGGAATGAGAAAGTTCTAGTTATACTGAGTTGTGTTTTCATGTGTAACGATTGTTTAGTATTTGGTTTTAAAAATTATGAGAGACACCACTTGATTTCATCTTTCTTGATTACCCCTTATGTGGGTTTGTTATCACTATGTGATGCCTGTTTGATCTACTTTTTGGGTAATGTACTATTTAGGTCATGGTGCATTTTTTTAATATGGAGATATTCATCATTTGGTGTTAGGGGTGAGAGTATATATTCTTTTTCCTTGTGTGTTAGACTTATCTTGTTTTCCCTAAGCCTCACATCCTTAATTGGTTATGGGAAATCTAGTACCAAGTGGAATATCTAGCATGTTTCTATAGTTTGTTCACATGTAAATATTTTCCCCCCATTCACTCATGGAACAAGGGATTCTTGGGGGTTGTTCATCATAATGGTTATTTTGTGGGATTATTGGGTGATTGGTTAGTGTACTTTATCACATGGTAATAGCTAGTGATGAGTGGTTATACCCCTATATGGTGAGATGTTTGGCACATTAATAATCCTTATGTAGATACCATGACACACATGAATGCTTGGGGAGAGTTTATTAAGGGTATATTTATCTACTTGTTTTAGTATGATTTCATCATCATTATTTATTATGGAACATTATTTTTATATCGGTGTATGCCTTGTGATATATGGTTCCTACTTATTATACTTGACTTACGTGGGTGTTTGGTTGTTTTCTTTGGAAAATAAGTTTTCAAATAAGTTTTAGAAACCAATTTTGAAATTAAAGAATCTTCTGTGGGTTCATTAATGTGAATTTCAAAATGGCTGTTTTTTTGAATGGTGGTTATGACTGGTTAAATGTTTTTTGGTACACATTTTCATTTTAATAAATCAAGTGGGATTTTTTAAGAAATATAATATTAGTTTGTATGGATTTTGGAAAAATTATTAGGCTAGGGTATTTATTTTAAAACACGTAAATTTGGTTCTAAAAAAATAGGAATGTTTTTGGAATTTATTATGGAATTGTTTTATTTTCTATAGTTGTATATGTATAAAGATTAATTTATAGGATTATTTTAAAAATATAATTGATGAATTCACTAATGAAATGTATTTTATAGTTTTTTTGACCAAATGGTATTTCTAGCTCATGCTTATATATTTCAGGTTCTATGTTCTTATTTGGATCCTTCTTGTTTTTCAAGACTGATGTGGGGTTATTTGGGTATTGGTGAGAACCCGAACATTTCATGGAGATGGTTCAGGCTCACATTGATTTGGTTTGTTGTTATTTTGTTTTTATTAGGGTTATATCTATGTAAAGACCCATAAAATTCAAGGGATATTTTTTCTTAATTTTCTTTGGGATTTTACAAGAACGCAGTTTCTGATGGCACCTGATTCCAAGGCCCGGTGTTCCCGGAATCATTTTCCAAAGTTTAGCTCGGGTACGTTCAGTGAACGAATGAGCGGGTTTTCCTAACTTTTGGACTAGTGCTCGGAATCGAATTCCAAGGGCACCGATGGAATCGCAGCGCCGATAATTTCTTAAGAACACCTTTTCCGGAGTTGTGTTTGATCGGGTGAGGTTATTAATTATTTGGGTTAACTAAAGAATAAAATAAAATATTGTGCAACAGATTCTATTTTTTTTATAAGTAGTGTTAACCTAGGCATGGTGGTTGGAGTGGGACCCACTGATATTCTAACTCCTAGGTAGGATATTAGTGAGGTGGGGCCCACACGAGCCCCACCCCCTTTATTTCCTTTTACCTCCCATGTGAATTTATTTGGTAACTCACCTGCACCACCATCTTTAATGCCAAGTCAACTCTCGTGTTTAATTGGATTATTAAACACCTCATTAATTGGTCAACGCTCGATAATTAAATCCTGATTTAATTTTGAATTTCAAAAACAGATGGCATGAGTAATAAAATAAGACAATGCCTTATTTTATTATTGTTTTTTCATTGTGCAAGAGGGATTGGGAGAGGAATTCCTCAAAGCCTTTGAATCTTCATCTTCTTCATTGGAGAACGCGAAGAACGACGAAGAACGCCGCCCTCCGATAGAATACAACGAAGAAAGCTAGTACCCCGGAGATCGACGATGCGACGCCGACGATCCTCCTTCCGCGACGTCATCTTCTGCGACGTCCCTTCCCCGCAACGAACCTTCATTCAACAATGCTTGAGGTAGGGGTTATTTGTTTTTTCCCATGAATTATTCCTTTGTCATTCATCGTCTTTTATTTTTGGGCCGCCTGTTATCGTAATAACTAGAGGAGGATGGACTGCACGAACACCGCCAACCCTACTCCCCCTTTGATGATTGTGTTTGTTGCAGTTCGAAAGAAGGTGTCGCAGTGCAACGGCACCGCGCGGAAACATGGGGAAATGTGGTGAATATGCGCGGCGCCGTCGCGCTGCGCCGTTGAGGCCAAACGAACTGGCGGCCAGAGTCGGTCCGCAGCGAAGGGGAACGGTGCCGTCACGCCGCGCCGGAGAACCACGAAGACACCACGGACGGAGCGGGGCCACGGTGGAGGGGTGCGGCGCCATCATGTCGCACCGGTTGGACAAGGTCGCGGCTCAAAGCCGCGGCGGTGCAAGGTGGGGTGGCTGGAACTGCCGATCTCCGGCACCTCGGAGGGGCGGGACCCCAGCAGTCCCGCGGCAGTAACACCGGCCGGCCAGACCGGGCCGGCCGGCTTCCAAGAAACCGGGGGTCATAACCCATGGCTATCTGAAGGAGCGGCCCCGCACGTGGGTGTCGTGGTTTATCAAACAGGGGGGCAGCCCCCCCTGTTCCGCTCAGCTCGGGGCTGGCCGAGCTGGCCACACGGGCCGCGCGAGCACACCAGGCCACCGGCCGCACAGGTCGGGCTGGGTCGCGCCCACCGGGCCGGGCCGTGCCCACCGGGCCGGGCCACGCCCACCAGTCTAGGCCACTCCCTAATGGGCCAGACCCGGACCCGGTTCGGGTCGACCCGGTTCGGGCCAACCTAGGGGGTCTTGGGCCGGGTCGGTCCGGGCCCAAAACCCCCTTTTCCCGGACAATTTATTTTAAATGCTCGTAACTTGGGCTACGGACCTCTGATCGATGCACCATAAGTTGAGATGTGATCCTTGGAAGAATACTGTCATTTCAGTATATTACACTCAAGGTTTCAGAGAAGTTTGGGTATGGCCGGGTTGGTTCGAACACGAAACCAACCGGGCCCTCGGAGCGGAAACGCTTAAAACATTAGCTCCAGACGTCCAATCGACGTGCCGTCAACTTTTCTGGATTCCTATTAGCGATACGGATCATTTGGATTAATTTTCTTGAGGTTTGGACATAGATGGAGTGCGGTCTAGTTGGTTTTGAATTAAAAACCAACCGGGCCCCTGGAACGAAAAGGCCAATAACTCTCAGACCGGGAATCCGATTGACGCGTCGTCTATCGCGTTGAGTTCGTCTTGTCGAGATAGAACTTTGAGATACATCAACTTCGGACTACGTGTCAGTTTATGTATCGACCTTTGTCTTGTGGAGCATACCCTCCCAGAAACGAGCATGTTGTGTGCGAGAACCCTAGAGCTGGCTGCGACTGCGATTGTGGCGACTGCACTGAACTCCTATGTGGGTTCAGCAGTGATGAAGACCGTACTGAAATCCTTCGTGGGTTCGACAGTGATGAAGACTGCACTGATATCCTATGTGGGTTCGGCAGTGATGAAGTCCGTACTGAAATCCTATGTGGGTTCGACGACAATGAAGACTGCACTGAAATCCTATGTGGGTTCGGCAGCGATGAAGACCGTACTGAAATCCCCCGTGGGTTCGACGACAATGAAGACTGCACTGAAATCCTATGTGGGTTCGGCAGCGATGAAGACCGTACTGAAATCCTCCGTGGGTTAGACGGAAATGAAGACTGCACTGAAATCCTTTGTGGGTTCGGCAGTTTGGCTGGTTTAGTATCCTACGTAGGTCCCAGCATAGATGAATTAGTGGCTATATCTAATCATCTCTATCACCTTAAAATGAAGTATACCTGTGTGAGCTGAGTCTTGACTTCAATAAATATTTTAGATATGAATGACTTACTATTCTATGTGGTTTGGGTTGTACTCCTATGTGGACGTGATCGAACATGGGCTCGGATATTGGAGCCAAACTAGAATTTATTACTTAGGTATATGTATGGGCATATACCTAAGTAGAGTTGGATGTTACTTCGTGATTGTATCTTTCCTTTGTGTATTACCCTTTTTGGATTCTGGGAGACCTTCGGGGGTCTCGGGATCCCTACTGAGTAGCGTATACTCACCCATGCACGGGATATGCCTGCACTACGTTGTGTTGGATGTAGACGTCAGACAGCGCTGATTGTGGTTGAGGCTTGTGGAGCAAGTCAGTACCTGGAGGTGGCCCACTGGGCGGGACGTACACGGAGTGGACGGCCGGACTCGAGGAGCTGAGGAAGCTATCTGTACCCACCCTTCAAGTGGGACTTCCATTGGATGGCTCGACATTGCTGCTTTACTTTCAGTTACTGTACTTTCTTTCCCGTTGTACTTTACTTTCAGTTTGGGTTTGTATTCTGACCCACTTACTTTTCCGCACTAATTTTGTATCCAGTTTTACATAGTGTTTACATCTGCCTCCTTACTTTGTGGTATTTGTTTACTTTATAAAGGCAATTCCTTCCTCTTTTGTCGGTATTTACGCCTTGGTGCTAGTCGCCAGCCCCTGTCCTATGAGAGCCGGGCTTAGGGTAGTCATGACACGGGTCCCGAGGACGGGTTGTGACAAATTGGTATCAGAGGAGTTCGGTTCTACTACAGAACTAAGGACTCTAATCTATCTTATATGTGAAGAAATAGTGTTAAGGGTATTGAGTATGGTTATCAGTCCAGGGAGTCCGGTGTTGGTGTGGCGGCCGACATATCCGAACTCCAGGACCCTGACTTCTGATTTCCGACTCAATGCATGAAAACATTGATTGCATGTGTGTTTCAAAAGTTTTCTTTGTGATTAATTTGTGTCATCTCACCAAGTATACTGTTTGACAGTGGAACACATGTTTCTTTTCAGGATGGCCCCACGACGGCAGCCAACTAGGGTTCTGAGCGTTGTGCGAGACGAAAACCCACCGAGCGATGAGGCCTCAGTGCAGGGCCCTTTGAAAGAGGAGGCACCGGTGGTACCTCTACCCGCCGAGCCACCGATGCTACTAGCCCCAACCACTGATATTGCATGTCGCCTTAATGCGCTGCACATGTTTCAACATCAGAGACCGCCCAGGTTCTGCGGGGAGACAGACCTTCAGGCAGCCGAGGATTGGCTGGAGGCGGTTGTGCGGGTTTTCAGGTTAGTGGGGACACCAGCTGATCTCATGGTGATCCTCACAACGAGCCTCCTACACGCAGCAGCAAGCAGATGGTGGATCTTGATGCTCCAAGTGCACGACGAGGCATCACTCCTATGGACGTACTTTGAGAGCCTCTTCCGCTCGGAGTTCATCCCAGCCACCCTCCATGCGGTGTGCATCCAGGAGCTTCTACAGCTGCGGTAGGGCAGCATGACAGTTGCCCAGTACTCGGCGAGATTTACCGACCTCTCACGCTATTCGATAGACATGGTACGGGACCCATTCTTCTAGGCCTGGACCTTCGAGCAAGGACTGAGGCATGAGATCAGGGCATCGATGATCTCCCTCAGCATTCCGACACAAGTAGGAGTACTGGAGCGAGCTATTCTCATAGAGAGCTTTATTGTCGAGCCTACGCCAGTAGTGAGACCTACCGTAGGGAGGCACGTAGCAGAGTTGTCTATAGCTGGCAGTCGACGAATGTCACAGGGATCCGGGCGGACCGGACCATCAGGCAGACGACCTCAGGACACTGGCTCAGAGGTGCGGGGCACAGGGCGCAGAGCCAGCCTTCTGAGGAGAGGACAGTGCTACGCATGCGGTGGGAAAGGCCACATGGCTCGTGACTAGCAGACCCACCATGCAGAGGACCAGCAGACGGTTGGGGTGCCACCTAGGCAGAGGCAGAAGGTCGACCGTGGCGGTTTTCCGAGAGCAGGTGGACGATACAGGGGAGATGGCTGAGCAGTAGGTGGTGGAAGATATTTTGAGGCTTTACCACCACCACCACCAGGAGGCCCACCCTGACCACAGGGAGCTGGCGGGTAGAGACAGGCTCAGCTTCAGGCAGCGGAGGCCTATGACCACAGCACGCCAGAGATGATTCGAGGTACTATCTGTGTCTACTCCACCCTTGTTGTAGTTCTTATAGACACAGGAGAGAGTCATTCTTTTATTGCTGATGCCCTTTTTCGGAGCTCGGAGATTCCGAAGGAGCCGTTGGCTCGATCCTTACTGCTAGAGACTCCTATAGGAGTAGACTCGATGATTACACATTGGTGCCGGCAGTGTGAGCTTACTCTAGGAGGCGAGAGCTTCGGCTGGGATATTCTTGTAGCAGCGTCGAGGCCTTACGAAGTCATCTTGGGTATGGATTGGTTATCTACATTCCATGCTCAGATCGACTGTATTAGGTGCAAGGTTTGGTGTGTTCGCACCTAGGGGAGCAGGTTCACCTTCACCGGTGAGAAGGGAGCCTTTGCAGCACAGGATAGACTCACGCAGAGGAGAGGACATCCCATCACTCATCTGTTGGCTAGCCTCATCCTTGGAGCAGTTGACGTGCAGAGTCCTAGTTTTCCTATAGTGGTGGATCGGTATGCAGAAGTTTTCCCTGATGACATTCCAGGACTACCTCCTCGTAGATAGGTAGAATTTTATATTGACCTATACCCCGGGACAGCCCCGATATCCACTCCAGCATATAGGATGGCCCCCGCTGAGCTTCGAGAGCTACAGGTACAGTTGGAGGCCTTATAGGGAAAGGGATTCATCCAACCCAGTGTGTCACCCTGGGATTCCCTGATATTGTTCGCTAAGAAGGCGGACGGGAGCTTGCGACTTTGTGTCAACTATAATCACCTAAACAAGGTGACCGTGAGGAACAAGTATCTGCTACTGAGGATTGACGACCTCTTTGATCAGCTCAAGGTATCACGGTGGTTCTCAATGATAGACCTTAGATCAGGTTATCATTAGCTCAGAGTTCGAGATGAGGACGTGTAGAAGACGGCCTTCAGATGTTGGTATGGCCACTACGAGTTCTTGGTTAAGCCTTTCGGCGTAACCAATGCTCCAGCAGTGTTCATAAGTCACATTAACAGGAACTTTCAGCCATACCTTGATCGATTTGTCGTGGTCTTCATCGACAACATATTGATATACTCGACCACTGAGGAGGAGCATGCCTACCACTTGCGGTTTGTACTAGACACACTCTGAGATCGCCATCTTTATGGAAAGATCTCTAAGTTTCAGTTCTGGTTACGTGATGTCCACATCTTGGGACACGTCATCTCTGAGGTGGGAGATGCGGTGGATCCTGTGAAGATCGAGGCAGTTCTAGATTGGGATCCACCCAGGAGAATGATGGAGGTGCGAAGTTTCTTGGGTCTAGCTGTGTACTACCGGAGGTTTGTCCCAGACTTCTCCAGAGTTTTGGCACCACTCTTAGCTTTGACGAAGAAGGGGAAACCCTTTTTGTGGTCAGACAGATGTTAGCAGAGCTTCCAGGAGCTGAGACAGAGATTGACCAGCACGACTATCTTGAGGCTACCGGAGGAGGGATTAGGGTATGTAGTCTACTGCGATGCTTCAGGTACCAGACTCGGATGTGTCCTAATGTAGGAGTGGGCCTTGATCGCCTATGGATCATGCCAGTTGAGGCAGCATGAGAAGAACTACGCTACCCAAGACCTGGAGTTAGCAGTAGTGGTCTTTGCTCTAAATATTTAGCAACACTATCTGATGGGCGAGCGCTTTACAGTCTAATCTGACCACCAAAGTCTCAGGTACATCTTCTCGCAGATGGACCTGAATCTGAGATAGCGGCGATGGATCGAGTTCCTCCAGGACTATGACTTTGAGATAGTCTATACTCATAGAAAGGGGAACGTAGTAGCCGATGCTCTCAGTAGGAGTACGGGCATCCAGCTACTCGGGGAGGTGACTGAGCAGCTAGCTGCTTTGCAGATATCCTTTGTGGATAGAGATGGTTCAGCCTTTCTTCAGTCACTCACAGTCACTCCTCCACTACTGCAGCGGGTCAGAGGGGCACAGCGCAGGGACGCTGACTGTGAGACGCGGCGTGCGCAGATATCCTCAGGACAGGCACCTGATGGAGTCTCTATAGGAGGAGAGCACGAAGTCCTTTTCAGAGGACGTACCATGGTACTAGTTGCTTTATAGGAGGAGGTGCTGAGAGAGTTTCACACTTCCCCTTTAGAGGTACATCCAGTAGTGGCGAATATGTACCAGGATCTCACACGACAGCAATGGTGGCTGGTTATGAAGAAGGATGTGGCGGAGTTCGTTTCTCGATGCCTCGCCTGCTAGTAGGTGAAGGCAGAGCACCAGGTACCAGCAGGCTTGGTACAGCCCTTGGAGGACCTGGAGTGGAAGTGGGACAGGATATCTATGGATTTCATGACTGGACTTCCACGTACTTCCAGAGGTCACGACTCCATTTGGGTGATTGTCGACCGACTCACCATGTCGGCTCACTTCTTACCCATCAGAGAGCAGGGCTCAGTAGAGAGGTTGGTACGTCTCTATGTTCAAGAGATTGTACGGCTTCATGGTGTTCCATCATCTATCGTCTCCGATCAAGATGCTCGCTTTACTTCCCGGCTTTGGAAGGGGTTGTAGGAGGCATTCGGGACGCAACTATGTCTGAGCACCTCCTTTCACCCTCAGATGGAAGGTCAGATAGAGAGGACCATTCATACTCTCGAGGACATGCTCCATGCATGTGTCCTCGACTTTGGTCGCAGCTGGGAGGACCACCTACCCTTGGTGGAGTTCGTGTACAACAACAGCTACCACTCCACCATTGGGATGGTACCATACGAGGCATTGTACGGCCAACCTTGCAGATCACCTCTGTGCTGGACAGACCCTGGGGAGTCAGCACTTGTGGGACCGGAGATGGTCCAGGCCACGACAGAGAAGGTCCAGGTCATCCAGGAGCGGATGAGGGCATCTCAGAGCTGGCAAAAGTCTTATGCTGACAGAAGGCGGAGGCCACTGGAGTTCGAGGATGGCGACCACGCCTTCTTACGGGTCTCACCTCGACGTGGATTACGTAGATTTGGCCGAGGCGGAAAGTTATCTTCGCGCTTCATCGGACCATTCCAGGTCCTCAGTAGGATAGGAGAGGTGGCTTATCGCCTAGCTCTACCACCTCAGTTGCACCGGGTGCACGACGTCTTCCACGTATCTCAGCTAAAGAGATACGTGCATGACCCGATGCATATCATCGACCATGGGGAGATGGACATTGATGATGGGGAGACTTTTGTGGAGGTCCTGGTGGAGATCGAGGATCGACAGGAGCAGGTCCTGCGTGGATGGTCGATACCTCTAGTGTGCATCAGATGGCAGCACGGGAACCTCCAGGAGAGCACTTGGGAGCGGGAGGCTCAGATGCGTGCATGGTACCCACATTTGTTCCCCTAGTTTATGATGTATCTTTACGAGGATGTAAAGCCCTGAGGTGGGAGTAATGTAAAGACTTGTAAAATTCAAGGGAAATTTTTTATTAATTTTCTTTGGGATTTTACAAGAACGCAGTTTCTGATGGCACGTGATTCCGAGGCTCGGTGTGCCCGGAATCATTTTCCAAAGTTTAGCTCGGGTACATTCAGTGAACGAATGAGTGGGTTTTCCTAACTTTTGGACCAGTGCTCGGAATCAAATTCCAAGGGCACCGATGGAATTGCAGCACCGGTAATTGCTTAAGAACACCTTTTTCGGAGTTTCGTTTGCTCGGGTGAGGTTATTAATTATTTGGGTTAACTAAAGAATAAAATAAAACATTGTGCAACAGGTTTTGTTTTTATTATAAGTAGTGTTAACCTAGGCATGGTTGTTGGAGTTGGACCCACTGATATCCTAACTCCTAGGTAGGATATTAGTGAGGTGGGGCCCACACGAGCCCCACCCCTTTTATTTCCTTTTACCTCCCACGTGCATTAAATTTCATAACTCACCCGCACCCCCCTCTTTAATGCCAAGCCAACTCTCGCGTTTAATTGGATTATTAAATGCCTCATTAATTGGTCAACGCTCGATAATTAAATCGTGATATAATTTGTAGTTTCAAAAACAGATGTCATGAGTAATAAAATAAGACAATGCCTTATTTTATTATTATTTTTTTAATTGTGCAAGAGGGATTGGGAGAGGAATTCCTCAAAGCCTTTGAATCTTCATCTTCTTCGTTGGAGAATGCGAAGAACGACAAAGAACGCCGGCCTCTGACGGAAGACGACGAAGAACGCTAGTTCCCCAGAGATCGATGACGCGACGCCGTGTACCGTGACACCGACGATCCTCCTTCTGCGATGTCATCTTCCGCGATGTCCCTTCCCCACGACGAACCTCCGTTCAACAACGCTTGAGGTAGGGGGTTTTTTCCCGTGAATTATTCCTTTGTCATTCATCGTATTTTATTTTTGGGCCGCCTATTATCGTAATAATGGGAGGAGGTCGGACCGCACGAACACAGCGGACCCTCCTCCCCCTTTGATGAATGTGTTTGTTGGGGTTCGAAAGAAGGCGGCGCGGTGCAACGACACCGCGAGGAAACATGGGGAAATGTGACGAAGATGCACTGCGCCGTTGAGGCCAAACGAACCCGCTTCCGGAGTCGGGCCACAACGAAGGGGCGCGGCGCCGTCGCACCGTGCCGGAGAACCATGAAGACACCGTGGCCGGAGCGGGGCCACGGCAGAGGGGTGCGGTGCCGTCGCGCAGTGCCAGTCAGACAAGGCCATGGATCGAAGCCGCGATGGTGCATGGCAGGGTGGCCAGAACCACCGGCCACCGGCACCTCGGAGGGGCGGGACCCCGGCGGTCCCGCGGCAGCAGCACCAGCCGGCAGGACTGGGCCGGCCGGTTTCCAAGAAACCGGGGGTTGTAACCCCCGGCTGGCCGAAGGAGCGGCCCCCCACGTGGGGGCCACGGTTTATCAAACAGGGGGGCAGCCCCCCCCCCCCCCGCTGTTTCGCTCAGCTCGGCGCCGGCCGGGCCGGGCCGCGCCGACCGGGCAGAGCCGTGCCCACCGGGCCGGGCCGCGCCCTAATAGGCCGGAACCGGACCGTGTTCGGGTCGACCTGGTTTGGGCCGACCCTGTTCGGGCCGACCCAGTGGGTTTTTGGTCGGGTCGGTCCGGCCCCAAAACCCCCTTTTCCCAGGCAGGTTCTTTTAAATTCCCATAACATGGGCTACAGACATCTGATCGACGCATCGTCAGTTGCGATGTGATCCTTGGAACAAGACGGTCGTTTCAGTATATTACACTCAAGGTTTCAGAGAACTTTGGGTATGGCCGGGTTGGTTTGATCATGAAACAAACTGGGCCCTCAGAGCGGAAACGCTTATAACATGAGCTTCGGACGTCCGATTGACGTGTCGTCGACTTTGCTGGATTCCTCTTAGTGAGACGGATCTGTTGGATTACTCCACTCGAGGTTTGGATGCATTTGGAGTGCATTCAGGTTGGTTTTGACATAAATACCAACTGGGCCCCTGGAACGAAAAAGCCAATAACTCTCAGACCGGGCGTCCGATTGACGCGTCGCCTGTCACATTTAGTTCCTCTTGTCGAGATGGAACTTTGAGATACATCAACTCTAGACTACATTTCACTTGATGTATCGACCTTTGGATCATGGAGAAGACCCTCCCGGAAACGAGCATGTTGTGTGCGGAAACCCTAGAGCTGGCTGCGACTGCGACTGTGGCAACTGCACTGAAATCCTATGTGGGTTCGGCATCGATGAAGACCGTACTGAAATCCTTTGTGGGTTCGACGATGATGAAGACTGCACTGAAATCCTATGTGGGTTCGGCAGCGATGAAGACCGTACTAAAATCCCCCGTGGGTTCAATGGAAATGAAGACTGCAATGAAATCCTATGTGGATTCGGCAGCGATGAAGACCGTACTGAAATTCTATGTGGGTTTAGCAGCGATGAAGACCATACTGAAATCCTCCGTGGTTTCGATGACAATGAAGACTTCACTGAAATCCTTTTTGGGTTCGGCTACTTGGCTGGTTTAGTATCCTATGTGGGTCCCAACATAGATGAATCAGTGTCTATATCTGATCATCTCTATCACCTTATGAAGAATTATACCTATGCGGGCTGATTCTTGACATCAATCAATATCTTCGATATTATTGACTTACTATTCTATGTTGTTTGGGTTGTACTCCTATGTGGACGTGATCAAACATGGGCTTGGTTGTTGAAGCCAAACTGGAATTGATGACTTAGGTATATGTTTGGGCATATACATAAGTAGTGTTGGATGTTACTTCTTGATTGTATCTTTCCTTTTTGGATTACCCTTTGTGGATTCTGGGAGACCTTCGGGGGTCTCGGGGTCCCTACTGAGTAGCGTATACTCACCCCTGCATGGGCTATGCCCGCACTACGTTGTGTTGGATGCAGATGACGGACAGCACTGATCGTGGTTGAGGCTTGTGGAGAAAGTCGGTACCTGGAGGTGGACCACTGGGTGGGATGTACACGGAGCAGAAGGCCAGACCTGAGGTGCTGAGGAGGCTATATGTACCCACCCTTCAGGTGGGACTTCCAGTGGATGGCTCGACATTGCTGCTTTACTTTCAGTTGTTGTACTTTCTTTCCAGTTGTACTTTACTTTTAGTTTGGGTTTGTATTTTGGCCCACTTACTTTTCCGCACTACTTTTTTATCCAGTTTTACTTAGTGTTTACATCTTCCTTCTTACTCTGTGGTGTTTGTTTACTTCATAAAGGCAACGCCTTCCCCTTTTGTCGGGATTTATGCCTTGGTGCTAGTCGCCAGCCCCTAGCCTATAGGAGGCGGGCTTGGGGTAGTCATGACACAGGTCCCGAGGACGGGTCATGACAATATATTCCATCAATATATATATTTCTATCTATGTATTTTTATCATGTATATGAAAATAGTTTTCATCGTCATATTTAGTTTTGACCTTTTTGTCATGTTTATAAATTTTGGGATCCTATATTTTTTTGATCCGTTATTTTATATCTAACTTGGAAAAAATAATTCCCAATTGAGTTCATGTGATGTTTATGAATCTCTCTCCAGATCATTGGGATCATAAATTCCCTTCAGGACATGTGATAGTCCATGTCGGGTGTTGGGTTTGGTGGAAGTCAGGACTAGTTTGTTATAAAATGGTATTAGATCTCTAGGTCTTCCTTTAATATAATCTTATGATTTGTGTGTATCCATTTTTATTTGGGTATATCCTATTAGAAAAATATATTAAGGCTATTAAAGATTAATAGGTAATGGTGGGGAGAGTATATCTAGCTCTTTCTCATCTCAATCCTCAAGCTACTTGGAGAAGTTGGTTTTTTTAATCTAGAATTTAGGTTTGTTTTGGATGTTTTTATGTGATTGATGTTGTTTGATCCAATTTGAGTTTGTATGAGATATTAGGGATTTCTCCTTATCTTCATGGTTTAAATGGAGGATGACTAGATATATGATCTGGAAAGTCCTTCTTATGAAACTTTTTGGTGCCCTTTTGGTTTAGTCTATCTCCTTAAGGAAGTGTTTTGCATGATTGGTGCCTAGTTTTCAGACCCATGAAACCAGGGAATACATTTCATTGTTTCCACCCTAATTATCATGTATAACACCTATTGAATCTGTATTATCCAAAATTGTTTTTAATTAGTCGGAGGTTTATTGAGGAGTGTTTTGTATCCCATTTTTTTTATTTAGTTCTTATGAACCTTGTTTGAATTCTTGTGGATTTCTTCGACTGTACTTGTTTTTTAAAACTCATTTCATAAAATGGATGAATTTTCTAAAATTATTATTTTCCTTCTTGGTTTTTAGTTAATGTTAATTAAAATATTTATTTTTTATGTGAAGATTTTTTTTCAAAAGGAAAGTGATTTGATGATTATTCTTTTAGTGCATGATTTTTTTCTAAAATAAAATTGAATTCTGAAAAGTGGTTTTATAGTGTTTCTTTTTGGGTAGTATGTTTTCCACTATGGTTGTATTGTTTTTAATGAAATTTATTTTCTTGTTTTTAATCATGTTCCTTGGTGGAGGGTGGTTTCAAAATTCCATAGTGAAAATGGTTGTTTTAAAATAAATTTTATTTGGTGTGATTGTTATGTGCCTCATTTGAGGGACAGTTGTTTGGTTAGATTCTTGGTTTGTAAAGTAATTGTTTTGTTTATTATTTGAGGCAAGGATTGATTATTATGATATAGTGTGTCATTTTTTATTGTCCTCTATAATGTTTAAAAGGTTATTTTATTTCTAGTTCCTACCTAAACTCTATATAGAGTAGTGGATGTGGAACCTTTAGTGTTCTCAAACCACATTTTGGGCTTCTTAAAATATATTTTTCTCTAATATGGTAATTATCATGGTTTATTGGAAGTAGGGAGGTGGTTAGAATAGATTTTAGTTTTCCACAATTCTATTGGGACACCAAATTATCTTTAGGTGACTGATGTTGAGTGTTTTCTTGTCATTTTTAGTCGAGTACATTTAGAGTCAATGGTACCTTCTCAACTATGTGAAGGTGTGTATTGGTAGATCTTCAGAACGGTGTTCATTAAATGGTATGACTAAAAAAAGTAGATAAGGATATTGATCTAGTGGGCCTTTTATAGGTTGACCAATACATAAAAGTGTACATTATTAAATTCTTAATATTGGTCATATTTTCTCGAAGATAGTTGTTAGTGATTCTGAGAAAGATCATTTCTTTGGAGTTGGTCTTTACTCAGATCATGGTTTAGCTATACTTATATCTAGACTGAAAATTTTTCAAGAGGTTTTCAATGAGTCCATGTTATTGGAATATTATAATCTAGGAATTTTATGGTGGGTAATTTTTTTGTTCCCTCATCTATACAATGGAAGCATGGTGGGCATGAGGATAACCCGATGAGTCAGAAGCAGAAGTAGGATAATCCAGAGCATGGAGAAGAGGATCTTTTCCATAGTAATAAAGATCCCTTATCTATTTCCCTTTGGGGATCCTATGAATTCTAAGAAATACTTATTTAATTATCTTTCAGTTTTCCTTAGTTTTAATTGTTTGTTCAATCTTTGAATGTTTTTTAATATAAGGTTTGAGAAGATTTCTTGGGTTAGATCCTTTTTTGAATGGGTTGTTTTTGTTTGGACCTTTTCTTTGTTGTTGTAAACATGGGTTCAGATTTTGACCTTTAGTGATTATTATTAGAATATTTTGGATGTTTCCATTTTATTTATGATTTGAATTTTTTTTAATGTAATTTCTTGTTTTATTGTGTAATTATCATCCCCCTTATTATTGGTATTTGATGTTTTTTGGTTTCATTTTTTATTTGGTTTTTGGTAGTGAGTTATTTTTTTTAGCCCCATTTGTTGGATAAATCTTTATAGAGAGGGAGAGAGATAGAGTTACTTGCACTAATTCTTTGTTGACCCTTGATGTTCATGTTTCTTGTTATATGAGATAGTATAGGGTTGTATGATAGGATATATAGGGTGGGTGATCAACCAGTTGAGTCTAGTATACTAGCTAGTGTTTGTCCATGGTTGTTCGGACACTAATTGTGGAGGTGATCTAGGTTTTCCCTTGGTTATACAATTTTTTCATAACCATAACTGTGATTTATTTCCATTATTTTGAGGATTATTTTGGTTATTCTTCCTTCTATTGGTTTTTGAAGTGTTCCAAGTTTGAGAGTGGGTTTCTCACATGGTTTCTTAGTTGTTCAAGGATAAATTTCTATTAGTTTTCCCTTTTGCGATTCTATGTTCAAGGAACTATAAATAGTAAGGATACCATTTTAGAGGAACTATAAATAGCGGTGAGACCATGCTAGGTCTCTTGTTCTTTATAGGGATTCTTGTTTGAGGTCCTTAACTTATTTGTGCTTAGATACATTTGGGGAAACATTTGGATGATTGTTTGACCATTTTGAGGATTTTGGTTGTTATAATTCAAGGTTTTAGTTTCTATATATGAGGTTGAGTTGTCTTGAATGGTTCTCTTGGTTAGGTCCTCTTTGTAACTCTTTCTTCTTCATGTAATTTCTTTTCAAACAAACATTCTAGGGTCATGAAGTGGAATCATGGTGAGTTTTTGAAACCCCCTATGTCATTATGTTGTTTATTTTGTATTATTTTATCATTCC
The DNA here is from genome assembly GCA_963277665.1 of Viscum album. Taxonomy (NCBI): domain Eukaryota; kingdom Viridiplantae; phylum Streptophyta; class Magnoliopsida; order Santalales; family Viscaceae; genus Viscum; species Viscum album. Next base: position 1,212,319,432 of record OY728122.1, read on the forward strand.
ATGTGTGGTATTGAGATTTGAATAGTTTTGGGAAATAAATTCATGTTTTTAGTCCTTTTTGGAAGGATGGAGGTTATCCCTCATGGATAGTACTACCCATGCATTGCTCATACCGGTACTGATAGAGCCATTTTCATATATCCCCTATGGATTGTCAAACCATGAGGGGAACCTGATGAGGCGTGTAGGGTATCTGGTGTATCAGGGTTAAGGTGCACAATTTTTCCAAACCATGTGGCCCATTAGGGGAAACCATGTGATGGGTTCTTGGACTAGGTAGTTTTCAGCACATGGTTTCCACACAGTTTGGAAGGCCATGCAGCCAAATTGTGTATCATTCCAAGGTGTTTAATTATTACATCTTCCTAATTTACACCTCGTTAATTTTAAGGGGTTTTCATGCCCATTTCTACCCTCCTACATCATCAAGATCTTAGGATCTCATGTAGGAGCTCCAAGATCCTTTACCTTGGATTCTTTCCATTCCTTTGATAATTTACAAGAGATTTGAAGTGACTTATTCTTCTCTTTATCTCTTCTTCCCTTATCATTCTCTTCACTCTTGGTTTTATATTACCCCATGATCCCTAGATCCATTGTGATTGATTTCAGGATTTTTTGTGGATCTAATTATTGGGTCTATGGTTTATAGGGTTTCCAGAAATTGTTTCTATTCCTATGGGTGTGGTATCCCTCGAAGGCAACATGTTTTGAGTTTTTTTGGCTTAGTTTTCTTCTCATTTAGTGAAATTGTTTAATTTTATAATTCTAAAGGATATTGTTCTTTTTTAATTTCGTTCTATTAAAAGTATGAATATATTTGACAGTTTTGATGTGATTTAAAACCTTTTCTTTGTGTTTTTGATCTTGAAATAATTTTTTTTCATGTGAATTCCATGTTGTCATATATATTATTGAATGTTTAAAAGTGATAAGATTTCATGAATTTCCTAAATTTCCACATGAAACAGTTTTGATGTTGTGTAATGGTTTTTGACCCATTTTTTGTTTTATATGGTTGAAAATAGTGATTTAAAAGGGAATTCATATTTCAATTGGGATGTTGACCCCAAAAAATATTAAAAAGTGGTTATTTAGTGTATTTTAATGGTGATTTGAAATGTGTGTATTCTTTTATCCTTGTGAAAATGTCATGATTTACTGTTTTAAATGATTTTATGGAAATTAATGGCCTTAGGTCTTGTTTTGGATTTGAAATTTGAAGACCATTATTGAAGGGTGTCTTTGAAATGTTTTAAAATAGTGTGTGTGTTTTCAATGTTTTTGGAGAAATATTTTAAGTAGTGTTTTATGGAATGAGAAAGTGATTGGAATCATGATCCATGTTTTCATAATTAAGGATTGTTTGGAATTTGGTTATAAAAATAGTGATACAACCCCTATGATTTCCCCTTCTTTGTTTACCCCTTGTGTGGGTTATTGATCACTATGTGATGTTTTTTCTCCCATTCTGGGGGAATGTTCTTATTATTCCATGGTTCATTTTTTTTAATATGGGGTTATTCATAATATGGTGTTATGGGTGAGGGTAGATATGGTTATTTCTTGTGTGTTAGAATTTTCTCATTTGAACTATGTCCCACATCCTTTATCAGTCATAGGAAACTAGACACTAAGTGGGAGATCTAGCATGTTTTTCCAATTAGTTTGTATATATATAGATTCCCACCAGTCATTCTAGGCCAAATTTATAGGTGAGGGTTGATCATTATAATTATTATTGTGTGGGATAATTGTATGGCATGTTAGAGGAATTCAAATCATGTCAGTATCTAGTTCCTAGTGGTTATACCCTTACATGGTTAGACACTTGGAATATTATGAATCCTTAGATAGATATCGTGATACATTATATTTCTTATTGGTAGTTTATTGAGGGTATTTTGATCTAGTGCTTGTTTGTATAATTTTCCCTTCTTTATTTGTTTATATTGGTGTATTCATTATGAGATATGGTGCCTCCTTATTATTCTTGACCCTTATGGGTGTTTTATTATTTCCATTTTAAGATGATCTTTACAATATGTGTTAGAAACCTATTTTTAATATTAATACTCTTTTGTGGGTGCTTTAAAGTTAATTTCAAAATGGGTGTTTTGTTGAAAGGTATCTTCAACCAGTGAAATGTTTTATGGTAACTATTTTCATTTAAATAAACCGAGTGGTATGTTTTTGAGAAATAGAAAATGGGCCTATTTGAATTTTGGAAAAAGGACTGGGATATGTGATTTGTTATAAAAGGGTATATGTTTGGTTATGGAAAATAAATTGGAATTTTTTTGGAATATATTATGGAATTATTATTTTTTCATACATGTACATGTGTAAAAATTACTTTATATAATTATTTTCAAACTAAAATTGATGAGTTTACTTATGAAACATATTACATAGTTTTTGTGGGTTTTGATGACCTTTTGGGTTTTCTACCTCATGACTATATATTTCAGAGTATAGCTTCATAATTAGATCATTCTTGTTCATTATTGTCAATGTGGGGTGATTTGAGTGGTGGTGAGAAACCAAAGTATCCATAGAGATGGTTCAGGATCACATCAAGTTGGTTTGTTATTGTTTTATTTTTTATTAGTGTTTTATCTATTTCTCGTGGATTTATATTTCCTATTTTGTATGTTGACCATGTATATTTCCTTTTTTGGCTCTTGTATATTTTGGTTCTGTTATTTTATGTCTAATTTTGAGAAAATGTTCTCAAAGGATTTATTATGAAGCCCAAGTGCTTTTTCTTCGTCCCATGGGGATTGGGAACACCCTTATAGCCTTATAATTGGTCAAGTTGAGTGTTTAGTTTGGTTTCATTCACAGGCGGTCCGTTATAGATGTTAGGCCTTTCGATACTTAGATTGTATTTATTGGATATTTATGTTACAAATCATGTTATAATATGTTTAAAAGGCTTAGATAAATATATTTTACTTTTTTTACTATTCAGGAAAATGGATTTAGATAAAACATTCCAAATAGATATGAGTGGAAACTATTTATTCATGGATTATTAGAAAGGATTATAAAATAATGACATGATTTTCTTGTTACATAATAGATGTATTTTAACATTAGAATCATCCTTATAATTATATGTGACTAAAGCTATATGTTATATTAATTGTGAAGTCTTTTTATTTTTCATAAGATTAGAAAATTTAATCTTCAATTTAACACACATAATATTGAGTAAGTTCTTCTAATATTTATCATATGAATCTCTTATATTATAATCCTTTTATATCTTCACAACATCCTCTTAATGTATAAGAATCTTCTCTTGTAACAGTGATTCAAGATCCTTGATTCTCTTGAATTTAATATAAAATTTTTAATTATTAACAACATTGGTGTTTTTTATATTTTATTACAATTCATATATCCTCTCATCAAACTATTTAGTGAACTCTTCCTTCTCTTGGATTTAACTAAGCTAGTATTCTTCAAATTTGGAGCATTTCCCTTCAATATCCTCATAATCGGCTTCTTTGAAAGTAACTTTTTTGATATTTGTACAATTTAGAGCTATTTATATTAATCATTCATCTATTATATCTATCTCAACTTTGATTTGAGTGATATATTCCTATATACTTTCAAAAAACTCATAGATAACATAAAATAATTCATCGGGTATGACATGCATTATATTGTTTAATTCAAAAATAGATAAATATTTTGAAAAAATATTACACCGACTTGATTCATATTCATTTGGATATTTTAAAAACAATTCTCCATATACCTTATTATCACGTTAATATTTTAATCCCACTATGTTATTACTGTTTTCCATATCATTTGTGGTGTATCAACCCACATGTTCTTCTCCTACTAAGGTGGATCTTCCTTTCTTTCTTAGAAAACTTAAAACATCAAAAAAATTATAAGAGGAACATATTAATCCTATTATTCATCTCTATTTCTATCATTTGTATAAAATTCTTGGAAAAAATTGATTTTTTATTTGACATAGAAAAAATTCCTCTCAAAAAATAATTTTATATTATATTTTTATAAAAGAAAATTTAAATATTAAAAGAGAAACTTTTATATTTATAATCAAATAGAGTTGGACCTCCCTCTGATACCAATTTTATGATCTGAAGAGGGATTTTTTTGACACCAAGAGTGTGGGTAAATTAGTTTTGGTGAATTTAAACTCAACTTATACTTTTATCCCTTTTCCTTTTACATATTTCACTGGTTAAGGTGAATTGTTTCTCTGGTTCTCTCTCCCACCTTAATTCTTGTAAATAACACCTCTAAACACATGAACCTAATGATTTAAAAGTATCACCTATAAATATGGGAATGTTAATCCTTGGTGTGATCCATAAAACCTAATGTTACACAAACACCTAGAAAAACTATATGATCATTTCTCTATTTTCTCTTTTTAGTGTATAGTGTGTATCTCACAAAATTGTTTGGTGCATATCACACTAAATTATATCTCATACATTTACAATTAAATATAGGGGTAAAAATAATATATTTTTAAACCAATATTTAATGTTTTCTTATTGTTGATTTCTTGTTCCTTTTTACTCTTCCCATGAATAGTAGTAAGTCTCTTCTTCTATTTATATGCATAACACTTTATACAACCTCTTCTTTTTCTCTTCACGGTAGAAAACTGATATGATACTAATTCTTCTTCCACATCTCTCTTCTTTTTTCTCTTCTTACACTTTCTTTCTACTTCAGTGAAAAATATATTGCAATATATCACATATTAATTATCTTAATATTAGGGATATATATGAAATATTAGATTTAGGTATCTATCCTTTATTCTTCAATGCCAAAAAATATATTTTCTTCAATTTCTATATCAGATTCTATATCAAATTCAATACAAACCTAGATAACCTAAGTATATATGTATATATATATTCAATAATAATTATAGTAGTTTTATTTTAGGTTACTTATTCACATATTATCCTCTTCTATATTATCCTCTATGATTTCTTCTTTATAGTAGTATATAACTGCAAATCAGATAGTTGACTTTTAATATGATCATAATGAAATTTTAATTATATTCCTATGAATTCTACATATTATTTTTTTAATATCCTAGAATTATTTTCCACCGATGCATCATGAATAAAGATCCATATATCATGATATTCTTAATTGAAATCTGGAATTGATGAAATCATCATATTATTCTTTTATTCCTTATTTAAATACCCTATGGACTCTGTAAAGACCTCAACCCTAGTAGCCTAGAGTCAGTGGTTAATTTATTAAATTATCAATAGATACAAGAAATCATATCCTAAAGGATCGAATAGTTTTCTAGTCTTAGGAAATGAGATGCATACTTTTATCCCACATTTAGATTGAAAAAAAATTTAAAAAAACATAGTGAAAGTAAATATTATACATCCTTAAAATCATTCAAATATTCCTTCTTCATATCATAGATAAAGGAAATAAAATAAGGGTGATCTTAGATTATTAGTAAGGGTTACTTACAATGGATTTTTTTATGAGTACATAAGGCATCATGAATATAGAATAGTGAATAATTGAAAACACATATCATTTAAACAAAAACATGAGCTTGAATGATAATATGTTAGGAATAAATGATGATAAAATAATGCCATATATATAATCATATGATCTAAAAACCGATGCATGGATATAATAAATATTCAAATAATCACATAGACATTAATAACTAATATCATAATGATAGAATTCAAAATTTCAAACATCATGAACTTTTTGTCAAGGCCATGTTCCAAGACATCTTACCTAAATGGGTAAGGTATCGGTCAAAAACTCAAACTGGTTTGACTCGTGAGTCCTACTGAAGCATTGAGGGAATATATATAATTGATCTTTTCCCTTCACTACATGTCCAATGTATTCATCATATATATAATGATAAATCCAATTCATAAAATATATGCCTTTTTAATAAATATTTGTATTCAATAAATAATATAGATTTATATAGTTTTCCCCGATCAATTAAATTACTTTCATATTAAAATATTGTAACAACCTCTATAAAAAGGTATATATCTTTTAATGTTAAGATCTTGTTTCATGGGTGCAGAGGGATTTAGTGTTGTTCCAAGAGTTTCTTCCTAACCTAGGCTGGAAACTGCCTGCTGAAAAAATTCACACTATGAATATATTTCATCACTTGAATTTGTCTTAAGGAAGATTTCATGAGTTCGGTATAATCTATAAATAAATGTTGGGCATGAAATGTGAAATTGGTTCAAAGCATGAAATAATTTATGTCATGAAGTGAATTCACATCATAAATTCATTGACTGATAGTTTTTGACCTGAGTTAATTCTTTTTTGAAGTACTTGTGACTTCGTGGATTCATATTGTGAATTATTTATTCGTGATATGAATCAATAGCTTCCAAGAGGTATTAGTTATTTTGTGTACATAATTCCCATATTGCCTCATTTTGGATTGACCTAAACTTTCCCTATTGCTCAAGAGTCTTCATCCCTAGTATTATTAGAAATATTCCTTCATTATTTATGGATATCTTTTAGTTATGTTTCATTTTATCTAGTTTCTCATTTTCAATGTTGATCCTCATGATATCTCTTCTCATATTATCTCGTTTGGACCCAAATGGGGTTTGAATAATTTATCTAATTGTTCTAATAGAGGATTGCTGTTTTTTCTTTTAAATTTTAGATCATGAGTTCCTTATCTACTCTTCTGTGATCTCCATTTTTGAAGGTACTATGTTTCCACCATTATTGAGGTCGGTGTCTCTCTATAAGTGTTTTAATTCATGAAATGATTTATGGATTTATAAATTGATTTCTTTTTATTAAATTAGAAGTCATTATTTGGTATTATATTTGTATTTTTGGAAGAGATACATGTTTTTAAAAGTGTTTTTTTAAATGATTTTGTTCGCACCAAATGATTGATGAAATTCTTAAAAGGTTGTTTAATTTTGAGAATGTGTTTTCAATCATTTAAGTGGAATGTATTTGATATGAAACTGATTTATTAAATGTGATCCTATATTTTAAATGGATTTTTAAAAACTGATCTCGTTGGATAACCTTGGTTGCAAGGGTAAATAGACTTTCTACTCATAGTTTGTCTAATTTCACAAGAGTTCTTTTGTCTCTGTAGTGTGTGTAATTCCACTAAAATTTATATTGGTTGGATCCACATTAGTTGTATATTGGGGATTTTATTTCATGTAAAATATCTATTCCCATAGGTTATATCACAAATGGTTATTTTTCATTTATGATTAGTTTATCGCATTATGTAATTTTCATGGTGATTTTATCACATGATTATATTATAGTGTAACCATGGTTGCTTGCCTATTTTCTTTTATAATTGTCATATTCCTAGATTTGGTGAATATCATATGATTTTATTGAAACCAAAGGATTTTCTAAAAAACGGATTTACTTTATAAAAAAATATGTATAAACTATATATGTTTTAAATATATAGATAATGCATTCTTGATATTAGGACTTGAATAGTTTATTTTTTGAAATATTTCTAGGCTTTCTATTCATGTCATAATTTTTTCTTTTAGTGGTTTTAGACTTTTTTACAGGACTGGAGTAAATGGATGGGCATTATGTAGAATTTTGTTTTCTATTTTTCTCATCATCTTCATTTTAGGATTCACTGGAGGTGACAATTATTCACATGGAAACTTATTAGTCTTTTATTGTCTGCCTTTTGGGGTTTAGCTTATTTGGATTTGTTTTGTATTTCTCATGAATATGTTTTATTACTGAGGTTATCTACCTTGTTGGTTTTCCTTGTTCAATTTTTACATGAGACATGTTTCTTCCTTTATGTTGTACTGGACTAGGTGGAAAACCACCTTCAGTGACTTATTTTGTTGATTTGGGTTGGCTCGTTATAAATTGGTATCACAGGGAAATACCAAGCCTGATGTTTTATGAAACTACCTAGTTTTCGTTTTGTGTCATTGGTAGATAGGATTTAGGATAGTCAAAATTTAGTTAGTATGTGTGGGGGGTACCTGGACAGTTCACTTCCATGTTTGGACCTAAGTTACCGTGGGTGGTTAGTAAGTTTTTCCAAGATTGTGACTTTTCCTTTGAGGTTTTTTGAATAAACTGGATTTGGGGTATATTTAAATGAGCCTTTAACTTATTAAATAATTTTCTATAATTCATATAATTCATTATTTCATTAAATTATAGTTATTTTAATGAATTAATATGGATGTATGGATGTTGGTCTTATGAAATTGGAATTTGTTCTTAAACTAATAGTTCATTTACATGTTTTTAATAGGTAATTTCTCTAATAAGTTCTTGTCTGAATATAACATATGAAGTTGTGAGATAGGTTTCATAAGTGAATCCTCCAATGTTCCCTTATTTGGTTGCAGTAGTAATACACACTACTCTAACCCTAGGTTAGGTGAGTGGTGAGAACCCAGGATGAGTTGTAGACCACGGATCAGAATTTACTAAGAATAATCCACCCATATTTAGCATTTATAAAGGAATCTAGAAATCAAAGTATTTTCTTGAGGATATTAAGATGATATTTAAAATTCTAAAAACTCTATAGGAATCTAAGGTGGGTTTTTTCACATAAATTTTTGAGGGACTCGGAAGGATATGGTGGGACTCTATTATGAAAGCTAAATTACATGAGGATCTTGCCTAGTATTCCTTAAAGAAAATTTTCAAACAATCTTTTTATCCTAAGACGTTATGTTTGGTAAATACCTATGAGTTTTGAACCTTAGAGAAAGGTTATTGTACCGTTATGAAGTATTCCACCCACTTTACTGAGTTGGTGTAGTTGGATCCAAGGATTGTCACCAATTATTATCTTAAAACATGGTGGTTTGAGATGGGGTTGAGGTCCGAAATTTAATCAATGATGGTTCTCATGTTCCTTATAACTTTTTTGAAGGTGGTTGGTAAAGAGGATATGGAAGAGTCAATCATATCTAGGAGAATAGGTTTGGGTCAAGTATTACTAGATGCAGTTTTTGGTCAAGATGTGTCTTCTGACAAAAAAATGAGGTGCAAAGGTATCCAATGTTCATCAGGATCGGTTTTAGCTGCTTCGTCAGGACAGTAGTTGGTTTTCTTATACTATTTTTTTACGATTGGTCATGCCAAGACTAAATATATAGAATCTCTAAACACTTTTCTTTATTTTGGAAAATTTGTTCATCTTAGAATTTTTTTTAAAGGATGTCCCAAGGTATTGAGGTTGGAACCACTCCCACTAAGGGTTCATAGGTTCATTCTAATATTTCCAAGGGTGGGGACTTTAATCCATAGGCCAAGGTATGTTCATTAAAAAAGAAAATATCAGGATGTAGATGATTCTTTATGTCTTTATTTATTTCAGTATTCTCCAAATGAATATAAATCAGTGTCAGCTACTATTATTGATATAGTGTTAATTTCATCTTTTATAGTGCTAGATTTGTTTGATACTAGTGATAATCAATATTTAAATCATAAAATTTAGTTTAAATGTTGGGATTACATTCTAATCATATGATACTCTTGTTAGATATTTCCATTATTTTAGGGAATAGGTATGAATAATGTTTCAAGTGTCCCATATATCGGGTGATGATAGCTAACCTTGAGGTTGAGTGGTATTTTTTAGTGATTCATATTTATATCTTTGACCTAATTATTGGTATGGATTAGATGATCACTGTTAAAGCCCTGATAAACTATTATCATCATTGGTATAGATTTTATTTATTAATTGATTCACTTATATATTTCGGGGTGAGTGGGATTCTTGGACTGAGAAATTTGGGAATGTTGTTCCATATGATGGAGTGATATCATGTCAATATGAAAAGATTATCCTTGATGTATTTGATCATTCATTCATAATTCCAATTACTTTGGTGGTGATTGTGTACCTTGAGGTCTTTATAGGTTATTTATCTAATTTAACACTATTGATATTGGTAAAGATTACCATTGACCTACTTCCTAGTATGATAGTCATTTTTATGTCATCTTACTTCATGGAACCTTCTAAGTTGGTGGAACTTAAAGTCAATCTTATGAAACTTTAGGGTAAAGGATTTATTCATCCCAACATGTCACCTTGGCCTTCACCTATCCTCTTTTCTAAGAAGTTATATGTAAGCCTCAGAATTTATATTGACTATCAAAATTTAAACTAGGTGATCGTTAAGAACAAATGTACCTTTACCAGGATTAATGATCTATTCGATTATAATAGGAGGGTCATTGTTTTTTAAAGATCAAACTTCAGTCACGGTACCACAAACTGGGATTCATAGAATAATATATACAGAATACATTGTTTAAAATATGGTATGGGAATTTCAAGTTTCAATTTATGTCATTTGGTCTCACTAACTCTCCTAGGGTATTTACAGATTTTATGAACCAGATATTTCATTAGTTCTTGGAATATTTTTGTTTTTGTTTTCATGGATGATATTTTTGTGTAATCAAAGTCAGCGGAGGATTACATTGATCAGTTGGATATTATCATTGGAACATTGAGATAACATCATTTGTATGGTAAGATTTCCAAATTTGACTTTTTGATCTAAGAATTGATGTTTATGGGCCATGTTACATTGGAGAGGGGAATATTAGTTGATCTAAAAGAAATAATTTTCATTATGTATTGGGATCATCCGAGAAAAAAATTATATCTAAAGAATTATTAGGGTTGGTAGGTTATTGCAGGTGGTTAATTCAAGACTTATCCAATATTTCATCTTTAATGACATCTTTAACCAATAAGGGTGTAATGTTTGAGTGGAATTAAAAAATTTATAGATATTTTTAGTTAATAAAGATGAGTTTAATTTCAGAACCAGTTTTGATTCCTCTAGAACTCGGTTTGGGTTATGATATTTTATATAACTCTTTTAGCAGGGGTTTGGGGTGTGACTTAATGTTGGTGAAAATGGTGGTGGCCTATAGCTCTCTCCAGTTATTACATCATGACAAGAACTAATCTATCCATGATGATGAGTTAGAAATTGTTATTAATTAACTCAAAATATGGCATCACTATCTTTTAGGGGTGTTTTAAGGTATATTTTGATCATAAATTCTAGAAATATATTTTCACTCAGATAGATCTAAAATTGCAACAGATATTTGGGGTTTAGTTTCATTAGAATTTTGATTTTAATTTTTATTATACTCTTGGGAAAGGTAATTTATTCATCGATTCATTGATTATGAAATTACTGACCCAGGAAGTGAAATAATTAGTGTAAGAGTGTTCTATGATTAGTTTGTTTACTAAGATGATCTTGGGAAAAGAAAAATCTAGTGGGAAGGTTTTATTAGCATCATTGAATGTTGACTCATAATTTTATGAGTATTTACAGATCAAGAAGATACTTGACAGTGAGTCCCAATGATTTTGTGAAATGCAAAATAGTGGGGAGACCTCAAGTGAGTGTTCTTTGTCTCCCTGTGGTGCTTTATGTTACCAAAACAGGTCGGTTGTTCCGATTTCTCTAAGGCAGGAGTTAATGAATAGTGGTAACCATTTTTATTGGTATTTATATCCTAGGAATAACAAGATTTAACATGATAAGATATGTAAATATTTTTGTTTGGGATGATACTATCGATTGAACACCTCATTTCATAATACCATACCTATCAGATAATTAAGGTGGAGCACCAGAGACCTATAGATTTGTTGAAACCCTTACCCATTCCATTATATAATTTAGATTATATTTACATGGACATTTTCAATGGTTAACATGGACTCCTAGTAGGAAGGATGAAATTTGGGTGATCGTTTATCATCTTATGAAGCCAAATCTTTCCCCCCAATCAAGGAGTTGAAAATAGTGGAATAACTCATACATTTTTATATATTTTCAGGTTTAAGACTTCATGGGATTACCTATGTAATTATTTATAATATTTACCTGAATTTTACATCCTGGTTTTTGGAAATGTATTCAAGAGTTGATGGGTTCCCCTTTGAAATTGATCATGACATATCATTAACATATGGATGGACAGACAGAGAGATCTATCCATATCCTTGAGGATGTACTTCGATCTCTTTTTCTTGATTTTGGTGATTCTTGGTGAATGACTCTTAACCAAGTCAATATTTCCAATAAAATAGTTATCATTCCTTAATTAATATGGCCTCTTTTGAGTCATTTTATGGGTGGCCTTGTTGATATCCCTTATGATGGAAATAAATGGGAGATTGATTCTAGTTTGGTTCAAGCCTCATTCAAGAAACAAGTGATAAGGTGAAGTTGATCTGTCAGATATTGTTCATAAAACAGAGTCATTATAAATTATATATAGACCATCGTCAATAACCGATGGAGTTTGAGTTTAGTTATCAGGTTTTTTAGAGTTTCATCTCACTTGGGAAACCATCAATTGGGTAAAAAGGGTAAATTATCATATATGTTTTTGGGCCCCTTTGATATTATAGAGAATATTGGAAAGGTGGCATAACAGTTGGAGTTACCATATCATTGGACTTTGATTCATGAAATATTTCATTATTCCCAACTAAGTAGGTATCAACTAGATATTTACTATGTGATTTAATGATAAGATTTTTATCTTGATCCCGCCACAACTGTGGTTGAGAAACTAATTCATATTTATGATCACCATGATAAGGTACTGTGTGGTAAAGAAATTCTCAAGGTTTATGTACTTTGGTACTGCAGATGGGATAACCATGAGATTTTGGAGAATGAATTTTTTATGACGTGTTGGTGTCATTATATTTTCATAAGTCTAGAAACATGAGGAATTTATATGAAGAGAAATATTATATGGTGGGAGAATTATTACACCCTAGGTAAAAAGGTACATCTCTTTAAATGTTAATATCTTGTTTCTTAGGTTTGAAGGGATTCATAGTTATTCTATGAGTTCCTATTGGTCATATTATTAACACTTCTTATATTATATATTCACACCATAGATATTATTCACAATTTGAATCTATCATAGGGAATATACCATGAGTTTGGTATAAGCCATAAATTGATACTGGGAAAAAAGAAATAAATTGGTTCAAATTGTGAAATAATTAATATGGTGAACTGAATTCACCACATGAATTAATAAAATTAGTTTTTTAACCAAAGGTAATTCGTTTTTTGGTGTAATTTTGACTTTGTGGACTCATATCATGAATCATGGATTCACGATACGAATTATTTGTGTCCAGTAGGTTTTAGTATACTTTTTCACATAATTCCTCCCAATCTCATTTTGGTTTTACATAAGCATTCCCCAGTTCTCTAGAGGATTCATACCTTGTATTATAAGTCTAAATTCATTCATTCTTGAGAGATATATTTGAGGTATGTTGTTTTTTTATCTGATTTCTCCTTTTCTTTGTAGCTCCTCCCTAGATCTCTTCTCCTCTTATCTCATTGGGACCTGAATGGGATACAGATAATGAATAAAATGGGTTTTATGGAGTATTTATGTTTTTTTATAGATATATGATCATGAGACCTCATATACTCTTCCTTGATCTCGGTTTCTAGATATGAATTGATTTATTCTATTCTTAATGTTGGTGTCTTTATATAGGGGTTATAATTCATGAACAACTTTAAGGACATTAAAATTACATTGGTTTATTCTTTTAAAATGTATTATTTTATATTGATTTTTAATTTTTATATGATATACTTTTTAAAAAAGTTTTTTCTCTTAAAAATTGTGTTGGGAACACCAAGTGTTAGATAAAAGGCTACAAAGGTAGCTGTGTTTTCAAAATGGGTTTTCAAGCCTAAAAGTGAAAATGTGTTGATGTGAAAAAGATTTATTAAATTTTATCATGGTTTTTAAATGGATTTTGAAAAACATCACACATTGGGAAACCTTGGGTGAGTTGGGAAATAGAATTTTCCCTCTTTTTTTGTGTAATGCCACAAGAGTTTTTATATCACATTAGTGGGTGTAATTCCACTAGATATTATGTGTGTTGGATATATCTTATCCCTATATTAGTACTATTATTTTATGTCTAGTGTGTATTCACATTGTTTAGAGGCCAAATGGTGTGATTTTTCATTTATGATTTGTTTATCACATGATAGAACTTTAATGGTTATTTTCTCACAAGCATATATTATTGTATATCAATGTTTTCTTACCTATTTTATCTCATTCAAGACATATGCCTGGATTTAGTCAATATTTTATGTTTTTATGGTAACCAAACGTTGTTTTAAAAAAACTGATTTACTTTATGAAAATACATTTTAAACTGATTTTTTTAAACTAGAGATAATGTATTCTTGATATTAAAACTGTATAGATTATTTGGTGAAATCTTATTGGGATTTATTCCCACACCCTACATTTTCCTTTATGTGGTTGGAGATTTTTTTATAGGACACAAGTTAATTTAATAGAATTATATATCATGTTGGTTTCTATTGTTGTCTTTATCTTCATAGAAGGATGTCTTGAAGGTGATGGTTGGTCACAAGGAGACATGTGGGTCTTTTCTTGTTTTACTTGTCAAGTTAATCTAGTTTTTCATGGTTTTTTATGTCTCAAGGTTATTTTCACCTAATTCCAATATGTAACTTATTGGTTTTCCTTGCTCAGGTCTTATATTAGACATGTTTCTTCCTTTTTATTGTACTTCAACGTGTGGAAAACCACCTTGGGTGAAAATCTTATTTGACCTAGGATGGTTTGTTATAAAAACCATATGTAAAAATGATATACAATTTAATAAATAATAATATCCTGGATAAATAATATGTATATTTAAGGTAAATGTGATGTTCAATGATCACAATAAAGTTAATGTTTCAAGGTAAAGTTAAAAACATAAAAATTAATCAATAAATTGAATTTCAATAATTTCCCTAGTAAAAGTAATCATAATCATTCCACATAAACAATAAGTATGGTATCATTACAACATATCCATAGTGTATTATATGTAAAATAAATGGTTTTTGTTATTTATGAATATAAATAACATAAAAATAACATTTAAACATTCATGATGTAAATACCCATTTCACTTTGAAAATAACTTTTAAAAACAAAACAAAAATTCCAGAACATAAGGAAAAAATTTATTTAAAAATGACCTTGTAAAAATATAAATTAATCTTCAAAATAAATTTCATTCATGATAGTGGGAACATTTATTTCATACCAAGTACATTAAAAAAATATTCCTTTCACGTTTTTGGTAAAAATTCAAATCGTACCTTATTTAGAAAACTACAAGAATATTCATTTTAAACCATTTTATAAAAATTAAAATATGTGTAAAATTTTATTTAGTAAATAATTTGATAATATAAAAAATATTCTTTAAAAAATTAAGGAAGTTATGGATATGGAAGAAAAATATATCTAATTAAAGAGGAAATAAAATCTATTTTTCTTAAAAACATTTTTTTATATTTTAAGTACTTCAAAGAAGAAAATGATAGAAAAACTTATAATTTTAAAAAATAACCGAAGTAGAATAAAATTTATTGTGAATAAGATAGAATTATCACATAATTCCCCGATTGGAGACTCAAATATAAATAATCTTGAATAATGATTAGATTGTGAAATAAACCACTGCTGATTTGGTAACTTTTAAATCGTAACCCCCATAAAAAAACATCAAATAAATCTTTATATGCAATTAACATAACTGTAATCATGATATATCTTATTAAATGGGTATTATATAAACCTCATTAAATAATACTGGTGTATAACATAACATATGTCCCAAAGAACACAATTTGAGATGAAGAACCCATAAAATAATCATAACATTGTAGTGAAAATTAATAAATGAAGTGATTATGTGTAAAAAATTTAAATCCACAATTTTTTTTTGAAATAAATCATAAATAAAAAAATAATTTTCAAAAATAATCTTTACAAAATATAATCAAGGAAGAAGTGATATAACCCAAAGAGAGTAAATTGAGTTATGAAATGCTTACCAATTACTAAAATTCAAGTAAAATACCCTTGGATGAAATAATTTTAATTTAAAATTAAATTACCAATAAGTATGATGGATTAATTATATGACATGTAAAAGGGTTTTTATGTACACTATATTAAAAAATTAGGTGTATCATAATAAAATATTCCCCATTGAAGGAAAACAGGTATGAAATCTTTTACAAATACAATACCATTAAAGTGATAATTAATCAATGAATTTATTATGTGTATAAAATATAAATAAACATAAAAAAGAGAAAATACAACATAAAATAAACAAAATTTATTACACAAAAAATCTTGGAATATCAAATATAGTAAAGTAGTAATATAAACCAATGAAAAGAAATTGAGTTACGAAAGCTCATAACCTCAACTTCGACTCGTCACATACCTTATTTATCATCCGTAAAAAATTTATGTTAATTATTTACATTATTAAGAACCATTTTCAGTTTTATTATTCATTTTATATTATTTAATATCATTTTATATTTAATTATGTAATATATTAAGTTCATATTGAACATTTTGACAACATTCAATTCATATGTCCAAACTGAATTCGGTTGTTTGACTATTGTAAAATAGGTCATTGCTCCATCATCTAAAAATAATTATCATGAAATAATTATCATTTTTATACATAAATTATAATTTTTAAACCAAATATTAAATATGGTTATGAAAAATGAACTTTTTTACGATCATGGAGACAGTAGGGTTTATGTGCGCATGAGTAATGTTCCCATTTTAAAAGATCATAATAAAAGGAAGTTAAGTGTTATTTTATCTTTTAATAATGATAATTATATCGTAAATAAAATTTTATTTATTTAAATTGACTTATATATTCCATCCATAAGATGCAGTAATGAAAAATGAATCACAACGCTTTGTGAAGGTGGTAATCTGCATGTACGCATGAACGATGTTATCAACTTTCAATGAATGGAAATATATGAAAATATATGATATATAGATTTTAAATATTGATAAATATTTAATTAATATACAATATATTTATTATCTCAATCCTTATAAATATTTATGAGAGGAAATGATGGGAAATGAATTACAACAGTTCATGAGGTGGTCGTCTGCCATACTCATTAATGATTGTTTCGTTTACCATTTGATACAAGAGCATATGAAATTAATATAATAACATCTCATTATATGGTATATATTCATGTTATTATATCATATTTGTTTAATAATATTTGAAATAGGCGGAATAATAAATAAAACCAATACTCTGAGTTAAGAATAATACCTCTTCTTCAGACAACCTCTTTCAGTTGAAAAATAATTCCTTCATAAGAGGGTTTTATAATCAAACCTTGGACTCAAGGAAATTTTAATGTAATTTAGGAATATAGTTTAAAATGTATTGGTTGAGATAAAATAATATTTAATTTTGAAGAGAAGAGTAGATGAGACGAACTTTTATAAATGATGGGAGGGGCATTTTTGGTATTTCGTAAAGTATTAAATTAATATAAATTATTTACTGTAGAAAAACGTCTCCAAAATGATATATTTAGAATATATTATATCTATGAGTTGAAATACTATCGTCCAATAATATTTTGGGAATGTTTGGATTAGGTTTTTACCCTTATCTTTTTGTTTTAATACGTGTTTACCCTTTTTGACCATTACTGTGATAACAAACTTTTTACTCTTTAGGGGTCAAGATAGTTACTATAAAAAATTAGCCAATAAATACATCATGGTTTATATTTTAAACCATATTTCAATCAATTTTATGAGAGTAATTTTTTAGGAATTTTAAATCATTTAATAAAATATTATTTATTATAAAATGTAATTCATCTCATATTTGGAACTATTCACTTACTTTGACCTTAATAACATCAAGATATAAAGAGAATTAGAATATAATTAATTAAAAATCCCCTAAAATGTTATATTTATCCATAAAATTATTTTAAAATATTTACTCATTGAA
This sequence comes from Viscum album, assembly GCA_963277665.1. Classification (NCBI taxonomy): domain Eukaryota; kingdom Viridiplantae; phylum Streptophyta; class Magnoliopsida; order Santalales; family Viscaceae; genus Viscum; species Viscum album. Next base: position 1,212,337,427 of record OY728122.1, read on the forward strand.
TATTATATTACTTTTAGTATTTTTAAAATCATTTATATTATTTTTCTATAAATTGAAGAAATATTGTGTCACTATTGTACAATTATTTAAGGTGATTAGATAATTTTGAAAAAATAGAAATATATTATTATTATAAAAATAATTTAATTGGGACCAAAATAATCATTAACATTCATTTAAAACATTATTTTTCTCTATGTGAACACATAACAGATATTTAAAATCAAGAAAGTGACATTTTTATCTTCTTCTTTACATATAAAATTATATTGAACATCTTCATGGAAAAGAGCCCAAAATTTAATTAAATCTATAGAATAATGTGGTAATTTTAAAATTAAATTAATAAAATAATAATTAATATGAAACATTTTTTTCTTATCAATTATTTTTAACCTAGGATAACCTGATTTTCCCTTTTACACTGGTGATGAATTTTTATTGTTTGCACTATTCATTTTGACCAAAAATTAATTAAACCTTTTAAAATAATATTAATAATGATTATTCCAAATATTTAATCCATGTTACTAAATTCCATATTTATAAGTGGAATAAATTCATTCTATAAATAACCTCCAAAGCGTGATGAGAAATGGTTTTCTGAAGAAAAGAAGTCATTTTTAAGTCTAAATGTATTATTACACAAAGATAATATATAATATTTATTCACATGTGATTAATTATATTATTTATAATTAAAATATAATTATATTAATATAAAATCATATTTAGAATATTATGGGCATTTTTCAATGAAAAAAATGAAAATTTTACAAAAAACAGTGTTTTTCACCATTCTCTGGAAAGTAAATATTTTCTAAAAATCCAAAATTTCCACCCTAGGATAATTTTGAAATATTTTATTTAAAAATTAATTTCATTTTTTAAAATATAATTTATAAATTTGGAATAAATTAATCTTATTATTTCTTCATAAAAATAAATAAAAACATTTTTAATGAAAATTGTGTTTTTGAATCATGTAAATAAATTACTAAAAATTGAGTATTTATTTACCAATATATTTTATTTATATAAAGTATTTATACAAATAATTTAAAAAAATTATTCCTATTCCTACCAAAAATTTTAATGGTGGGGTTATAATAGTAACATTTAAATATTTTAATAGTATATTATGGTTCATTTAAACTTGGGTTTGCATGTAATAGGATATATCTAAGAAATAAAATTTTTTAAAGAGAAATATATTATAAGATCTCAAAGTGGCATAGAAATAGTTATTTTTACTTATATTTTATCACATGTTTTGTATGAATTCAATATAAATCTTCACACAATCTGCATATAACTACAACATTTCCATATACATAAATTTTTCACATAAATAATGTATCTGATAGCTACGTATATACAGGAATCAAATTTGTTCTCTTATATTCAAGAAAGAGGAATCATGAAACCCACATTAAACCAATAATATATATTTATTCATTTAAATCTAGCATATCTATTATGGTAGTTCATGCATCCTAGATAAATAATATCTCTATAAACCATGAATGTAGATTACATCAGTTAATATCATTCATCTTTCATGCATTAAAGTAAAACTACAAGAATTATCCATCATTTTGATCACACATGTTTCATAAATCTATTTCCATTACTATCCAAATTCATATCATGGGAATACATGGACACACCAGCTCGAGCTCCTTAAAATTTATATGGTAGTATGAAAAACAAGATTTTAACTCTACATAACTCAAGGGGGAGGAATTAGCTTAATAATGATAGATGATAGATCAATCAATGTTATTCTCATATGCATGAAAGTTCCAAGTCATGGTATCTCCTCCTACTATGAAAATTTCATTATAGTACATCCTTTCATGTGAATCTTAGGGTATCACCTCCTACTATAGTAAGGTCATTGTATCTCCTCCTACCATCGCATGGTCACAACTCTCGTAATCACTCAAATAATGGTTGAATGATTTCCATTACAAGATTTCACAATCCTTCTTACAGTTTTATATCCCATCTCATGGTCGTACAATCTATCACCTAATTACACAATCCATTTTTGGTTTACATATCCCATCACAAATATTCATTTTATTTAATTACAGTGACATGTAACTCATGATGTCATGTATTCTTCATATTCGAACATCATATTCTTGAAAGATCTAAATCTGAAAAAATAAACATATATATATAGAATATTTCATTTTTGGTTGACTCCTGAGATCCAGTAGTCGATCTAGTGTGTGGTCAAGTAAGGAGGAATAAAATACAGTAAATCTAGGATGGGATCATTGGGTGTGACACCTAGCACTATAGTATTTTATCCATATCATTTAGTTTAAATGAACAATTTCCTTTAAAGATTGGTTATCCTACAACAATTCCTCATGTGTATTTCTACTTCTTAATAATAAACCCCATTCCCTTGCCCACTCTATTCGAGTAAACAGTTTCACATTAGAACACTCATATGAACTTGACCACAGTGCACACTGACCAACATTCACCAGGCATCTCCTCCTTGCCACCCATGCATACCTATTACTACCCATGATGGTGCTATGTCTCTCGGTCACCTTGGGCTATCCATGAAGATTTGATCCTGCATTGTGATATTTTCACCCACAAATGTGGTCGAGCTAGCCCCATGGCTACTTTGGGGTTGTCCAATATTTTTACTAATTTTTTTTAAAAAGAGTTGGTACATATTTCAATACAATTCAGGACATAAATATTTCCATTATCTTCAAAACAAATATTCTTATTAATATATGTATATTTTTTGTCTCTTAAGTAACATGGATAGAACTTCTAATTAAAATTCTTCAAACAGAATCATTCAATATATTTCATTGGAAATAAACTAATTCTTGGGTTCTCTTTGATTTCAACAAGATTCTTATTCACATTATATTCACATCTATTTGAAAAAATATATAGCTTACTAAATATAGACTCAATAAGATCTATGTTTAGAAGGTTTCAAGACATAATAATATTCCCATTAGTATCATACCAAATCATAGTATGAGGTTCCTATCATAGTTTTGGAAAGGCATGAAGAGGGATTTAGGATCTCAAGTCAAGTTGAGAATACTTTATCATACATAGACAAATAGAAAATCTAAACTTTCTATCGACACTCTTGGGGAAAAGATTCGGGTGTATGTCCCTGACATTGGTGGTGCGTGGATAGATTTTTTACCTTCGGTATAGATTGTTTATAAAAATATCTACTAGGTAATGATTTACATGGAACCATTTAAAGATTTATAATATATTCATTTTCTAACACCTATTTATTGGATGTAACTTGGAGAATAATCCTTGGTTAGACCTATTTTGGTGAGATAAACATCTAATTACATATATATAATCATGAAGAGGTTCATTACCACCCAGAGTAAGCATAAGTCTTATGTTGACCACAAACATAGATTTATTGAGTTTTTGGTTAGATATTATGGTTTCTTTCGGGTCTCAACATAGTTACAACATTGGCTAATTGGTAATAAATATTGGTTGAATCCATAATATGTTATATCATTTGATGTTTTTGGGTGGATTTAGGATGTTTCCTACCAGTTGTCACTCCCTCCAATGTTTGGTTCTATGCATGATGTTTTTTATATATCTTAGATAAGAAATTATAAACCAGATCCTTCTCACATGATTCTGTGTGAGGATGTGGATCTAAAACTATATTCTTATTTCATATGTTGGCTGGTGAGAATCATTGATTGTAACATTAAATAGTTTTAGATCAAGTTTTTTCCTCTTGTACAATCCCTGTAGAGGCATGGACATGTACAAGAAGATACCTAAGAATAAAAAATATATATGAGGTCTTAGAGATGTATTTATTCATTTGTAATGCTTAATGATTCTTATAATGGATAATAATCCCTATAATTTGAAGTTTGTAACAACCCTCATTATTAGGACCAGTCTTATATTTAATTTTTATCCTTCTGTGTGTCTTTGGGATTGTTTTTGGAGAAGGTTTTTGGGATTTAGAGGTAATAAGTGATGAATATAGGAGGGAGAGAAGGAGGAACATGAAGGAATTAAACCTTTAGTTCTACTAGTAACCTAGTGTTGTGGAAATGGGTACTTGTTGAGTAGAACAAAGGTATAGGTTGATTAGACTGACCACCAGGTTCCTTGTGGACTAACACTAAGTGGTTAGTGGAACAACATTAGGTGGTCAGTGAGCCATCTAGTGTCTTGTGGTTCGAAACTAGGTATCGTGTGTGTTATAGGTCCATTTTTTAGTAGTGTTAGTTCTCTATTTTCACATACATAGGAATTTATTCTTAACATGGTATTCATTCAAATTATAGATCATTTAAAGAAAATTTGGTTTAATTTCGGTGACTTAATTCCCTTGCTTCATTCTCCAACTTCAACTTCTATTTTTATCTTTATTTGATTTTAGATTTTATATATCATTTCCTTCTTGGATTTTTCTTGATAATTACTTCATGAATCATACCTTTTTTGACAAGGATATAAATTTTTAATGTCATGTGATTTTGATTCCAATTATCTTGATTTTAGTTCATTCGATTCTATAATTCCTGATTTATTGGAGTTTCTAGAGGCTCATTCCATTAGTATATTGATTTCCCTTGTTAATATCGATGACCACTTTCTTTCTCATGGATTTTTCACACATATATATAATGAATTTGGACTTAATTTTGAATTAAATCTATTTTATGTGTTGTTTAGAATGGAAAATGAATTAATTTTTGAATTGTAAATTTATTTTGGTTTATTAGAAGGTAATTGTGAGCAAACAATTTTTGTATTAGGGGTATAATTAAGGTTATCCATGATTTAAATGATTAATTGGGAAAGGAAAGAAAAATATGACATTAATAAATTAAATGTATGGTGATGTGACAATTTTATACTGTCAAACATGTTGTAAAAGTGGGTTCCCTACACCCAGATTGAGAAGTGATTTTCGAATAATAAAATATTTATATATAGAGAGATCCATGATACCTTATTACTAAAATAGTATTGATAATCCTATTCCCATTATTTATATTTTAATTTCCTAATATCATTTTTCATATCATAAGGATGTACTAATTACCATTTGTACTGAGAACCTAGAGTTATTATGATAAAAATATTAAACCTATGACTTATGGTATAGATGAATCATACTGATAGGACAAGGAAAATTTACAACTATTGAGTGTTGGGGGATTATAAGCATTGAGATGTCTTCTCATGATGTTTTCAAATGGTGACCATGTGTAGAGGAGGTCATGAGGACTAACCTTCCCATAAGAATATCACATGTTTTGGTCTCCGTTGGTTGTTTATATCTATGATCATGTGTATTGGTATCTATACTTGAGATCATTATCAATTTATGTTATTTTATAATTTTAATGCAAGATTGTTTCTAACTCTTTTGTTGGGGCACGTACATCCATCTTTTTCGGAGGATGAGGATGCACAGACTATTGTCCCGCATTCCTTCCTTCCAAAGGTGGGAGGCATCTGTCGCCTATTCAGGGATGTTTTCTCCTTAATCGAAATGGGATGATGGGATGATGGGTCCTCCTTTTGTGGATTCCTCTTTGAAACTTGTTACCTGGTCTGGGTCTCCCTCATAGATTAAGACATTGTTCATGAAACTCTTTTCAGTGCCATGTCTTCATAGACGCTGGTTAATTACACTACTTATGTTGGGACATTACAAGGGGTTTGGTCATGGAAACAACCTTCAGTCAGGGGATTAGTCATGTTTGACATCACTGGCATGTCTGGACTCTAGAACACTGGTGCATCTGGGTTTCTTCCCCTTATGATAGTGCTTCTTTAGGGTGTGGAAGCCCAAGGAATCCCACATCGAGTGTGGGGAATTATATTCCATAGCCATGTCTCTGAGGTTTTTCTCAGTTTCCTGTGTTTAACATAGGGTATGTCGTGAGTTTAACGTCTAGCAGAGATGGATCAGACTGATCAGAACATTGACTGGAGTGGATCAGATGGGTGAAACCCCTAGCAAGAACATTGATGTTATGGATAACACATGGTTAATCACTTGAGTGTTACTAAGAGAAATGAAGAGGTGAATTGGCATGATCTCACCAGGATGTGGTGGCCCAGGTAAGAATCAAGAGAGATGATGGAGAGTTGAATGAAGTGGTGGGGAATGAGATGGAATCGTCATGAAGGAAATGGTAGTATTGGGATTCAACCTCAAAGAGACTCCCTATATATCCATGTGGTAGGGAATCAATGTCTGCGTAGTTTAATGAGGTGATGGCACACCGGAGGAGGCAACCCGTATGGATGGGACCTAGGGGAAGTGGAACCTCGGTGTTGGGGCATGACCTTCCCAAAAAATATAGGCTCAAGGGAAAGACCAGGATGAGACATGGGTGATGCTATTGAACCTCAGAGAGGCTTCCTAAATACCTCGCATTGGCAAAGATCAAAGCTCACATAGTTCCGAATGGGGTATAGGATTGAGGTGTACACAGGGGACATCAACTCGATGACATACTGGGGCTTACATGTGGTTGGAAGCTCGAGGTTGGTCTGACGCTTAAGGGGTGACCATAGATGTGGGTCCTAGAAAAGGGGGACCACAACGACATACCGTAGTGTGGTAAACACAACAGCTCACCGCTGGTTGGCATTGACAATGGCTTACCATAGATTGGGGATCACAATGGCTTACCATCGTTTGGGAGACACAATGGATTAACGTTGATTAGAGTTGGACCTCAGGGAGGCTTTATGTGTACCTTTCTTGGGATACAAGGATCGAAGCCCATGTAGTTTGAAAGGGTACAGTTTAACTCCTTGAAAGAATAAGAGGGGGTATAGTTTAATGTCATTCAATACAAAGGTGAACCAACGCGAAAAGGGGTCGGAACAACTGGGTGTTGGTCTACAACCTCCTGGAGGCTTCCTACGTACCCTTCCTTGGAAAGAATCCAAGTCCTTGTAGTTTGGGAGAGGTGTTTGTGAACTGACATGAAGTGGTTGGGACCAATGGGTGTTGGGCTTGAACCTCAGGGAGGCTTCCTACGTACCATTCCTTGGCAAGGATCAAAGTCCCCATAGTTCGAAATGGTGTTGGTGAACTAACGTGAAGTGGTCAGGACCAATGGTTGTTGGGCTTGAACCTCAGAGAGGATTCCTATATACCTTTCCTTAGCAAGGATCAAATTAAAAATAGTTTGGAATGGTGTTGGTGAACCAACATGAACTGGTTGGGACCAATGGGTGTTGGGATTGAACCTCAAGGAGGATTTCTACATACCTTGCCTTTGCAAGGATCAAATTCCATGTAATTCGGAATGGGGTATAGGATCGGGGTGTGCTCAGAGGACAACAACCAGATGATATACTAGGGCTTATTCGTGGTTAGCATCCTGAGGTTGGTATGATGCTCGAGGGCTTACCAGATATGTGGGTCCTAAAAAAGTGGAATACAATGTCTTACCATTGATTGGGAAACACAACATCTTACCTTAGATTGGGGTTAACAATAGTTTACCGCTGATTGGGGTTGACAGCAGCTTACCACTGATTGGGGTTTACAACAGCTTACCGCTGATTGGGGTACAGTTTAGTGTCATGAGGGAAAAAGGGGCCCATAATTGAACGTCATGCAGGATGGGGTGGACCGACGTGAAGTATTCGGGACTAATGGGTATTGTTCTTGAACCTCTTGGAGGCTTCCTGTGTAGCTTTCCTTGGCAAATATCAATGTCCTCATAGTTCAGAATGGTGTTGGTGAGCCAACATGAAGGGGTTCTGGACCAATATGTGTTAGTCTTCATCTTGAAGGAGGATTCCTATGTACCTTGCCTTGGTAAGGATCAAAGTCCACGTATATCAGAATGGTGTTAGTGAGCCGACGTAAAGGGGGTCAGGACCAATAAGTGTTGGGCTTGAACCTCAGGGAGGCTTCCTACGTACCTTACCTGGGTAAGGTTCAAAGTCCACATAGTTTGGAAGAGGTGTTGGTGAACCGACATGAAGGGTGGTCGGGACTAATAGATATTGGGCTTGAACCTGATGGAGGCTTCATATATAATGTTTCATGGCTAGGATTAAAGTCCACATAGCTCGGATGGTAGGATGTAGTTTAACGTCTAGCAGTATGAAGGTGAACTGATGTGAAGGGGGTCGGAACAACTGGCTGCTGGGATGGAACCTCTAAGAGGCTTCCTACTGACCCTGCCTTGGCAAGGATCAAAGTCTATGTAGTTCATATGGAGTTGTTGAACCGACATTAAGGGGTTCGGGACCAATAGGTGTTGGGATTGAACCTCATGGAGGCTTCCTACGTACCTTTCCTTGGCATGGATCAAATTCCACGTAGTTTGGAAGTGGTGGTGAGCCGACGTGAATTGGTCAGTATCGATAGGTGTTAGAATTGAACCTCAGAGAGGCTTCCTACGTACCATTCCTTGGAAAGGATCAAAGTCTATGTAGTTCGGGATGAGTTTTGGTGAAACGATGTGAAGTGGTCAGTGTTTAAATAGTGGGTACCATAGACCCAACTATTCAGTGCTTTTGATTACCATATCATGTATACACTTAGCTATGCATGATGTCATCTTACCATAATAGTGTAGATTGTTCTTCATCCACTATTGAAATGGTAATATCCAAAGATTAATTGTCCTATCGAAATTTTATAGCAGTTCCCAGACTATAATGAGAACCTCTAGATACTATGACATTAATCATAAATATATGTTTTATGGTCTAGATACATCTTACTAATTTGAAAAAGTATATGTTTGTTCATCATGTGTTGGGGGATCATAAGCATTGAGACTTTTTCTCATGAAGTTCGATCTTGGTGATCTCTATTAGTGAGATCATGAGGACTGACCTACCAATAGAAACTCCACATGACTTTGGTGTCATTGGACGTTCCTACCTAGGATCATGTGTAATAGTCTTCTGACTTCATATCATTACCAATTTATGTAATTTTAATGCGTACTTTGATGCAAGATGAAAATCATGGAAATCAAGTCATGGTGAGGTAGTTTGTGTTGGGTGGGTCATTTGTGGCATGGAATTGGTTGAATGGTCAAGAAAGGATTTTCTACTTCAGGGTTATGGAAGTAATATATCTCAAGCCATGTTGATATGGATGGCAGTACCCTTATAAGAACATGGCCATGGCAGTCGAAGGTAAATCCATCCAGTTACATCAACAAACAATAAATCAAGAAAAGCTCGATGACACGAGAGTGCATCCTGCTTTATGAGATATTATAGACAAATATATTATAGTACACTATGCGTGTTCGTAGGTTAGTTGTCACTACTATGACAATACTTATTTCTTTAGGGGCCATGATGGGTTTCTAGATCCCACTCTTGGTATATGAATACTATTCACTACTATTGAAATAAGGGACTAGAGGGTCACACACAATAGCGTATTCAGGAATCGGCCATGTTTAGTCAAATAGGATTTTTGGACATAGTGGGTCACGCCACAGGGGTTCGAGATTTGTCCAAAGTTAAACGATCACCAAAGTAATAAATAAATTCATATTATTCGAGTTTAGAATAATGATTATTGAATTTATTTATAAAATTTATTTATGAGTTTTAACTAAATACATGAAAAATATTAATTAATTAATATTAAATTATTCAAGGTTCAATTAATATTTATGGGAGTGATGAGTCAATTTAATGACTCCATTATTATCATGTAATATATTTTAATACATTAAAAGTGAAAGATAATAATATTTATGACTCATTTTAGTGGTCATAAAATGTCATTGATAGTGAATTAAGTATCCGGGGCCGGCGAGGCTATACCTGGTATTTTAATTAAGCACTATAAATAGAAGATGAGGGGATTTTACTAAATACTATTCATGGTTCTTCTATCTCTTATCATATCTCACATAATCTAGAGAGAGAGGTTCTGGATCCAAGGAGCTCAGATGGATCTCTCTCTCAGGCATCTCTAGGGAAGCGATTTGGTGATCATTGGAGCATTGAAGGCATCATTGCAATTCCAAGCTAGAACCCGGATCACAATGAAGGGCACTCCCACGGATTCCTTGAATTGTGTGTGGTTGATCAAGAGGAATTTGACTTTGGATTCATCAAGCAGCAATCGCCTACGATGATTAGACATCATGTGTGGCTTCACATCTAAACTAGGTATTTTTACGGGTTTTTTTGTGCTCAAAATCCTTCATGTGTGGTCCTCGGCTAATAACGGGTTGTTGTTCACCGACTTCGACAAGTTTATGTCAACCGTCGGTGGAAAGTTTTTTAAATCCCACCTGTTTGGGGCTTCCGCTGCATTACCAGTTCCTACAGTTTGGACCAATGGGTGTTGGTCTTGAACCTCAAGGATGCTTCCTACCTACCTTGCCTTGTCAAGGATCAAAGTCCATGTAGTTCAAGAGAATTTTTGTTTGGGGATTACAGGATAAGGTGGCTCGGAGGGGATTTCATGATCAGTGCATACTCTAAGCCCATATGAGTAATGCTCATTGTGAGAAACAAGAGGTAGTAAAGACCTGAAGATCACATTGCAAAAGTTGCATCCATGAGAAGTGGAGTGGGGATTACACGTGGTTAGTGGCCCAAAAAAGGAAATAGGGGGTTATGTGTGGTTCATAGCCTAGGGTGATGGATATTGGGACTTACTCTAGGATGGAGGCCCGAGTGGCAACAAAGCCCAACGAGAGATGGATTTGGCATGGAAGAGAGAAGGGTTCCAGTGCCCATCCCCCCTATGGTCTTTGGAATCGAAGTAGAAAGTAGTAGTAGAGGTACTACCTCCTGCAAGAAAGGCTAGGGGATTACACCAAGGTGGTTTTCCTTCCCCACAGACAGGCGCTGCTCTGGAAAAGAGAATCTCATTCCATGTGAGGAAGATCTCACTCATGTGGAGACAAGCAGGAATATAGAATGTCTGAGATGGGGATCCTCATGTAGAATGAATGGGGTGAGGCCACAGTTTAACGTCATGGGATGAGGATGATGGTGTTTGGCAGTTTAACGTCCTGTAGCTCAAATGAGACAAGTTCACTATGAACCCCTAGGACTTACATAACCAGTACGCTTGAACCTTTGGTGAAGGGAAGGCACCGACAATGCTGTGGAGAGGGGGTGTTGTGGAGTGATCCATTGAGGGGTCCACATTAGTGTGTCTATGAGAAGAAGCAACAGATGTTAGCATGCCTATGCAAAGAAGCATAAGGCTAAGCAACGCCACCAGAAGAACCACCCAAGAGACTTTGAAATCACTTCATACAAACCTATGGGTCGTATAGAAGAAAGGTGTACGACACAGGTGTGTTGAACATAAGAGGGGATCAGAAATGGTTCCTTAAGATAATGACAGCTCATGGAGTTCACATGGAGGGCCACACGCAAGATGAGATTCTGCACAAGATGGAATGGTTTTGCGTAAACAGGAAGGACGCGCGCAAACCGGAAGGGTGCACGCAAAATAGGTCCGGTATAGGTGGAACTTTCATAAAAGAGGGGTATTTTATGTGAAAATGTATTAGGGTAAAATTAAATGGACGAGGATCATGCCCAAGAGGGCCCACCCAAAGGAGGACCCTTGGGGGACCTGTCATGCAAGATCCAATACCTTGAGGCCATAATATTTTTCGTACAGTCACAGAAGAGGTGTCTTTTGCGTAGAAGAGTGTAGCTTCGTCTTCAGTCACCATCCTAAAAGGGAGGGGTACGCTTCGTTTAATAGATTAAATCCTTAGAGATGGCGCGCAAGGGGCGCTGCATGAAAATGACAGTTTGACATCGCATTGGGAACACAAGGGTTTGCGCGCCATAGGAAAGTCTGCGCACTTCTTGGAATTTTGTGAGCCAGCACCTTTGGCAATTTTTTGGTGGGGGGGGGGCTGCAGAAGCCTTACTTTGATGGTTCATTGGGTGCGCAATAATTTTCACGCTGGTGGGTACCTTTACACTCGGGCCTTAACTGATTTTTGAGTACGCCGACGCGAAAGGGTCCCTTTGACATCAACTTGGGCAGATAAGATTTTGTGTGCAACCCCAGGCTCTTGTGAACCAGCACCATTGGCGGTTTCAGGTGGGTTTCTGTGAAATCCTTCCTTTGATGTCGCATTGGGCACACAAGATTTTGCATGTCGGAGGGACTTTTGGGTGTATCCCCTGAATCTTGCGCACACCTGCCTCTCGGGTCACAAAATCTTATACTTACCTTCCGAATACATTTTTTTTATTCTTTATCATCCCAATAATATCCCTATCTAAAATTAAGCATCAAAAAATCCCCCCCCCCACCCTCAGAATCAAAGCTAAAGGGGGGCCCAAAGGTCGGATTCTGGGGGTCATACTGAAGAGTGGGAGAGTACATGTTCGGCGCGGGCAAGAACTGGATTTGGGCACGCAAATCTCTTTCATGCACTCGAAAGATGAATTCACACCAATAAATAGGCTGAGGGCCCCCACATAGGCCCATACTTTGACTTTTTCTATATGACAGACACTTTTCTATCATGCGTGAAAATAGTCCTGATCTGTGCACAAGTTTCCATGGCCGATTACAGGTTTTTCACGTTGTCCAACCTTTTTCATGTAGATTGGAACTCTTCCGTGCCACCGTCTATTTTTTGGGCAGAATCTTCATTCTTTCGCACCCATCCCTTGGGATTTCCAATAAATGGTTTCCCAACAGACTGATGCTGAGAGGGAGGCCACTACAGCCTTATGGAGGACTCAAATGATCATGAAAACTCAAATTCTTCATGCGAGGAGGGTTGTATCAGATAATCAGATGTTTTTTGGATTGCTTACACAAGCTCAAAAAGATTATGTCTAGAGCGATAGCCTTCCATTATGGAACATAATCCTTCTAGAGGTGGTGCGGATTCTCAGCTTCAAAACAAATACAACTCATTCATGGCTGACCCATGAGGATAGTCTCCCACAGTTCCATATTAAAAAAAATGACCATCTTTCTTGGGAATCACATAACACAGCCATCTATGTCATATATATGAACACCATGACTATTGTGTTGAGTGATCTGGTTCCCGAGGAATCTACTGCTCTTTACGCAAGTACTTTCAGAAGCCATATTACTAAAGAGACAAAGGGTTGGCAGGAATGGGATTTCAGATCAAGAGGCAACTTCACCAGTGAATGGGCATGGGTGTACTAGGTACACCAGACATGCGAAGAGTTTAGGAGAGAGCTACGATCTATCAGGCTCTTCGAAGCTATTTGGACGTCCCAATTTCACTTCTATCGGCAGTAGGACTTGGTACCAGAATTGTTCATTCATTGCACTCCCGACACCAACACCTTCCACCTCCACCATGGGGAGGTGGGAATCAGTCTGTGGGATGTCCACTGCATTGGAGGAATCCCCTTGGAGGGGTACCAGTATGACGAGTTCCACCCAACGAGGAATGTCTGGGGGCATAGGTTGCATACCCCCATTCTGTCATGTCACCTACTGAAGCTATCTAAAGAGAAGCTGAAAATAAAATATATTCTGAAAGACATATCTTATTCAGGATGTTTTATTATTTTGATGATGCAATAAATGGAAGTAAAGATACCAGGGCAAGGTAAGTAATGCCCGAACACATCTCAGAGGGGAAAAGTGGGATCATACTGGAGGGTCCTGGAGGCAGGAGAGTGCCAGTCATGGGGTGTTGTCATAAAGGAAAGTAGGGACCCAAATGTATGATACTCTAGGTTTCTTGCTGAATTCTTGAGTGGGTGGATATTTCCAGTGAGAGACACAAGGATGGGGGTCCGCCCAAGTATGCCAGTGATGGCTTGGATTATGGTAGTGAAGAACAAGGTTAACCTAGGCATGTCGATGTTGGCTAGGTTGTACAGTATTCTGGGGAGTATCATGAGGGGAAGTACACCTAAGACGATATGTGGACCATTCTAGATTCTTCATGGCTGGCTCATATCCCACTACGGTGGGTATGATTTCTCTAATTCCATTCACCCCCTGGTAATGGTATGCGGCCATCCCTTTTGAACATTGTCAGAATCCTCTGACTGACGCTCAGAGGAGAAAGGATCAAGCTCAATATCGGTAGCCATACCCATTTTTACTTCCACCCTTTCCAAACCATGGTTGGTAAAATTCTATATGATGGTCAGGGCCCATTATAATAGAGGGAATACCTAAAATCATTTGGGGTAGTGTACTAGTAGCCTGGATTGATGGTAAAGAATTTTTCGAACCGTATATGCCGACCAGGTTTGCCAGGCAATTCAGGTTCATGCAATGGATGTCGAAGAAAGTATATAGAGAGGTTCAGGAAGAACATCATCCTTGAATTCTCCTCTAATTATGGATTATGTTTACGATGGAAGTATTGGGTGAAATCATCACTCTTTCCCCCACCGACGTTAGTGCAGGACTGTCACCAAAGTATACCAAACAATGGACAAAAACATATCTCGAGGAAATTCTTTGGAAACACATCCAGAAAATCTAGGTGTCTTGTCCATATCCCAAAGATATGGGCGGTAGAAAGGGTTCCACAGGGGAGGTTAGACCAAGAATGGGTTGGGTGGGTAGCATGGAATAGGCCGGTACTTTATCGGTATGAGTATTGCAAGATGAGAACGTGCCTCCACCTTCCAGGGAAGGGTGGTACTACGTGAAACCTTGTGAGCCAGCTAGTGATCTTCTAGGAAAACTACTGAGGTGCCTCCTAAATCCAAAATCCGATGCAACCTTCCCCTCTCTATAGTCTTCTTGAAGAAAACTGTGATAATTTATGTCCACTGAAGAATTATGGCAGAGGTTGGTATGCACCAGGCTTGATTTTCCTAAAATAGTGAGAATACAGATGATGGATAGGGTAAAATTTCATCACTGACATGCATACCTAACCACTATGGATATGTACGCATTCCAGCGGGGGAAGTGTGAAGAATCGCATCTCTTGGTGAAAGTGATGCTTGGCCAGGAACATGGCCTAGAGAAACTGCCATCCAGGGATGAAAGTATAGGGGGGAGAAGGGGAAGATTAAGGATAGGAAGAATAGAAAGAATGGAAAGAAGGTGGAGATTAATAAGAATAGGAGGAGGAGGGGGGAAAAGTTAAAGTTCTTGGTGGTGAGGGACCCTCAGAAGCCCCTACTCACCAATAAATCTCTCGAGAGAGTGGTGAAATCGTAGGCTCTGATGCAGAAGTGGCAGAGAATCTTGAGGTGAGTTTAACTCTTAACTCCGCCATCCTTTATCATCTGACAATCCCATCCTGTTAATAGAACTTTGTACCATTTAGGAACAAATGGGAGAGGATGCTCAGAAATCCTTCCCCACAGGGGATGAAGACAAACCTGTGGAGGTAAGGGAACATTCTCAAGAACCTGTCCTCAGAACTGAACAATGTGGGGAACCGATTATGGATGGGATAGGTGGTGATGAGCTCAAAGAAAGAGATGAAATGGAATCCTTTGAGCTTCCCTTCGTCCCCACAGTCCAGGAGGAGATGATACCTATGATTGAGTTAACAAGTGTCGAAGGATCTCGTGTGGTGGCGGGTCCCACTATGACATAGGCACTGGATACTATCGTGCTTGGCACTCGTAAGCCTCTATCTTCACTGTCTCTATTCTTTGGTGGTAAATTTGGTTAACCAAGACGTTAATCTTAAATGCAGTGATTGTAAGGTTGGAGGCTTGATAGACCATCAGTTTTGGAACATCTACAGGAGCCTTGTCGGTGACCACATCAACTCTTGTAGAATCAAACATTTGAGGTGGCCCCATCCCAGTATCTAATGATCCAGAGGTTGAGATAATGGGAGGAAATGATTTTGGGGTGGAGTTCCAGCCCTAAGAGGGTGAGGTCACCGAATAAGATGGAATTACTGAAGAAGAACCTTCCATAGAACTCCTCATTAATTTCCCCAAATGTAGGCCTATAGACCCTGAGGAAATAGAAGATTCAGACTCAGATGATGCTGAGGAGTTCCATATGACACGGTGTAAGGTTTGGAAGTGCATAAAATGCTTTATCAGCCAGCCACATGCAGAATGGATAAGTTGTATGGGATCACTCCACACCTGGCTATGCTTTCTCGGTGTAGGAGGGGTAGATGCTCACCATCTTCACGTAATGATCCATGATTACATGGAATAGAAGATACGGGGGAATATCCGATGTTCGGATGTTGCCCGGTACCAAAATGAGTTAGATAATACTCATGAATTCTTGAAGGAAGATCATGAGTTCCGAATCCTTGATTAGAAAGCAAAATAAATGGAGGCATTCAATGCAAACTACTCTGATATTATCGAGAAACTGAGGGCCCGACTGTCAGATGCTCCGGAGTAGATAGTGCAGGTGAATCTCCAGATGACTGATCTCTAAAATGAATAATCACACGCACATTCTAGGGCTAATGAGTTATGCTCTACAGCTACTGATGAAGAGAAGGATCTCAGGGGGTGGGAAGTGATGATGGAGGCCACAAGTCAGAAGGTTTAAAAATTGGAACAATCCTTCCAAAACGTCGATCCTTAAGGGCCTTGTTTTGTCCAAAATCATAAAATTATTTTTCTTTACTACTGCTTGTTCTGAACTGTGTGCATGAATAGATTATTCACTTGTTTGTTTTGTTTAATTCTTTCGAACCAAAATCATGAAATAATTAGAAATCCATCCCTAAGCTCACATGGGTCATTCCTGATGTGAAAAATAAGGGATAGTTGCATCATCACTTCGATTGATTGTGGGAAATCAAACCAAATTTCAGGAATCCGGGGTATAAAAGACCCATTCGGACTCCCGAGAAGAAAGGGGAAGGCCGGACCAGAGAATGAAGCTCGCAGAACAGTCAAATTATCACCTTCCCAGTGTACTATAGTGCATGGGTGAGGTAATTCCAGGGGAATTATAATTAATCTGAACATAGGGGAGTGGAAAGTGTGACTCATGATACCCAAGATTCAAAACATGCTAGGGATGATGTGACAATAAAGGATAACTATTGACTGTGTTTAAAACACAGTATCCTTATTGTGTTAGCCAGAAATGAGGATAATAAATGAGGGCAGACTGCATACCATGTTGGAAACATGGGGACTGCCACAAAATTTCATCCATTAGTCTTCTAGAACGTTAGCTCGGGATAATAGATGATCCATAGGCCGAGCATACATACTGTTAGAGGGATGCTTTAGATATTAAAGAGGATGAGGGTCCAAATAAAGGGCACATAAAACATGGATGTTTGAGTGATGGGTTGTTCGAATAGAGTCCAACACTCTTGAAATTACACCACTATGGTTAAGACACGTTAGGTAGGCACATCGTTCTGATCAGGGATCATACCTAATTTTGAATAGGACTTCTCTGGTAAGGACATGGAATGCCTTATAGTTTTACATCATAAAAATAAATACAATAAACAAGTAGTTTAGACGTCGTACGGTGAGGATGATGTACATAGTTTAAAGGTCATGATGTCTGGACCAAGAGCGGGGTTAAGGGGGAAGAAGGGTTAATGAACTTGGGGATGGGCCCAAGGCCAATTGCCTGGGTGTTTCTACGTTCCCCATGAGGATGGGAATCATTCCAAACATAGTTCTGGGCATTGCGTGGTCAGTGGCCAATGCTGGTATGGGGAATCCTCTCTAGTAAGGAAGATGACGCATCACATAATTATCATGGGGCATCCTGAACATGTTCAGGGTAGGTGCTACAGTTTAAAGTCTTGCATCGAGGAAATAGATACCCAGAAAGGAAATGTTTGGTGTGGTACATACCCTGACGTGACTGAGGACGTGATTCCATACCATACCACACACTCTCATGAGAATCCTTAGGTTGAGGGACTGAAAGTGAAGACTATGATGGGCCCGAGACAGATTGTCTGGGCATTCTTACATACCCCATGAGAATGTGAATCAATCTACTCATAGTTCTGAGAGTGTAGTTTAACATCATACGTGATGATAAAAGGCATGTGTGGCATGGTTGTTCCAGTACACATCCTACCAAAACTACTAATCCCACGTGAGTCGTGCTTGATGTGGGAAACAAAGAGCGGTGATGGGACTTTATTATTACTGTGAGGCACACATTAGGGGCAATGGGATACTAATTGAATGACATCCCAATAGTATTGACCCACCTTCTTAATGCGCACAGATGTGTGGAGGTGTAAAACAAAGTGTGTTGGAATTCCACTTGATTATAAAGGAGTGGAAAGATTTGAATCATGATGCTTGATATTTGGACCATAATGATAGTGACGTGGTGATAGAGGAAAATTGTTGTCCCTGTTCAAAACATAGAATCTGTTTTGTGTTAGCCTGGAATGGGGACATACAAATGAGGGTCGACCACTGACCATGTTCGAAACACGGGAACTGTCGCAAATGTCATCTGAGATCCTCATGGAAGTTGGCCCAAGATAGTAGGTAAGCCAATATGGAAACAGAACTAGTCGAAAAGGGGAACCCTTCATACGTTGAAGAGGATGAGGATCCAAATAAAAGGCTCACAAATCTTGGACATGAAATGAGGGAATGTCCCTATGATAATTCCACACTTCGGGATCTTCATCACAATGCATCTGAGTATGAATTTAAGACGTATAAAATAGAGGGAGTCGGGTCCCTTTCTAAGGACAAGGGTCTTTGGATTTCACGCTTCCATATTAAGTTCTTAGGGTGGACCATTAAGGGGGTACTTGATTTAATGGATTGTGCATAGGGCGGTGAAGTAGCCAAACCTAATGCGTAGTTCCCATAGGGAGATCTTAGTTTAGGGTCATAGAACATGGACTAGATTGGGAAAAGACAAGGGAGGCATATGGTGCAGCTATTTAAAAACCCAAAGTGAATGAGAACCCAAGAGGTAATCACTACACAACATGTTCCCAAAAGAGTTTGAGTCAAGGGGCTGAAAAAGAGGGGGTAGGATTTAAGATTTCTGGGGCTGGACCCAAAGACAATATGTCTGGGTGTTCCTACATATCCTATTAGAATGGGAATCAAGCTATACATATTTATAAGGAGAATAAATATAAGGTTATCTTAGTTTATGGTCTTAAAGCTTGGACCACAGAGAAGAGAAACTATTCGAAGCAAGCACAGACTTTGATCTGGTCCCTAAGCCAACCTGATTCAAACTCGATGTGGGAAAATAGGGAGGAAGAGGTTTTGGCAACACATGGGATATACATAATGGATAAATCGGAGAGGATCCCTAACTGATGCCTTACTGTGGATTTTTCCTCCTAACGTTCAAATGTGCACTAAGGGATAGTACCAAGAGTGTCGAAATTACACTTAGACATGATGGGGTGCAAAAAAGGGTGTGAATCATGCAATAGAAATTTAAGGCTTGATGGGGTTGGTGTAAAAATGGAGGATAACTTCTGACCCTGTTCCAAACATAGTATCCATATCGTGTGACTTGGAATGGGAACAACAAATGAGTGTCAATTGCTGACCATATTTGTAATGCGGGACCTGTATCAATTTTTTGTTTGAAACCCTCAAGGATTTTGGCCCATAATGGTAGGATACCTCTTGGATCAAGCATCCATGCCATATGGGGATCCCTTCATATGTGAAAGATAATGAATTCCCAAATGAAGGGGAACAGGAAGCCAGAAAAATGGATAAGAGCGTGTCCAGGTAAAATCTGACACTCTTGGATCTGAACCATAGTACTCCTGGGCACATTGGTGAATCACCTAAGAAGTTCGAGGGTCCTAACTTAAGAGAAGCCGACTCAAAAGGATGATTACAAGGAAATGGAGATAAGGGATCTTAGGAGGAAGAGGTATGTGGTGTGGTTATTACAAACCCAACATGAATGAGGACCCGGAGACCATACCACACCGCATAACTCTCTCTAGAAGAACTCAGGCTAGGGGGAAAGAAAGATTATAAGGAGGTTTCTAATAGATGGGGCTGGACCTGAAGACTAAATGTTTAGGCAGTCCTATGTATCCCATGAGTATGTGAATCAAGACACATGTAGTTCTGAAGAAAGATGTTGTACAGTGTAACGTCATACATCAAGGATGAAAATATGGGAAAAGTATCCCAACGAGGGATGTGTATATCATGGAGAGTATCCTGAGGTGACTGAGGACACATGCTCACACCACATCATACAATCTCTAATGAACACTTGGTCCAAGGGTTTGAAAAGGATGAGGGACCTGAAATAGGAAGTACCAACCAGTTTTCAATTTAACGCCTTATAGTGAGGATGATGTTGCTCTTAGTTTTAGGTTGTGGGGCTCTGACCATAAATGCCTAGTTTAATTTCATATGCATGGGACATGAAAAAAGAGTGGGGTGATTCATCGTACCGGTGGATTACCAAAAAAAGTATCAATGAAAGAGGATAATTGTTGACCATGTTCAAAACATAGTATCTGTATTTGTGTGACCAGGATTTTGGGGAAGACAATTGAGAATCGGCCGTTGACCAGATTCGCAACACTGTACATGTGTCAATTTGTCATTTGAAATCCTCAAGGATATTGTCCTGAAATGGTAGGAGAGCCCTTGGGCTGAGCATCCATGCTATTCAGGGGTCCCTTTGGATATGAAATATGATGGAAACCCAAATGATGGGGTGCGTGAATCATGGTGGGGAATGTGCTTGCGGAAAAGATAAAAGGTGGAGGGTTGTTTCAAGGGGATATGTGTGGCATAGAAAAAGTATTCTGACATGAATGAGTATGTGATTCCATACCTCACCACACAATCATATATGAGAACTAGGGGTAGGGGGCCAAAAGGGTCGATGGACCTGATGCTGGGAGTCCCGGCCAACTGTAGCCATATGACCCCTCATGCGGGTATAGCTTTACCACATCTTCTAAGCCCATGTGAACAATTCTTGGTGTGGGAAATAAGGAGTTGGACTAGGCTCTCCCCATTATATAAGGGTCTGACAGCTAGACTCACACTCCTGCCCGAGGCAGACTGAATCTTGAAGAGATAGAGGGGCAGAATGAACCACTACACTCATTGTTTTGGACATATTGGGGTGGTGACAATGACAAAGGATAGATGTTGACCCCGTTCAAAACACATCATTCATATCATTTGACCTGAAATGGGAACAACTGATTAGTGTTGGCCGCTGGTCATATTTTCATTGTGGGACGTATATCAACTTTTCATTCTAGGCCCTCAAAGGGCGTTGGCCCGAAATGATAGGAGAGCCCTTAGGCTAAGTACTTGTACAGTTCAGGGGCCCTTTTGGATGTGAAAGGTGATGGAAACCCAAATTATGGAGTGTGTGGAGAATAAATGTGCCCGTGAAATTTAACGTCAAGAAGGACAGTGAAAGAGGTGAAGATCTCTAAGGAAGGGGATATATGGTGCAGTCATGATGAATCTGATGTAATGGAGGGGAAAATCCGACCTCACACTATGTTTTCCGATTCAAGGAGATATTGTGAAGTTGGGGCTAGTCCAACAGAAAAATGTCCGGGTGTTCCTACGTATCCCATGAGTATGAAAATCAAGCCACACGTAGTTCTTGAAGTTCATGCAGTTTAGCATTGTGCGGTGAGAACGTGGGAGAATAGAAGAATGAGGAGGGTAGAACATGGTGTGATCATCGTAATCCTGATATGAGTGGGGGAAAAATCCTACACCACACCATGTGGGATCCTCCAAGATAACTACAATCAAGGGTTTAGTCAAAGAGGAAACAGTGGCTAGACTCAAGACGAAGCGTCCGAGCATTCCTATTTATCCCATGAGGATAGGAATCAAGCCATGTGTAGTTATCGTAGTTTAACGTCTTGCAGGACGACATATAGTTTTATGTCGTGCAGGACATAACAGTTTAAGTTCATATAGGACTAGATACAGTTTCACTCCATTTAGGATGACATACAGTTTAATGTCATGAGGGACATGAGGTACTTCCACCACTCATAGTTTAACTTCATGCGGGAAAAATGATGAAAATTTTTCGTCCTTCAGTTTGGACGAACCACACATTTTAAAATCTTGTGGTATGGATGGAATAGTTTAAGGTCGTGTAGGACTGGGTACCACTTAATGTCTTTTAAGACGACACACATTTTAATGTAATGTGGGGCATAACAGTTTAAGGACATGTAGGACCCAACAGTTTAAGGTCATGTAGGACCGTCTACAGTTTAAGTTCATGTAGTACCAGATACAGTTTAAGTCCATGTAAGATTGGACTATTTAAGGTCATGTAAAATTTTCTACAGTTTAAGTTCTTATAGGACCAGATACAGTTTAAGGTCATGTAGGACCGGGCAGTTTAAGGTCATGTAGGACCATCTACAATTTAAGGTCATGTTGGACCAAATACAGTTTAAGGTCATGTAGGACTGAGTAGTTTAAGGTCATGTAAGACTATCTTCTCTTAGGAAAAGTACTACTTGAAGAACATGGAATTGGTGGGAGGATTTATGCACTCACTATCAATGGTAACTAGGGAGTATGTTCCATTACGGTAAACCTTATGAATGATGTAAGGTCCTTCCCACTTGGGCTCCAACTTGGATGGTTTTTGTCCAGGTATCATTGGTGTTCTCAAATCCAACACCATGTCACCTTGCAAGAAAGTGTAGAGGTGAACTTTATTGTTGAAATATCTAGCTATCTTGTTTCGATGCCTTTCTAGATTCTGTAGGGAACACATCCTGTTCTCTTCAAATTCTTCCAATTCAACCACACAGATTTCCGCTACTTTATCTGGTGCTTGCTGATCATAAAAAATTGTGCATAATGAAGGAAACTAATTCTTGATGGGTCGTACGACCTCTGTTCCGTAAACCATGGAGTATGGGGTCGCCTATGTGAGTCGTCGTTCGATAAGCCCAAAGGGCATTGGGGAGCTTTTCTGACTGGCTCTTCTTGTTCTGACAAACCATTTTCTACAGGATGTTACAGAGGGTTTTATTGAACACCTCAATCTGTCCATTTTCTTGTGTGTGGTAGCGGGACGTATGGTTAGAATAGATGTTGTACTTGGCGTAATACTTCTTCAACTCTGTCACCAAGAAGTTGGTGTTGTTATCGGTGAGGACGGTGTAAGGGACTCCAAACCGGTAGATGATATTAGAGCTCACAAAGTCGAAGATATAATGGGCCTGGACCTCCTTGAGCATAATCGCTTCTTCCCACTTGGAAAAAAAATCCATAGAGGTCCGGATAAACCTGCATTGGTGATCTATCACCGGTGGATATGGTCCCATGACATCAAGTCCCCAGACCGCAAAGGGCCAAGAGTACTTGGTTGTTTGGAGAGGCTTTGGTGGCTGATGCAAAAAGTGGTCATGAATTTGGAACGCATGGAACCTCTTGGAAAACTCGATGCAGTCACAGATCATAGAGGGAAAAAAATAACCCAAACTCTAGTTATGGTGAGATAGTTTTGGCCCAATATAATGAGCCATATAAGAACCAGCATGAGCCTCCTACATGACCTGAAAATTCTCGACTCCTTGAATTCAACAAAGGATAACCCCATCAAACCTATGCTTGTAGATGATATGATCATTACTGGGACCACTATGGAGGGTAAATTGTAATGTGCGGTGTCGGATTCGCTCGTGCTCAAATCGATCTGCTAGGAGATTACCATTATATAGGTACTCAAAAAAGTAGGTTCTCCAGTAGGGAGTCACATCAATAACTACATCCAAGGGACCTAGAGATCCTGACGTGGAGGCGCTGGTGGTAAGGTGGCTTACCTATGGGGTTTCATCATCAACTGGAGTGATGGGAGCGATGACTCTCTAGTGTTCCACATGGATAATCAAATCATCATATTCAGGATCAGCAAGTGATGCAGCTATACTAGCCAAGGAATCTGCTCAACCATTCTGGGATCAAGGGACATGAGTAACTTCTAGTTGAGATGGGAACTGGGCCATCAGCTGGAGGGTGTGTTCCAACAGTGGTACGAGATCTATATTTATGATGAAATATTCTTCATTGATCTTCTTGATGACTATTTTGCAGTCCCCATTCACATGCGATTGGAGAATGTCAATCTCAAGGGACAACTTGAGGCTAGTAATGAGAGCCTGTTATTCTGCCTCACTATTGGTGCACCCTTCTGGCAGTAGGAATGAATATAGAAGAATGGCTTGTGCCAGAGTGTTGAAGTCAATTCCCAAGCCGTCTCTTTTGAGTCTGGGATCATTGATCCTTATGCTGGTGGGGCTCTGGGAAGCACCATCGAAGTGAATTTTCCCACACAGGATGGTTTGGTCTACCGAGAGAATTGCCTCATCAGGAAAATCAGGGTCCAGGGACTAGTCCGTAGGAGCTGGATGCGAAGCAAGAAAATCTGCAAATTATTTCCCCTTAAAATCCTTCTAAGGGAAAAAATTGATGTTGAACTACTGTATAGTCATTTCCCACTGAGCTAGATGGGCTGTCAACATGGGGCGGTTCAGGATGTACTTCAGCGGGTCTAACCAGGACACCAGCTGTACCTCATGGTGCTGCAAGTAATGTTGTAATTTCTATACTATGAATACCAGCGCAAGACAGCTCCTCTTGATAGGGGAGTTTCTGGTCTCCGTATAGAGGAGCATGTGGCTGAGGTAGTAGAGAATATTCCTTATTACCTCATTGTTATTTTGGGAAATAAGGGTGCTGAGATATCATTCCAGGGCAATCACATAAAAGACCAGTGGATTTTCAGAGAAATGTGGAATTAAGACCAGTGGCTGGAGAAAATACTTCTTGATTTCCTCGAAAGAAGTTGGACATTATTTATCCCACTCATAGACCGTGCCTTCCGTCATGAGCTGGGAAAAGGTATTACACTTGCCGGCCAGATTCGCGATGAATCGGCGTATGTAGGCCCAGTGTCCTTGGAAGCCCTGAAGCTCCCGAATGTTTCTCGGGGGATACATCTGGCTAATGGACTTGATCTTCTCTAGGTCGATCTCAATGCCCCAGTATCTAACAAGAAATCCAAGAAACTTTCTAGAGGTGACCCTAAAGCCACAATTTAATGGTTTCATCTTTAGGTGGCGGGAACAAATAATGTTGAACACTTTCTCATGGTCTTTGAGATGGTCCTAAAACTGGTGGGATTTGACTACCAGATAGTCCACAGAGCATTACAAGAGTGTCCTAAGGATTCAATCAAATATGTGATGCATATCCCATTGATAGGTTGAACCTTTATTCTTTAGACCGTAGGGCATGACTTGGTAGCAGAAAGTACCTTATGGTGCCCAGAAGGCTGTAGACTCCTCATCCTTGGGATCCATTCAGATCTAGTTATACCCGAAGTACACATCCATGAAGGAGAGGTCTTGGAACCCAGTGATAGCATCAATCAAAAATTCCATCATAGGAAGTGGCAAATCATCCTTCGGGCAATGATGGTTGAGATCCCAGAAGTCGATGTAGACTCTGATCTATCCATTCTTCTTCCTGACTTTCATAATGTTGGCTAGCCATCTGGGGTACTGGAACTCCTTAACAAAATTGGATTTGATGAGTTTATCAACTTCGGCATCAACCATGGCCCCGTGAGAAGGGCACACATTTCTAGGGTGATGCTTGAACTCGCAATTATTTGTCAGGAGACTGAGGTAGTGGAAGAATACCTGAGGATCTAGTCTTGGCATCTCATCTTAACTTCTGGAGAATACATCATGGTGTTGTTTAAATAATTTCACATACTGATGTTGCTCCTCGAGGGGCATGACAACACTGATCAATGTTGGTTTCGGGTCCGCCTTGCTATCGAGGTTCACCTGGACGAATTCATTGACCATGGTGGATACCCCCTCTTCGAAGGCGGGGGGGAGAATCCTATAAATCCTCCTCTTCACTTATGGAGGTGGGATCCTCAGTGGGGGAAGTTTCCTCTGAGTTGAAAATTCCCGATGGGAGCCTGGTACCAGCCTGAGCAGTACTGGACACTACATCGGAGGACTCCTATGCTACTGAAACCATAGCGATGAAGGTTGTAGATCTGATCCCATCTGGTCTTCGGACCAAGAGGACATGCTTGATAATATCAAAGAAATAGTGTTGCGTTAGCTTGAGTTGATTTATCCCATCCTAGTGAAACAATAAAGTATGAATTATTTTCATCTCCGTAGGGTGGTCATCCTAATACCTTTGGGGGTAGGGAGCTCTGGGATCACCTGAGCCTAATTCGTATAGGTGTATGAGGTGATCTTACAGCATCATTTAGACTTGGAAATGTGCTCCCCCCTTTTTCTAGAAAGAACATAACATTGTCCCATTTCTTGGGTTGTAGCCTCTAATTGGTGGATTGGAAATATGTAGGGATTATCTAGATCTATCCATCGGTCAGTCACAGTCGTAGCATGCTCATCCACATTAGCCTGAATCTTCTTATCCTTGCTATTGTAATAGTCAGCATCCAGATAGCAGGATTCACAAGAAGAAAAGGGAGATGTGTCACCATGAAGTAATCCCACTTGACCATTAAGGGAGTACTTGAGGCACAAATGATACGATAAAGGAACCACTGCATGCAGATGGAGCAACGACCTACCCGTCAATGCATTGTAAGAAGTGTCATGTTAAACAACCATGAACTCAGTTCTAGAAAATAGGCCACTGAACTGGGTCTTCAGGTAGATCTTTTCGACAGGTTTCTGTTCCTTACTATCATAACCTTTAATTTTCCAGTCATAGGGACTCAGATCGTCCTCAGACAACCCCAGTTTCCATATTTTCTGAGCCGGGATTAGGTTGATCTCGAAGCCTGTGTTGACAAGACCGTGAAGAAACTATAACACATTAAACAGGTCGGTGATGTATAGTGGGTTAATGTTCCCTTGTATGGGAGAGCCTTCATCTTCTTCTAAGAATTAGATAATGTCATGGCATTTAGAATTCTCGATTTCTTCAGCATGGAAGGCTTCAACAGCTTCTACCTTCGTCTTGAACTGAAGGGGGATTCTTAAGGCCTCAGCATGGGCTTTGTGCGTATCTTCTAAAAGGAAAAGGGCCTTAAGGATGGAGAGCCTTGCTAGAATGATGGAATTATGTTTTAGCACATCATACATCAGTTCCAGGCATGACCTTCTATTTACATGAGGTTGCTCTATGATAGGAGGTATGGAGGGCCCTGCCGGCTGGACCGGCGGCTGATTGGTTCTTGGAATATCTCGTGGCTCACTAGTCAAAGCCTGTGGAGTTACAACTGGATGAGGGACAGATTACTGAGAACCATTCTTAGCATATCATGGCTGATTATGATTCAGTCAAGGAATAACTGTCTGATCAGTCAACACAAATGAGGGTGAAGGTGGACCTGATGACACCAGATGAAAAGGCTGTGCATACTGAGCTCTTTGTTGGACAGGATTTTTGGTTTCGGTGGCATGCACAAACTAAATGGGAATACTGACCGAGTCACTCTAACGACCCATATTTTCACAGCTCTGTCGATTTTGATGACATCTGGGAATATTGGGAGGATCGTCCTGGCGCTCCTCACCATCGAAATCATGTAAGGGTTTACCATCTCTATGGTGTTAACCAAGGTGTACCATTGACTGTCACTTGAAGATTCATCCACTACTAGAATGATTCTGGGAGGAATTTCTATCTTTGGGGTCATGAAGTCACCGAGAGTATAGGATGACGATGGCGTCAATGGGGTGATTTGTTTTCCCTTTCACCTTTGATGCTTGCTCTCTTGATAAGGGGACGACTAAGACAATGATGCAGAAGTAGTAGCTATGGATTTTGAAGGATCTGGTCAATTTTGGTGTGTATGGATGATACCATGGGCACAAGCGACTATTTTACAAGCAATCCATACATCGTTCTTCTGAGATCTACGGTTAGAAACCTAATTCCACTAGCCTTTGTTGTCACTACTGCTATCAGGCTTCATGAACACACATGCCACCTATTCTGGGGCTGGGCCCAACATTTTTAACCTTGTCTTAAATCTAGTACTTAAATACATAGTATTGTTTAAGGGTTTTCCTTGGGATCTAGTGATAGGTTCAGTAATTGGGGCAATCAATGAGACTCACCTCTTCTGCCCTCCTACATTCATGAAAACATACAATCCCTTATTCTAGGGCACTACATAAATAGTCGGGGACTTGAACCTCATTAAATGATTAGTTATGGTTTCTCATATTTGGGAAAGGGTATCTAGGAGCTTGACCCTGACGAGGGGCTGGAAGAGCATGTCAAGGAGGTAGATCCTGGTTATCACGCCCGAGTGGTGGCGGCGCATTACGCGGGGGAACCTTCCAGTTCTAAGGTGAGCGCTGCTGGGTCAGAGGATGCGCCTGAGGTGGAGGGCCTCTGTGAGGCTATAGAGGCAGCTCCATTGGTAACAACTCTAGTTGTCTGGGGGCCTCTATTTTCTCCACTATGGTTGTCTTAGCCTTAGCGGCCCTTCTTGCAGGAATCGCAAGAGGCAATGGGCATGCCTGATGTAAGGCTTCCTCTAGAAAATAGGCCTTGTAAGAGATGTTTCAGAATCCCTCAGGGTAGTTATGGGTGATCAGAGAGGGGACTATTTCTGTCTTGACATTCCCCACACACATCATCATCAGTTTCTCCAGAGTCAATGGTATGTCAAGTGAGTAGGTGAGCCCTTTCCACCGGGCGACAAAGTCTGTGACGCAATCGTCAGGCCTTTGTTTGCACATGAAGAGGTCTCCAATACTCGTCTTCTGAGTAGTGTAACTAAACTGGTAATGAAATTTTCTACAAAGATCTTCCAATCTGGATACTAATTCGATGGGTAGCTGGTTGTACTAGAAACATGTAGGCCCTTCAAATGTTTTTACGAAGAATCGGAGTTTGGAGGCCTCTTTCTGCATAGGAGTTCCCAGCATGGGTCCACACCTTGAAATGAAATGGTCAAGATGCTATTGCAGGTCACCCGTCCTATTAAATGGGGAAAAGTTGGGATTTCTGAAACCCGATAGATGTTGGAAAATCATCCAACCATGCTGGATACGTCTTTCCATCAAGCGGGATTGCCACTTGTCGCATCTCCAATGCCTTGAGGTGGGAAATGAGGGTCTTCATGGGATCATCTGGGTGGGGGTTCCTATCTTGATGGGGATCCCTGAACACCAGTGCATTGGTGGGATCTTCAACATGATAAGAAGGCCTAGAAACTTGTGGAGCGGCTAGTGGGATGACCTTTAGATGAGATGGAGTAATCTGAGCTAGGTCACGAGGGTTGTCGCAACGCTCAGGTGGATTTGGAGACACATATTGCGCCCTATTTCCATAAGTTCCTACCTCAACCCTATCTTCATGGTAGTATGGTCAAGGTCACTTGGAGGCAATTCGTCATGGGGAAGTTGTGTCTTCCCCTACTGCCCCGTCCAAGGATCACCGTAGTCTGGTCATCACTCAACGGAATGCTCAAAAAGGAGGTCATGGACCATCGTCATATGTTATGTGAGTTGTTCACACAATGAGGATTTCTTTAGATCTTCCTCTGTCTTTTGTACTAATCCAGACGAGTCAGAGGGTTTGGCGGCTATGAGGTGCTCCTTACCCTTGTTGGGATTTAGGCTGAGGATCAATGCCTCTATGGGTATGAGAAGACCCAATTGATTTCTCTACTGGTGAGTGACCCTTCTTAATGGGTCCAAAAGTTGTGGCACTCACCTGGGGGTATGTTTTCCCCAAGTAGTTCTACTTCTATCCCTTCCTTCAATAGATCAGCCAAGTTAACCATGAATATTTCTAGAGGCATCTCCCCGATATCGCCTGGTGAGTCAGGCTGGCACCGGATGGAACTGAAGTGGGGGGCCGCATACTGCCCCTATCTAGGGATATGCATGTGCAGAGAAGACTCTTTGATAATCCTACAGATTATATTAAATCTCTAGACACATCTTTGTTGGAGGGTACAATGGAGGCCTCGTGACTCAGGGCGCTCGGCCACGGGGAGTGCAGCCCGATCAACCAGACATCATTTTTGGACAATGTCTTTGAAATGTGATTTCCTTTTAGGGTAAGCCACCCACTGATGATGAATATGTAATTGTGTATCCCAGAGGATCTAGAAAAAGAATCCAACATCCTCCTAGGTGAGAAACTCTGGTGCACTGATGTTTAGTGCTGCAACTAGCCAAAACATCTATGGGAAATGGTTTTCCGTAAGAATGTCCCAAAAGCTCCTCAGCCTGGATTTGGGATCTAGCCCTTCATTTCCCAACTTTTAAACTAGATGTGGTTGGGGAACTAGTAGTGGCACTAAATCAAGTCGCTTAGATAGTGGGTTGTCTGGTGGAGAATATGGCGAGCAGGCTAACAAACTGTTGCATCTCAGGCTATCCCCCAAAGAGTCTAGTGACTTGGCCACCACATCGCGATAAGATGGGCTGGTGACTGCAGTTTCTAGTGTAGGGACTACGATTTCTATTGGTGGACCATGTTTTTTCTCATTCTCCATTGGTCCCTAGAATATATCTCTATGATCTGTGGTCTAGGTATAGAATTCTCATGGTGATGATGGTGGTGATTGCACGGTCGGACCCTTGGGAGTTGAAAAATTTCCGTCCTCCTGGATGTATCTACGGAGGGAGGTAGTGGTCTGGTGGACCTCGCATTCCAGAAGTATGAGTCTAATGTGCCTTGTTCCTACATCAACCCTTGACATAGAGGATCTAGGTGAGGGTTCCATTATTGAATCATATTCCACCTTAAAATTAGAGAAACAGACTAGTTTAATCTCAGTGAAAATATTCTTGGTATTCTTTTTATGGTGGTGACAACCTACCCTCCTACCCGAAGATGGATCTTTGGGAAAGGGTAGATCTCTAGCTTGAGGAGGTCCTTCGGAAGATTTGGTGTTGGGGTGGAGAGGGATTCCGCATGAATGAGCCAGGATGCGAGGAGCACCTGGACAAATGTCAAAAGTAACATAGGGAGGACCTCCATGTCCATTGGTTAATGTGTAGAGGGAATCTCCGTGGGAAGTGTTGGAGCGGGTACGAACTTCGTTGGAGCTGGAAGGAGCATGGGTAGGACCCCCATGCTTGTTTCCCCTGGTAGTGTCAGTGCGAGGAGGTTCTTCATACTGGTCAAGCTGAACACAGGTAGGACCTTCGAGTTCAGTTCCAATGATGCAAGAAAGACCTTCACTTCTCTGATTTTTGGGTTAGGGAAGACCTTCATTGTCTACTATAAGGACATGGTGAAGGCCGCCACACTGGAGATTGCCTGGTTGTGTGGAATATCAATGTCGGTGTCCTGTAGTAGGAGGAATGAATCCATACCTGATGTCATGATCATGGAACAGTCTTCCGTACTGAGTTTCACTACCGTGGGGAGGACCCTCGTTTGGATTGATGATGGCTTGGGGCGGACCTCCACGCCGAGCTTGGAAGCAGGGACGATCCACATTCTCAATGGTGGTGGTACGGGAAAGACCTCCTTACTGGGTGTCGTTGCTGTGGGTCGGCCCGAGGCGGGCGCTACCTATGCCAAAAACTAGGAGAGGCGACCCAGCCTTCTCATGGGGCAGTTGGGGAATTGATCCGGGATGGGTGTATCAGTGCCCCTATTTAACATAGACATGTGGATGATGGTATATCTCAGAAGTGGCACGATCCACGATAGTTGCTAACGCTGATGCCCCTCGGCAGGCATCCTCCTCGGCATGTGCTTGACGGTGGCGTCAGGTCAGCCAGACTGGGGCCAGTGGTGTAGGAAAATATTTTACCTACTTCTCGACCCATGGTGCCAGGTGGTGGAACTAGAGCGGCCAAGTGGGGGGCCTCCTTGGGATCCCCTGGAATGAGATCCCGACCGGGATGTCCTGGACATCCCCCACCTCATTGGCATAGGGGAGGGAGTCATTGAAGCGTTTCAAGGAGAGGCTCTTGAAACGGTTGTGCATCAGAGTGGGGAGTAGTGGATCCCAACGTGGCCTCTGGGGGCAACAGAGACGAAGAGGCGCAGATATCTCTAGGTCATGTCGGGCCATGTCCCTGGTTGGGATGATCCCCTCCACCTCGTATCGATGGATGAGGTTGTTTATCACCCTTCACATAATGAATTCATATAGGTAGATGGGCCATGGGTTCCTAGATGTTGTGGATGTGGATAATATTGCAAAAGTTGTAGAGCCATGCAGGGTTTCCACGCTAACATTTCGTTTTCCCCTGCGTCGGTGAATGGGTGGTGATCAATTTCCTATTATGGTAGTTTGGGTCCTGGAAGGTAGAGAGATTTAACCATTAGTGCTTAAACTAGGAAATTAATGCCCAGTGCCCTATAACCATTCCTTCTTCCATGGCTGGTAAGAAAAATCCACGCTGACAATGTCACAGATCGAGATGTCCAGTGATTTAACTACCCTGACTTCTGGTGAGTTTCGCACTATTCCCACTATTTTTTTGGTAGGACATGGCACCGAATACTTTGATTTGGTGACACACTAGTCCACTAATGTCTCGAATGATACTAATATCCATATTGAGGAAAATAAGTTCACTTCGGGTTCACTATTTATGTTTCTGATGTGTTCATTGGGGCGAGTTCATTCGTCTTTTTCAGAGGACGAGAAAACAGTGACTACTTCCCCACATTTCATCTTTTCAAAGGAGGGCGACATCTGTTTCAAATTCCGGGACGTTTTCTCCTTGATCGAAATGGGATAATGGGATTTTGGTTCCTAATTCTGTGGATTCCTCCTCAGAACATGTTACCTATTCTGGGTCTCCCTTATAGATTCATACATTGTTCGTGAAACTCTTCCCGATGCCATGCCTTCATGGACACTGGTTAATTACACTGCTTCTATCAGGACATTCCAAGGGGTCCAGTCAGGGCTGCAACCTTCAGTCAGGGGAGTAGTCATGTTGGACATCACTGGAATGTCTGGATGCTGGAACACTAGTGCATCTTGGTTTCTTTCTATTTTTATAGGGCTTCTCAAGGGCACAGAATCCTGAGGCATTCCATGTCGATTTTGCGGAATTATATTCCATAGGCATTTCTATGAGGTTTTCCTCAGCTTCCCATGTTTAACACAGGGTATGCCATAATTTTAATGTCTAGAAGAGATGGATCGGACTGATCAGAACACTAATTGGAGTGGATCAGATGGGTTCAACCCCTAGATGAAACACTGATTCTAGGGATAACATGTGGTTAATTACTCGGGTGGTGCTAAGAGAAATGAAGAGGTGAATTGGCATGATCTCATTGAGATGTGGCAGCCTGGGTAAGAATCAAGATGGATGATGGAGAGTTGAATGAAGTGGTGGGGTAATGAGATGAAACCATTGTGAAGGTGAAAATAGTATTTTTATTGAGCCTCTAAGAGACTTCCTACATATCCCCATGGAAGGGAATCAATGTTCGTGTAGTTTAGTGAGGCAGTGGGACACCTAAGGAGGCGACTCATATGGATGGGACCCATAGAAAGTGAACCTCCAGATTGGGGAATGACCTTCCCGAAAAACATAGGCTCGAGGGAAAGACAAGGATGAGACATGGGTGATGATATTGAAGCTTAGGGAGGCTTCCTACATACCTATCCTTGGAAAGGATCATAGTCCACACAGTTCATAATGGGGTATAGGATCAAGGTGTGCATAGGGTACAGCGACCCGATGACATACTGGGGCTTATGCGTGGTTGGAAGCCTGAGGTTGGTTTGATTCTCGAGGGGTGACCATAGATGTGGGTCCCAGCAAAGGGGGGACCACAACATCTTAGCGCAGCGTGGGAAACACAATGTCTCACCACTGGTTGGCGTTGACAACAGCTTCCCGTAGATTGGGTTACAATGGTTTGCCGCTGATTGGGGATCACAATGGCTTATCGTTAGTTGGGAGACACAACGTCTTACCGTTGATTGGGGTTGGGCCTCATGGAGACTTCCTATGTACCTTTCTTAGGATATAAGGATAAAATCTCACGTAGTTCTAAATGGGACAGTTTAATTCCTCGCAAGATGAAGAGGGGGGTACATTTTAAATTCATGCGGGAAAAAGGTGAACTGACGTGAAGGGGGGTCGAAACAACTGGTTGTTGGTCTTGGACCTCAAGGAGTCTTCCTACGTTCCCTACCTTGGAAAGGAGCAAATTCCCCCTAGTTCGGGTGAGGTGTTGGTGAACTAATGTGAACTGGTCAGGACCAATGAGTGTTGGGCTTGAACCTCAGGTAGGTTTCCTACATACCTTTCCTTGGCAAGGATCAAAGTCTCCATAGTTCAGAATTGTGTTGTTGAACTGACGTGAAGTGGTTGGGAATAATGGGTGTTGGGATTGGACCTCATGGAGGCTTCCTATGTACCTTGCCTTGGCAAGGGTCAAAGTCCCTGTAGTTGAGAATGGTGTTGGTGAACCAACATGAAGTGGTCGAGACCAATGGGTGTTGGGATTGAACCTTAGGGAGGCTTCCTATGTACCTTGCCTTGGAAAGTATCAAATTCCACATAGTTTGGAATGGGGTATAGGATCGGGGTGTGCGCAGAGGATAGCGACCCAATGATATATTGTTGCTTATTCATGGTTAGCAGCCCAAGATTGGTCTGATGCTCGAGGGATGACTAGAGATGTGGGTCCTAACAAAGGGGACTACAACAGCTTACCGTCAATTGGGGAACATGGAGGCTTAACATCTATTGGGGTTGAAAACGTCTTACCACTGATTGGGGTTGACAATAGATTACCACTGATTGGGGTTGACAACAGCTTACCATCGATTGGGGTACATTTTCATGTCACGCGGGATAAAAAGGTGAGTACAGTTTAACATCGTGCAGGATGGGGGTGGACCGACGTGATGTAATTAGGACCAATGTGTTTTGGTCAAGAACCTTGTCGAGGATTCTTATGTAACTTTCCTTGGCAAGGATCAAAGTCCCCATAGTTTGGAATGGTTTTGGTGAGCCGGCGTGAAGGGGTTTGAGACCAATATGTTTTGGGCTTGAACCTCAGGGAGGCTTCCTAATTACCTTTCCTTTGCAAGGATCAATGTCCACGTAGTTCAGAATGGTGCTGGTGAGCTGATGTGAATGGGGTCGGGACCAATAAGTGTTGGTATTGAACCTCAGGGAGGCTTCCAACATACCTTGTCTTTGCATGGATCAAAGTCAACATAGTTTGGAAGAGGTGTTGTTGAACTAACGTGAAGGGGGTACATGACCAATAGGTGTTGGGCATGAACCTCAGGGAGGCTTCATACATACCTTGCCTTGGCAAGGATTAAATTCCACATAGTTCGGAGGGTAAGATGAAGTTTAACGTCAAGCGGGATGAAGTTGAACCAATGTGAATGGTGTCGGAACAACTGGGTAATGGACTTGAACCTCTAGTAGGCATCCTACATACATTTCCTTGTAAAGGGTCAAAGTCCATGTAATTCAGATGGATTTGGTGAACCAACGTGAAGGGGGTCAGGACCAATAGGTGTTGGGCTTGAACCTCAGAGAGGCTTCCTACATATTGTGCCTTGGCAAGGATCAAATTACACATCTTTCGGAATTAGTTGTGAGTCGAAGTGAAGTGGTCGAGACTGATAGGTGTTGTTCTTGAACTTCAGGGAGGCTTCCTACATACTTTTCCTTGGCAAGGATAAAAGTCCATGTAGTTCGGGACAGGTTTTGGTGAACTGACGTGAAGTGGTCAGGACTAATGGGTTTTGGGATTGAACCTCATGGAGGCTTCCTACTTACCTTTCCTTGGCAAGGATCAATTTCCACATTGTTCAGGATAGTTGTTGTTTTGGGCTTACATGCTAAGGCGGCCCGAAGGGGATGTCATGATCAGTGCTTACTCTAAGACCACGTGAGTCATGCTCGGTGTGTGAAACAAGAGTCTGTAAAGACCTGATGATCATGTTGAGATAGGTGCATCCATGAAAAGTTGATTGGGACTTTCATGTGGTTAGCAGCCCAAAATGGGTACAGATTCTCACACATGGTTCGCAGCCCAGGGAGATAGATATTGTGACTTACACTAGGATGGAGGTCTGGGTGGCAACAAAGCCCAACGGGAGAGGGAATTGGAATGGAAGATAGTAGGGTTTTGGTACCCTCCCCCCTGGTCATTGGCACTAGAAAGGCTAGGATCTTATACCAAGGTGGTTTCCCTTCCTCGCAGACAGGCTCTTCTTCGACAAAGAGGATATCATTCCATGTGAGGAAGATCTCACTCCCTTGGAGATGAGCAGGCATAGAGAATGTCCGATATGGGGCTCCCTATGTATAAGGCCAGAGGTGAGGCTAAATTTTAACATCATGGGCTGAGGATGATGGTTCTTGGAAGTTTAACGTCTTGTAGCTCAGACGAGGGGGGTTCACTCCGCACCTCTATGACTTAAATAACGGGCATGCTTTAACCCTTGGTGAAGGGAAGGCACCAGAAATTCCATGGACAGGGGGAGTTGTGGAGTAATCAATTAAGGGTCCCATGTTAGAGTGGATATTCAAAGAAGTAATATATGTTATCATGCTTGTGAGAAGAAGCATAAGGCCATGAAATTCCACGGGAAGCACCACCCAAAGGACTTTGAAATAACTTCGTACAAACCTGGAGGGTTATACAGGATAAATCTGTGTGACACAGGTGTGTTGTACATAAGAGGGGACCAGAAATGGTGCCTTAAGATAATTATTTCCCATGGAGCACACAAGTAGGGTCGCGCGCAAGATGAGAGGTTGCTCGCAAGATGGAATGGTTGCGTGCAAACTGGAAGGACGCGCCCAAACCAGAAGGGTGCGCACAAAATAGGTCCGATACAAGGGAAACTTGTGTGAAAGAGGGATATTTTGCATGAAAATGACTTAGGGTAAAAGGAAATGGATGAGGATCATGCCCAAGAGGGACCACTCTAAGGAGGACCCTTGGGGGACCTGTCGCGCAAGATTCAATACCTTGAGGTCATAGTGTTTTTCACGCGGTCGTGGAAGAGGAATATTTTACGTAGTAGAGTGTCGCTTCGTCTTCTATCACCATCCCTGAAGGGTAGGGGTACGCTTAATTTTATATCCTAAATCCTCGAAGGCAGCACTCCAGGGGAATTTCACACAAATGACTGTTTGACGTCACATTGGGTGCATAGGGGTTTGCGCACCAGAGGAAAGTCTACGCACTTATCTGGCTTTTGTGCACCAGTGCCTTTGGTGGTTTCTGGGGTTGTCGTAGAAGTCTGACATTGAAGTCACATTTGGTGTTCAAGAGTTTGTGAGCTGGTGGGTACCTTCACGCTCAGGCCTTAACTGATTTTCGAGTACCCCGGTGGAAAATGGCCCCTTTGACGTCGCCTTGGGAGAACAAGATTTTGTGCGCTGGAAGGAGTGTTGCACGCAACCCTGAGATCTTGTGCGCTAGAAACTTTGGTGGATTCGGGTGGGTTGTCACAGAAGCCATCCTAGGACATCTCACTAGGAATGCAGGAGTTTGCGCGCCGGAGGGTCTTTTGCACGCATCCCCTGAATCTTGCACGCATCTGCCTCTCGAGTCACAGAATCTTCTCCTTCCCTACCAAATACCTTTGTTGTTCTTTTTCATCCCAATCCTATCCCAATACAAAATTTGGAATCAACAAAGACAAGAACCAAGGATTTATGTTTTGGGGAGGTATCTTTTGTTGGGTGCATCATTGATGCTTGGGAATTATTTGACTGATCAAGAAATAATTTTTTTACTTTGAAAATATAATATATTCTGGGCCTGGTTAACTAACATGGTAATACCTTTATTAAATTAATATCCATGGTATAATAAGGAAATAAATCCATTTAGTTTATAAAATTATAAATAAAAAAGGATGATGACATGAAGTGTGCATCATACTTTATGAGATATCACCACATAAAGAGATTATATTACACAACATGTGTTCATAAGAGTTTATCATTTCTATGAAAAAACATTATCTCCTTAGGGGCCATGATGGGTTTATAGACTCTTATTTTGTTCTATTAGTATCAATCACTACTATTGAGATAATTTCATAGACAATGACACACAAAGGGTATTTAGAAACATAGCCAAATCTAGTTAATTGATGTTTGGGACATTGTGGGCCCCGCAACAAGGGTCGTAAAATTTTTGATTTTAAAATATCATAATGAAACAAATAAATACAATATTATTTGATAGTAGAATAAAAAATATTGATTTTTTTGATTTATTATATTCACAAGTTAATTAGTGGATATAATGAAAGATAATATTCAAATGAATATTTTTCATTTAATATTAAAGGTTCGCTAAATATTTTTGGTTGAGATGAGTCAATTTAATGAATATTATGTTATTATGTTATATTGTTTTAATATTACAAGGAAGTGTTAAATATTTATGAAATTTTTGGCACATTATTAAGGTTATAAGTGTTAAATAGGGGTTTATTTGAATGTATGAACTTTTTTAAGGACTTAAATGTAATCAAAATAAGTTATAAACTACCAATATAAGTTAAAACCAAACCCAATTTTTTTTACTGTTCCTACCAAACTTTTGATTCGTTATTTTTCACCTCTCAAGTTCTATAGAGTGAAATAGAGCATAGGGGGCACCCAATCCAAGAATGGTATCCCAGATCAAGTAAAAAAGTGATCTCATGATCACAGTGTGTAAAATTTTAAATTTCCTACTTCACATGCGTTCTTTACCCTAAAGATTCCAAAAAAGTGGTATCAAAGTGTTTGAATGATTAACTAAGTTTAATTTTAAATTAAATTTTCATGAATTAGTGTAAACATCATCAATATGGTCCAAACACCAATGAGGTGATTTAATATGAGGTCAGATGGTCGAGTTATGGCCATATGATGATCTAAGTATGGATTATGGGCTCTAAAAATTAATTAAAAAATATATATTAAATCAGATGAATAAGAACATATGGAACTATTCAGTCATCAGTTATATAGTGTTCAAAGGAGAGACGTTAGTTGCGGGTCTTCCATGCCATTTGAAAGAAAAATAATAATAATATATTTTAAAACATATATATATATCTATTGGAATATTATTCATGAACAATACTGATGGATAGTATCATGAACCCCTTTAGGGGGGTTAAAATACCCAAGAAGTACAGAAAATGTAAAAAAATTACAAAACAACCTAAATTTTTTTGAAAAAATATTTTGAATTTATTTAAATTATTTTCCTGATCATTCAACAAGTATTTCATGAATTAAAATTAATTTATTTTATTTTAATTCATAAAAATTGACCTCATTTATATTTTTTCACAACTCAAATTTATTTATGTGATTTTAATGTTGCCTTTAAGATAATGAGTCTTATACTGAGCAATGCATATATGGTATTTATTTATTTATTTATTTATTAAAATGAAATATTTGTAATAATTATTTAATAAATTATGGTTTTTACTTCATGTGATATATCATTAATTGCATAAGGGTCTATGTGGCAAGATAACATTATTTATCTATATTCTATAAGCTCGAGATATAGTCAAATCTGTGAGAGTATTATTTGACAATGATACATATGAGTGGACTATGTAATTTGCGCTGAGGTGAGGCGATGATTTAACATCCTGACCCAAACCACTAGGTCTGAGTTGGAGTGCCACATGACCTCATGCACACCACCTCGTATGCAATAGACCGTAGATTAGAAGTGAGGATCTATGTATATCGATGGAGAGACTATACCCTCAGTATCATATCATAGAGAAATAATAATAATAATAATAATAATAATAAATATAATAAACTATCAGAGTAATCATGTGGAACCTAAATAATCAAAAGAGTGCACATGTCATATGGATTAAAAATGGGATCCCAGGTGGAAGGCTAAACCAAAGAGTAAATTACAGTGGGTAGATAAATAAATGACACCATTGTAATCCCTAGAGTCTATCCTGGTCTTGCATCCATCTCTATTCTCCATGGCTCAACCATCTTCCATAGGCCCCTTTTCCTTTCTCAAACCCCTATGTGTGAAATATGTTCAAGAAATGATATACCCGGGTAGGGAGTGAGTATGAAACCCATCCAAACCCCACCAATGATTCATTAAAACATGTGCACATGCATAATATTTTATAACATGATAATAAATATGCACACAATTAATGAATCAAACTGAGTGTTTATGTTTAAACCAAGCCACCACAAACCCCTATTGTACCTGTCTAATATCCTTCCAAAAAGATTTCATAATGATCAGGGATATATCACAAATAAAGGATCCATCCTCAATGATTATCAATAGTCATATAGTCTCTAGGCCACTAGGTCATACCACACTAGGACGTCATAACCTATTGCTATCTCTTAGGACATGTCACATTGACCATCATTCCCCCACTACTCTCACATGGGTCTGATCACATATGATCTCTATTCCCCAAGGACATGCCATACTAGTCCATTACACCCCATAATCTATCTCAGTCCTATCCTCATGTTACATGTATTTTCCAAACATGACCCCCCTATAAGGATACCATCCCATGAAGGTTCGACCTGTCACATTGTTACCATGAACATACTAACAAAAACATATAATATAGTAAAATATAACATAAGGAAATAGTGGTATCATCTAAAGGAACACAAAACATAACATGAGTATAAAAAAAATTCGATCATGGACACATGTGTTCAAACTCATTATATCATAATCACGTCAATGTGAATCATTATATCATTCTAAAAATCATAAACATGGCCTCAACATGGTAAGGAACTTCCTACCTAAGGGTTGTTGATGTAAACATCAAGGATAAACCACCTTGTGTGGTTCAAAAGAAGGAGTGGAAACCTCTATAACCAAGAACACCTCCTCTAGGGCCTTATTATTAAATTTTTTAACATGAAAATGTTCATGATTATTTAAGTATTCATATAATAAATTCTTTCATTTTATTTCAAAAATAAATAAAAACTTTTAAGTGATAATATCATTCTTTGTGTTTGATGATCTAGAATAATCATGACAATTAAAAATTATATTTATTAATAATTTTAGATTATTTCATATAGAGTAAATTCAATACCAATGGTGATAAAAATATTTCTCACAAGAATATTCTAATATGAAAAATAATAATTCTTATTATTATTTTCCGTAATTTTGGGTTACTATCATTTTCAGAAAAAAAAAATCATTTTCTAGAAATATTGGAATGCTAATTTCACATATGTTAATTAATTTTCTAGGATGAATAATCTTCGAAAACCTATGATAATAATTTATTTTTCATCCTTTGATAATTTAGATTATTTCATAATTAGTTTTCAATAATTTCCCAAAACTCAGGATGAAATATATTTAGAAACATAAATAAATAATACTTCTACTTTTCCACTTAAAGAACACTTTTATCTAGAATAGAGGGGAGAGAGGTTTATTCATACCTAGAAAATGGAATAAGAACTTGAATCGCTCAAGGATGAATTTTTAGACCTCGCATTAAGGATATTAGGTTGCTCAAACACAATAGTTGAACTAAAAACAATGGTCACAGGGGTTGTAATATTTTTATGAATTCCAACCGTGTATAGGTCCCTAATATTAAATAACACCAACTAAATGTTATAAATAATTTTTTATTTAAATATACTCTTAAATATGAATCATTTATAATCATTAATAATATGAACTATAAATATTTAATGAGTCTAATGATTAATTTACAAGATTTTAGGCTTTTAAAGTAATCCAAATATGTTATTAGGCCATTATTGGGAGAAAATTAGTGAAAATTTAGAAAACACAACTAAATTTTTTTCCTTATGTATGTAGTTTGTGCTACATAAGGGTAACTTGGTTTTACCTTTATGTATTGGAGGTATCCTTACATAGACTCTTGAAAACACAAGTTACCCTTATGAAAACCCTGAGTTACCCTTAT
The DNA here is from genome assembly GCA_963277665.1 of Viscum album. NCBI lineage: Eukaryota > Viridiplantae > Streptophyta > Magnoliopsida > Santalales > Viscaceae > Viscum > Viscum album. Next base: position 1,212,379,281 of record OY728122.1, read on the forward strand.
GTAACTCTATCTACCATTATGTAGCGTAGATTTTACCCATATTTAGTTACTGGTACCCTCACACAATGCTACAGGTACCCTTAAACAACCTTTATATAAATGTTTCAACCCTTATGTAGTACTCCAGGTACCTTAACATAGATCTTTATACCCTTTCATAGCATTTTTAAACACCACTCTACCCTTACGTAACACATAGTAATAGGCCACTACCCTTATACAAGTCACACTTTCCCTTTCGCAGAGGCTTGGACAAGCCCCTTACCCTTATATAACCCTTATAAAAAGGTTTTAACCCTTCCATAACCTAATGATAATGGCATATTCCCTTACGCATCCTATGGAAAAGGCTCTTTACCCTTACACATCCTATGTAAATTAAGGGTTACCTTTATGTAATACCTTTAAACCATAAGTAAGGGTAATTTTTATTAAAAGAATCACAAAAAAATTTGTAGAAATAATATACAAAATGTGGTTTTATGAACAATTAATGATTTTGAATATTAAAATTCTCCCCCTCTATAGACTTATTGTCCCTGAGAAGTACATCTAGCGTTATTTCTCGAACAACTCACACCACTAAACTCAAACACCATACTCCTTCTCCCACATATCCTATTGGATCTATCCATGCTGCCATAGGATCTATAAAAGTGTAACCAAATTCCCTAGAAAAACCTTATCACTCTGGTGTATAATCTGTACCAAAACATCCCCATAAGATGAATCTGGACCCAACTCCCTGTCCTTATATTTTATAACATGCATGTAATCAATAATGTACCTTCAAATTTAAGAAATGTGGAACACATCATGCATGCCTCAATAACATTGGGGAAGGTCTAGATATTATTACACTTCCCAAAACCATTTTGTCATTATTAAGGGTCCAACATACTATGGTTTCAGTTTTTTATGCTTTCTCAAACTATAATTCCCCAACTAAGGTGACACTCATTTGGAAAACTCAGTTTCCAATAGATAATTCCAAGGTTCATCTCGTCTGGTCGGTATATGACCATTTACTTCTTTGATTGTTCACTAACTACATCCTAAACAACTACACACCATCTAAGTTCTCTTTCACTAGACTAGTTCCAACGACTAATTCCTCAACAACATTATACCAGCATAATAGTGAGTGGAATGGTTGTCCATATAGAGCCTCAAATAGTACTATATTAATAGAAGATTTGAAAATATTGTTGTAAGTGAAATCCACCATGTTTGGGTTCCAATTCCAAGCTCCAAATAAGTATAAAACACAATCTTGGAGCATAAACTTTAATATGAAAATCAACCTCTTAGATTTCCATATATTAGAAGATGTTACAACATGATAAACCTCAACTGAGTCTCAAAAGCCTTCTACAAGCCCTTCAATAAGGGTGACATGAAATGTGCATCTCTATTAGATGAAATTCTCAAGGGAACTATATGTTTTTTATGATATCAAACTTATAAATATTTCTAAACTTTTCTATAGAGTGAGTCTCTCAAATCTGTATGAAGTGAGAAACCATCATTAGCAGGTCAAAAATAACCTAGATAGAATTATGACTCCTTAGGAACCTCGTTATCCCCATAAAAAATATATCATGACATACTAACACACCTACATGCTAACTATAAGTGATTGGGGAAAACCACAAAATTAATAGTGCTTAGCCTTTACCCTCTGGAAGGTAATGCATTGAGGAACAAACCCTAAGATGTCGCTCTTCATCCTTATTCCCTAGAACTATCACCTAAAGTCACGGTACATCTTTTTTCACCAGGATGTACCACCCATATAGAAGAATGAAAGTTACTAATTAGCTTTTATATTATGGAATCAGTAACTACAGCCCTATTATGGACAAGAATTGCATTGCCATCTCCCAATGACCAACTGGGTATCGGGTCACCTCTAGCTTGTTGTTCCCATATCACAAATCACTTTTGGTCTAAATCATTTTCTACCTTTACCTGATATACCTGAGAAGACATGACCACCAAGGGAGAACAATTAATTGAAATCTAATCCATATAAGATTCCATCCTCAATTCATCCATCGAGCTCATTAAGTGTCACTTTACCTCAAAAATATTCTTTCCAAACTCCTAAGATACCTACATCTTGTGGATAAGAACATATGTTGTGACATTTCTCATACTAGGTTCATAAGAAATCTTGAAGTAAAAAAATAGAAAATATTCCCAATGCCTATGCCTTAGGTTCAATTCTTATTGTTTGAAGATTTAATGGATACTCTTATGGTTAGTATGGATAAAAAACCTCTCATCTAAGTGATAGTGTCTCCAACACTTACTACATCTTCCAGCTCTAATTCATGAGTAGGATAGTTCTTCTCATGGGGTTATAGCTGACATGTCCCATAAACTACTACATGCTCCCTCTACATTATTACTAATCTTAAAACAATTCCTAATTCATCACAGTACACTACATATCTAATCTTAGGATCAATTATTTTAAGTACTATAGTTGTTGTTAACCTCTTCTTCAACTCAATAAATGCCAATTCACACTAGTCCATCCAATGGAACTTATCTCCCTTCTTTAACATAGAGGTTATAGGTGCTAAAAGTTAGGATAATTTCATGATAAATTTTTGGTAATACATTACTAAGCCCAAAAATCTTTATATCTTGAATAAATTCTAGGTACACATCCATGAAATGACTTCATCCACTTTCTCTAGGTCCATGGATATAACTATCTCAAATAATACATTCCCTAATAATTTCACATCCTTAATCAAAAACTCAAATTTCAATATATATTTCATAATGTTGATGTTCTCAATGTGTAGATTGTTCTATCTCAATATGTATGGCATAATTTTCTGATGTTGGTAAGTAGATGAGGATTTCAAAAATGAACACCATGAAAAATGAGTCTAGGTACGTGTGGAAGATCTTGTTCATGAGATACATGAATACTTTTGGTACATTCATCAATTAAAACAACATGAAAAGGTGATTATATAACCAATAAATACTCCAAAATGCCATCTTTATGATTTCATCCTCTTTAAATAATAACTCATTATATCCCAATTCAAAATAAATCTTAGAGAACCACTGAGCTCCATGTATCTGATCAAAAACTTCATCAATCAAAGGAAAATAATATATTTTCTTCACATTCACAAAGTTTATATTCTAGTAATCATCACACACTCAAAGACTATCATATTATATATTAGAAAAAAAGTCAGGTTCACCCTATAATGAAGTACTTAGTCTTATGTAACAATTTTTCTTCAAGACATAAAATTGAACATTAAGATTATTTGGCTTGGTAGGTGCAATATGGTGTTGGGGTATCGAAATGGGTTGTCGACCCAGAATAATTTCAATCTAAAATTCAACTCCCCTATAATGATGAAGGCATGAAAGGTCATCTAGAAATAAATCTTGATAGAGATCTACTGTTATGGGAAAATTTTAGGGGGCTACCACTGATTCTATCAAAAGAGTCAAGCCCACCATTTTTTCATGACTATGCTGAGCTTACTCAAGTCTGGTCCAACTCTAGCTGCTCCCAATTCCCATTATTTGATAGTTATGTACCTCTCTCCCCTTTTTAAGTAAATTACAACCATCTTCAATAGTTATCAATGAGAACATAGAATTTGGTCAGCCGGTACATATCATGAATCACATCGGATATCATCATCTCTAGTATCAGGATGTCTTATAGATGTCTATATCTGAAAATGAATATAAGACCTTTTGGGTATCACAAAATAATTTCTAATTTCATGACCAATGGTGTATCAAAGGAAAGTAACTTAGAGGATAACATGATTGGTCAGCCATGTACAACAACTACTTTTTTAGATATAGAGTAATGAGAAGCACCTGTTTCGAAAAAGTTAGTAGATAAAGTTGACATGATAAAAACCATACCTTAAATAGTATATGTCCCCTCACATTCATATTATGGAGTATAATCCATTATAAAAACCTGGATTTCCTTACCTCCATGACCATGTTATTAATAATACTAACTCACCTCAGTCTTTATCGTGTGGGACTATAGTTTAGGACACCTACATGTCCCAGGAATCGATGCCTGAGTCTGTCTTGAACAACTGTGAGTACTCACTTACAATGCCTTTGAGAAAAATTAATGCAGATGTACCATATTCCTGCATCGATGACACTTGATCTATGGTTTTCACATGAAGTACACTAATTCCCCCACAACTCATATATGTAACACTAAGGACCTCTTTCCATATATGGATGTACTAAATAACCTCTTCTTAGATCTCACTATCTACCACCACTCTGACATGAATCTTTAACATTCCTATTTCTAATATAAGAATTACCACTAGTAGATCCAATGAAGACTGGTGGAAGGATTGGAGCTATATCCTTCTTTGGATCCATTTTGATTATCAGGGCCTCACGAAGCACCTAAGTATAACTAATCAGGTTGATGGTCTTAACATGACATATCAATTCCAATCAAAACCCAATATTGAACTTCTTGGAATTCTATGCCTCATTCTCATCCAAGAGAGGAAAAAAATGAATATTCATTATTATGTTTGTTGATTATGAAGACACTTTCATCGCTCCCCAGTGATGCTCCATGAACTCCTAAGAGTGATTCAGCTTCACCATTTTAGGAGAGTAGTTCTCGAATAAAATATCCTTGAAGGTATCCCAATAAATACCCTCTTTTCACCTAGCTTGACTCATAACACTCCACCATCTCCTATAGGATACTTAAAACATTGGGGTTTCAAGAATCATTATCCCCTCCTAAGGGTTTTATAACAAATAAAAAATACTCTTGAGAAATTCCAAACAATCCTTTATATCCTATCATCCCCCAATACCCTAGAATTTAAGGGGGTACTAGAGATAGACATACTAAGAATTATCATTCATGGTCTTCTGAACAGTTCTTCCTTGCATGGGAACAATATGAAATAGTTTCACCTAAACAGGTATTGTCTCTTAAATCACTCGTGTTGTAATAGGATAATTCAAGGGTAAATCCTCCCACACCATTGGTGGTGAAACGGGATCATCCTAGTATATAGTAGTTTTATGTCCTATCAAACGTATCTAAGGGAGCATCTTTCATAACATGAAGAAACATTATAAACATAAATATATAATTTCCAATCTGTGGGGTCACACAAGGTTCCCTCTAATAGTCTACCCATAACCCATGTTATACCCCTACTAGAGCTAATCAAGGTCCCCACCTATACATGTTAGTCACAGTCATATATATACTAAAACATAACATAATGCTCAATTTAACTAATAAATTCCAACATAGATATATCACAATAACAAAGAAAAACAGATATATTAAACAACATAAAATTTATCCTGAACAAATAATAAAATTCACGGAATTTAAATGAGTAACTAACAAGAAACAAAAGAACACATAAATATATATATTGCATATGAACCTACGTGAATAATCATTATACAAGAATGCACATGAAACCTCATAAAAATGGTAATAAAAATCTTGTCCATGGTAACTCAAAGGTTCATTGCACATGTGATGGAAAAGCATATGGAAACACCCCTACCCAAGTCTCGCACATCTATATTCTTACTACCATATACCATGTTATTCAAAAAATAAAATAATAAATTTCACACTAAAAACATTTCCTAACATACCGACTTAAAAAATCGGGTCCAAGATAGAGTTCCACATAACCTCATGCACGCCTCCTCATACACAAGTTGTCACCAAATAACAATGATGGTATAAGTCTGTCAATGGGGAGACTATACTCCCATTATCATGTCATAGAAAAATAATAATAATAATAAACAATATAATAAATCATTAGAGTAATGATGAAAAAACCAAATAATCAAAAGAGTGCACATGTCATATAGATAAAAAATAGGCACTCAAGGTAGCAAGACAAACCAGAGTATAAAGTGTGGTATGTAAATAAATTAAAAAAACTATGCTAATACAAATATTATATCTAAATCCCACCACTAGATTCATGTTCCAGGACTCAACCATCTTCCACAAGACCCTTTCTCTTTCCTAGAACCCTAAACATGAAATCAGCACACCCATCGAGATGCTCATGCTGAGTGTGAGTATGAAACCCAGTAGGACACTAAAAATGAATATTTAACATCTGTGAACATGTATAATAGTGTGGTGTATGGTAATAAATAAATGTTCACCCAAGTAAAAAATCATAACATGTGTTCATGCTCTAACAAAGCCTCTAAAAATCCTTGTTGTACCTGCCTTGGTTCTTTTTGGGTCACATAGACCATCAGGATCTGTTACTACCACATAGATCCAATCAAATATAATCATCATTCCCCTATGTCAGGGAACACAACACCACCAAACCCCATCATCAAAATTGGTCCTATTATCATATCACATACAACATCCAAACACGCTCCCCCTCTAGGGGTACAAAGCCATGATGGGTGCACTTGTCACTTTAGTACCACGTATAGAAATAAAATCAACATAGAATATATCAATGTATAACATGAGGAAATAGTTTTATCATCTCAAGTCATACATAGTACATCATAAGTGTGAACAAAGAGGAACACACACATATGATCAAACTCAGCATAGCCTAAGGACATCAATACATATCATTATATCATGCTAAAAATCACAAACATGGCCTCAACTAGAAAATTAACTTCTTACCTTGGGGTTTTTTATGTGAAAATAATGTATAAACTACCTTGTGTGGTTTAAAATCTATATTTAAAACCTCTACAGCCATGTACACCTACTCTTGGGCCTTATTATTATAGTTTTCAACACATCAAAGTTCAATATTTTTTAGGGATTCTGATAATTAATTATTCCATTTTATTTAATAAATAAATAAAAACTCACAAATGATAATATCATTCTCTCTCCTAGATAATATAGAATAATCATGATAATTTCAAATTATTCTTATTGATAATTATAGAATATTTCCTAGAGAGTAAAATAAATACCACAAGTGAAATAAATCTCTCTTTTAAGAATATTCAAAGATGAATAAGAATATTTATTATTCTTATTTTACATCATTTTGGGTAATTATCATTTTATGAAGACAATATAACTTTCCATAAAACTTGGAAAGCTAATTTCATATATGATAATTATATTCCTCTATATAATTATCCTGGATAACCTAATATAAAAATTTCATTATCATCCTTTGATAACTTACATATTATTATCATTTTACAATTCATTTTCTTTTATTTATAGAAACATTGGAAGAACATGATTTATAAATATATATAAATAATACCTAAGAATTTCTCCTTAATGAAATCTACTCTCAAGAACATAGGGGATATTGGTTTAGTTGTGCCTCGAAAATGGAAGAAGAACTCAAATCGCTCAAGGAGGAATTTTTATCTATAATTTTAAGGATATTTGTATGCTCACACTCTGGAGGTTAACTAGAAATAAAGGCTTCAAGGGTTCTGATATTTTTAAGAGGTTCAGTCACGTAAAAGTTTGCAACATTAAAGACCACCAGCCAAATATTATAATTTAATTTGTCTTTAAAAATATTTCTAAATATAAAAAGTTTATAATCCTTAACAATATGAATAATTAACCTTAAATGTCCCAAAGGATTTATTTCCATTATTTTAGGCTTTTTAATTCTTCAAAATATGTTAGTGAGTCAAGATGTGGAAAAAATAATTGAAAATCAGAAAAAACCGGGTAAAAAGCATTACCCTTACATATGTAGTATGTGTTGAATAAGGTTAACATGGTTTTAACCTTATGTAGTGGTAGGAACCCCTATGTGGGATTTTTAAAATCTATAATACCCTTATAAAAACCCAAGGTTACCCTTACGCCACTCCATCTACCCTTATGTGGTGCTGGTTTTACCCTTACGTAGCTAGTGGTACCCTTTTGCAGTGCTCTAGGTACCCTTATGAAACCTTTATAAAATAGTATCTACCCTTAAACAGTTCTCTAGGTACCTTTATGTATCTATTTATACCCTTATGAAGTACTAAGAAACATCACTCTACCCTTACGCAACTCATTGAAATAGTCCTCTACCCTTACATAAGTCAAAATTACCCTTAAGAAGAGGCATAGACAGCCCACTTACCCTTATGTAGCCCTTATAAATATGTTTTAACCATAATTAATCCACAAAGAAGAGTCTATAACCTTACAAAAACTATAGAATAGAATCTTTACCATTATGTAACCCCTGTAAATTAAGGTTTTTGTTTACATAACACTATTAAACCACAAGTAAGGGTAATTTTTATTAAAAAATATTTCTAGATTAAATTACCTATTAATAATATCCTAATTATGGTTAATAAATATAAATATTTGAGAATATTTCAACACACCGGATGGCGGTTTGATACCTTGGATGGGGTGATTTTTTAACTCGAGTCAGAAAAGATGTGGCTCAAGGAGTTTCCCCTATGATCTATGTTGATACATTATTCTCTCAATATATTAACCATTATAATTGGTTCATGATTATGTCATTTATTTTTATTTTTTCATGATTTATTACTTTTTTATGTGTAGAATTTATGTGTTGTCACACTGAATAATAAACAAGAAAGAATTAATAAAAATGAACAATCATATTGAATGATTTCTATTTAATCATAACTAGGTTGCGTGTATGATCACATTGATCAATCATTATAAATAGAAACAGATTAAATTTTATAAGAAAACTCTTAAAACTCATGGAGAAAATATAAAGTCATTAATGATTTCCATCCTTCATTATGTAAAAAAAATTGTGTCTTGGGTGCTCATCAAGCCATGTTGAAGGTTTATCTTACTATTGGGGAGTTATTACGAAAGAGGAGTGTCAATATAATAATATTTGATAGAAAAGAAGTATTTATAGCTTGCTTGTTCCAAAATTAATGAAAAATCATTGAGTAATGAAACTATATTCTTTATATAAGATCAGAAACCACTCAACAGATCAAGGAGTTATGAGTTAATTTAGTTAGCTGGGTATAATCTTAACTTGAAACTCTACGAGTGGGGGTGTAGTTATAGATTAGACTATGAGAATATGTTTTAAGGATCATTTCCACTAGAATACATAAGAGACTAGGTATTACAAATCCATTAGTGGAGGGATACGTGGATTTGATAAAATATAAGGAGACATTTGAGAGTAATAAATTTATAATGTCTAATAATTTATAATTAAGATAAAAGTACTGATCTTCTATAGATTAATTTTCTAGAAAATTTTTAATAAATATCAGAAAATCAATATGATTTTTATTTACAAAGAAGATTTCCTAAATAGAAAAAATTTTAATTTTTGGTAGAGAACTAGTGCGTAGTAATATGATATAAATGGTAATTTTATGTTCCAGAGTCCCTGCTACAATTGAACCACCTCAGGGAGTGAGGGTTATAAGGGATCTTATAGGCAATTCATAGATGACGCATTTGATTTTTTTCATCATAATTATATCTACAATGTCCTTTGAGTTTTCAAATAAACGTTAATAGATCGATGGTTATACCATGTTGTCTCATCTCTGAGAAGTTTTCAAGTAGAAAGTAGATCAATAAATAAATGATATTATGATTACACTATACTTGTTTAAATTGAAAAATGGATTTATATGGAATCATGATCATTCAATAAATCTCATTATCTCATACCTTTCACCCAATTACTCCAAATTAATGGATTTTTATAAAATCCAAATTATGGAGATGATGATTCAATATATTTTATCAAATGTTCATTGAGGAGATGAAAATTTAATGAAAGATAAATCATTAGTTATTACGGTGAATAAGAAGAAATAAAGGGTCAATGGAAATTGTGACGCCAAAGGCACCTTCGTAACATTATTCTAAGATACCAAAGATAAATAGGGTTTACATTGAATTGAAAACTGTTTGAGTTTCATGGGAAATAAAGGTCACTAGAATATTGATTTTAATGAACTAAATAATAATCAAGAAATAACTTCTAATTATGATATATTCATCAATTAAAATTAATAATTATACTATAATTATTTGGTATTAAATAAAATATTCATATCATATATGGGAATTTAAATATGATATCTAATTTAGTATAATAACATTACTAGAAATCGAGGTGCACTCTCTAAGAGAATTATAAAGGGTCATTACTACATCAACGGTGAGAAGAAAATAATTTTTATTTACTAGCTGATTGATTCATGTGAAACTATAATTGTTTATTTAAAGTTACCAAAACATGTATCCTAGTTATCTTTAAGAAGCAATGACACATTATTCATTCTGGTATTAATGTTTTTTATACTCAATTAAAAGTATATTAATACTTTAATCATGAGAAATAATTGATGAATATAAAATTTAAGACTCATTAATACTGATTTTTGGTAAGATAATTAAGTATCAAGTGAAACTAAAAATATTTTTCTCCCCAGTATGGTTTTTGGACTCTTTGAAGATAAAAATATTTGGTATTATCGACACACATGTGTTTCATTTTTTAGAAAAACAAATCTTTGGAAATAAAGGTGAGCTATAAGGTTTTTAGGAATACTTTAACATGATACATGTGAACTATTTCCATTATAATCTAGAGGTAAATTAATATACTTCACAAGATCCCTTTAGGAAATTTAAGGAATTTATGAGTGAACATTATCACATGAATGGTATGAAGATACGATTTCTTCAGGACAAATAGATAATGAATATATTGTCTATTCATTCATCTATCATGAAAGGTATAGAGTGTAATTATTCTTAAAATAATAATTTTTTATACACATCAGATCAATGATATCAGTAAAATAGGATTGATTATGGGACTAGTATGCAAACATTTATCATTAAAATATACAGTGGGTTTATTCATAACTCATATTTCTTAATAAAAATCACATTCATGATGTATGTACATGGAAGATCAAATATGAAACTAATAATTCATGTAGAATCTTATGTTATATTTTAAAGATATGTTTCAAAAATAATTTCAATAACCAATAACCATATGCCGAATATAATGAAAATTCGATATCATATGAGTTTTAATATGAAATAAATCTATCAAGTCATTATCTATGTATTTAGATGTAACCTCTCGGAATTTCTGTGTATTTTTTTTAATTATATGGAATTATTTTGAGACCACAATATTTGACGGCACATGATTTTGATTCCTGGAGATACCAAAACAGAATTTTGAACTTTTTTTAAGGTATGTTCAGTAAATGTATGAGCAGGATTTTATATCTTTCATAATGGTGCTCAGATCAAAAATCTGAGGGCACTTTTGATTTCAAAACATTGGGATTCTCATAGAAATGACATAACATTGGCTGGAAAGGGCCGAGTGAAAAAGTTGTTTTTCAGAATTTTGGAGAAAAATAATAAAATATTTTAAAGGAATTATTTTAGTTCTTTCTCACCATTGGGTGATGGATGGTGATGTTTTGGTGTAGCAATGAGGCGGTGATGAGGTGCATTAATGGAGAACCAATAATGGATCGGTTGAAACTGCGATGTTTTTTTCATAATGAATCATTTAATGTGGCTCATTAAATGTGTCCCATTTAATCAGCATCATTAATTTATGCAAAGACGTTGCACTTTAATTTATTTTAATAATCCAACATGTTGAGTTTGGGAATTAAAAACCTATAGGATTCTCTAACAAAACATCGGTGAATCTCCTCCCCAACGAAGAATGACGAACACCGGTGGATCTTCATCATCTTCAAGAATCCTCAAAGAAAATAGATAAAAAGGGATGACGTTGACACCTTGAATCTTGAGTATTAACGCTTTGGAATCAAACATCAATGAGGTAGGGGTCGTTTTATTTTTATGTTCTTCCCCGTTCTTTTCTTCAAATGAAGAACGCAGATGAACCCACGAATAGGTTAACCCGCACGTCATGAGTTTATGTAGGAGGGTAACACTATTGATATTTCTTAATCCAGGATTAAGATTATTCTTATATGACCAAACAACAATCCTCTATCCCCCATTGATTTTAAACCTCTAATTCATAGGGCTCGGGCCGACACGAAAAAGGATCGAGCACCTCTACTCATGTGTTCTTGGTGGCCTCATTCTTGAAGTGGTGTAAATTCAATTTTGGGGCCTGAGAAGGGATGGCGACGACCCGAGAGGACTGTAGGTGCAGATGGATCGAAAAACGGACCACCAGAGCAACTCTGACGGCCCGTGAGGTTGTCGCCCGCGTGACACCACTAGCGCAGCAACTCCGGAAACCAACGGTCACATGAAGGGGGTAGTGCCACCCATAACCATGGTAGTAATGGAGGAGGACGACCCTCGCCATCCACACTGAAAGAATAAGGAACACTGTTGGCACCACGGTGGAAGGAGGCTGCGACCAACTGGTCGCGGCGACGCAGATCGTAGCGCTAGGAAGGAAACGCGTGGAGGAGGGGGGCCCGCATCTGGGCCACTCAGGAACCAGCGAGCTGGGTCCATCAACTACAATTTGAGGGACCATGCATCCGTAGGGCCTAAAAATTAGGCCATACATGGCATGGCTGCCTCATCCTGGTTGGGCAGTGCACCCCGGCCACCTCATGCGGTCGGGTCTCGTGTCTATGGGTTGCACCCTAGCCAGTAGGCTACACCCCATCCAGCAAGCTGGACCTGCACCCAATGGGTTGTACCTGCACCCAACAGGTCGGAGTCACGCCGGAAGGCTGGACTGATTCCCTTTGGTCAGGCCAGATTAGAGTGGGTCGCCGGGTGACCCAACGTGCTGGACCCTCAGCCAAACCGGGTTGGGTCCAGTGGGGCCCATTTGGCCTTGCCCATTGTCCAGACTGGACCAAACTAACCCTGACCCGAATAGGGTCAGGTCAATTCAGTCGATCTTAAACCCTGGTATGTGGGACCCCCGACTTGGGTTGGTTGGGTCGGTCAGACCAGTTCTGATAGAGCCCCATCGCAACCAGTCCCCTGGTTAGTAAAATACATGTATATTTCAAACTGCATGTCTTATTGATGATTCATTTGCGGTGTCGGGACCCTCTCTATGAGGTGGATCTTTTGGCACACTCTATGGTGAATTTCTTGGAAGTTGAGATGTGATGAATGGCTTGAGTAGAGTTTCTCCCGGGTGCGCTTTGTATGGATCCCTATGGTTGGTTGAGACATGAGGACTGCTGACTTTCAACTCTAGATGACTCGACCATGGCCTAGTGGGAAGCACTTCTCTTTGAATTTTTATGCCCTTGGTGGGAATCACTTCTTTGTGACTTTGCAGGCCCACGATACCTAACGAGGAGGAGTAACTTAGCTGGCCATGAATAGTGGGAAGCACTTCTATGTGAATTTGCAGGCCCACGATATGCGATAGAGAGGTGTACCTAAACAGTACAAGGTTAGTGGGAAGAACTTATTCATGACTTGACATGCCCACTATACTCGTAAGAGGAGGAGTTCTCTAGCAGCTGAGGTGTTCGACGATGAGACAGATAATGCTACAGTTACTACCCTATAATATACCTAGTGTGAGTTGTCTATTGTTTCATGCATTATTTTGAGGAAATGTTGTGTGGTATTTCCTTTTTGTTTTGGGGTACCTACTGTGTACTCTTTTACTCACACCGGCACGGGCTTTTCCTGCACGTGTTGTGTCTGGTGAAAATGACTGATGTTTCGACAGGGGTGCTCAGGTAGACGGGACTAATAGACACTACGACGGTGGAGTTGGTGTCTTAGGACCTAGCGGGGCCTAGTAGGACCAGGCGGACATGAAATACTACTTAGGATTCCAGTAGATTCACTACTCTCACGATGAGGTGGGGTTTTCAGTGGATGGTCATTAGATTTTACTTTTTTTACTTATTGTTTTAATTTCATTATTGGGTTTGTATTCTAGCCCACTTAATTTCAATTGTAGTTTAACATAGCCTTATTTTAGTGGAACTTGTTTCCCCCTTTTTCTGTGTTGGGATGTGGTCGGGCGTGTGTGTGAGTATAGGTACTCATGTAAATTCCTTCATCTTTCAAGTTGACTCCTTTGGCGCTAGTCGCCAGCCCCTAGCTTTTGAGAGGTGGCATTGTGGTAGTCACAGCACGGGCCCCAGGGGAATAGTCATCAAAAAGTGGTATTAAAGGGTGATTGGTTCCCCCTCAAAGACTTTTAGCATGTGCTTTGTTTTGGGAAAATAGCGTTAAGTGTTGTGAGTCCAACATCTAGATTTGGGGAGTCCAGTGTTGGTGTGGTGGCTAACATATCCATAAATCAAGACCTTAAATTCTGTTTTTTGGCTCAATACATGAAAACATTGGTTGCATTAGTGTCTCCTTATGATCTTTTGAATAAAATTAATCTCACTAGGTATAAAATTTTGACTTTGGTACATCTTTATATATTTCAAGTTGCCTCCACAAGGATGACCTGTCCAGATCCCAATACGAGGTCCCGAGGACAGCCCGCCTAGAGACATGGTATCCATTCAGGGAGTGGTTCTAGAGATGGACCCACCAAGTGGCGCACTAGTGATATCACCTCCTGATGGTCAGCATCTAATGGTAGTGGTTTCAGCAGAGGACGTTCGTATGCTCAGTGCCATACATGAGTTTCAGAGACAGAGAACTCGCAGGTTCAGGGGAGAGATAGATTATCAGGTCGCTGAGGACGGACTGGAGGCTGTGACATGGGGCTTCCGCTTAGTGAGGACACCACCTAACCAGATGGAGATCTTAACAGTGAGTCTTCTTCAAGTCTTGGTGGGGGAGCAGTCTGAGTAGCCATCGGTGAGAAGCGGTTCAAGGTGTTACCACCAACACCCCCAGGAGGTCCACCCCAACATTAGGGAGCAGATGGACAGGGACGATCACAGCTTCAGGCAGTAGAGGCTTATGACCACGGTGCTCCAGAGATGATATGAGGTATGATCTGTGTCTTCTCCACCCTAGTTGTAGTTCTTATAGACATAGGTTCTAGTCAGTCCTAATTTTCCATTTCTCTCGTTCAAAGCTCATAGATTCTGATGGAGATGTTGGTTCGATCTTTATGGATAGAGACTGTTACTAGAGTGGATTCAATGATTACATAATGGTGTCGAAAGTGTGAGCTTACTCTAGGAGGTTATAGTTTTGGCTGTGATATCTTAGTAGCGATGTCGAGGCCTTACGACGTCATCCTGGGTATAGACTATTTTTCTACATTCCATGATTAGATCGACTATTTTAGGAATAAAGTGAGGTGTTTCCGTAAATATGGGACCTGGTTTTCCTTCACAGGAGATAAGGAAACCCTTACAGCATGGGATGGACTTTCTGGGAGGAGGGTGTAGCCGATCACTCACCAGTTGGATAGCATCACCCTTTGTGTAGTGGAGGAGATGAGTCCAAGAATTCCTTTAGTGGTGAATTAATATGAGGATTTGTTCCAGAGGATGTTCTAGTACTACCTCCTCACAGGGAAGTAAACTTCTCCATCGACCTGTACCACGGGACGACACCTGTAACGATTGAAAAATTCATTAATGGAAATTACACTTGGTCTATTTAAATGTATTCTTATGGTTATGTAAAATGTATGCACTTATTTGGTTTTATGTTTGGGATTTAAAAATACCGTTATGAATTGTGATCGTTGTTAATATAGTTGCTGAACAGTGATCACATGATTAGTATAAATATAGGGCTTTAACAAATCCAATTTACTCAGATAAAGGAAGTGATGGACTCATCCAGTAGACTTTCCCCATATGAATCCCATTTGTCGGAGATCAGAAAGGAGGTGGCATTATTGGGATTCTCTATTGACCAAGCCTAATTCAAGCTTGAATATGTTAAGCTTGAGTGGAACCGCCTACCGGAGAAGTGGAAGTAGATAGAGATTACCACTCGAGCGATGTTATCCAAGTCACCCCAAGAGTCTGTCACCATCGTGCACCTTACCCTAAGGTCTTATGCAGGTGTTTTAAGGGGTTATGTAATAATACCCTAGAACTTTGATTATGTACATTATTTTTGTATATAATAAAGAATATACTTTCACTTTATTATTGTTACTTTTTAAATAGTTTTTAAAGTAAAAATAGTATTTTTAGTTAATATTCAACTAAGGAATATATTTTGATAAATTGATGTATTTTTTAATTAAATAATATTTTAATAAAATATTATAATTAGTAAATTACTTTTTATTAGGTATAAATGGTCATATAATTTTATGAATTCAATTGTAATTTTTATTAGGGTTTAAAATATATTTTTGTCAAAACCCATGATTTTTTTATAAATGTCAGTTTTTATTTTAAAAGTGAAAATTCATCTATTTTGAAAATTATTTAGATAAAATGAAACTTATTTTTGGAATTAGGACATCAAAATTATCCAACGGTGAATTTTTCATAATTTTCTGAGACCATCAAATTTTCCGGTAAAAAATTAAATACCGTTTAATTATGTAATGTTTTTTATGACATAATAATGACCCAATAGCGATGTAATAAAATATTATAAACATATTTTTCAGCCAATATATGTTTTAAAATTAAATTAATTTGATTTTAGTTTTTTTTATTTACTTTTTAAAGCTTTAGTGGACCCTTTAAGACTTAAAAAAAACCTTAGCATTTTAAATTGATTTCCTTGAGAGTGTGACTCACCTCCACATAAGAAACCCTATTATTTTAAGAATTTAGGCCATTGGCCTTCTAAAATATTTTTTCCCACTCCCCTTTGGAAGGAACCATGTACAAAAACCATGGTCTGGTTTGTGGTTTTGATTAGTTTCATGTGTGGTGTCCCAAGCATAAATAATAAAGAATTCCCTCTCCTTCCCTATATAAACCAACCCAATATCCAACTTCCTATTCACTTAAAACATTTGGATTTAGTCCAAAATATTTCATCCTCTCTATATAATCCTCTCAAGGGACCCCAAGATCCCAGTAAGTCTTTCTCAAGCCCCTCCCAAGCCGTTGGGATCACACTTCCAAGTAAGGGATTTCTTCCTTTCTCATTTTTTTCCAAATTTCATTATGTTGTTATGCCCTTTTATTTTCAATTAAAAATGTTGGGGTATGATTTTACAACTTCCCCTTGATTACCTATTTATGTTTTGATGATTATATACCTCTTTCTCCCTAATTATTTCCTCCCATGTACACCCGTTACTATGTCGAAATTCTGTATGGAATTTCTCTCTCCCCATTTACATTCAAGAAATTATTTCAGATTATGCATCTAAAATCCATTCCATATGTTAGTATATTATGTCCCATGATCCCCTTACTGTCTATTTAATTTATAAATGATGAGATACCCATTTGAATCTCATCAACCCATTTTAAAAATTCCTATTTGACGTCGTTATGCAGCTAAAATTACACCCAAATTTCCATGACAAAATCATAGTGTAATGAATACCATACCCACTACTCTATCAAGAGTATTCACCTTTATGAACATGTAATTTTTGATTGAGGAATTAAATTTATGTATTCCACATATATTATTCATGTAATGAATTATGATGTTAATGAATCCATGTTGTATGATCTATGTGGCACACTTATGCATGAAATGAAATGATTATGAAGGGTGCTCCCTAATAGCGCTCCAATGCATTGGGAAAAGTATAGTATCATGATACGTCATTTGCAATGAGTGTTGACTCATGATAATTAAAGTGAAAAGAGGGTTTAATCATGCTTCATGTGCAATTAGGGTTTACTCATGCTCCATGTACAATGAGCCTTGGCTCATGCTAATTCCATGTTAAGTGTTGTTGTCACATCTCCATGTTATGATAATCATGTTATATCATGCCTTCATGTTTATGTTTCTATTGTGCTCCATTGATATTCCTATTGACTAACATGTATTTTAATATTCATGTTATGCTTTTTTTACCCCCTTACTAGGATTTTTATCTCACCCCTTTCTTATGTATATCCTCAGGTTATCGTAAACAATTTTAAGTACGAAGGATTGTTGTGGTCATGTAAAGGAAGTTTTCAATAAAGATGTTGTATTTGATGTTTTAAGTTGTTATGTAATGATCCTAATCCCCAAACACGTTATACCTCTCAATATTATATGTTTTATTAAGTGAAATTTCATGTATTAAATTATTTTTAAGTGTGAATTAAAAGTGGGGTTTTCATAGTTTGTATCAGAGGATAGGTTTATTTATTTTTGGGATTAGGATTAGAAAACCATAGTGAATCCTTAGGGATAATAATAAGTATAATAAAAACATACATATGTTTTAGTGAGTATTAAGTAAGTGGTTTATCAAGAAAATACATTCCTATCTGGATACGAGTAGGTAGAGGCGTATCTGGCACAGATGTACCTAGGAGTGAAAACTCTGACAAGGAGTTTTGGGCTTGACCAGGGGTATCCTGGTACACAACAACGGGCCTTGGTGCACTCTTGGTTACGACACTCCTGGGGGATATGCTTTGGTAAATTCACAAGATTAGTATGAACCATTATTAAGGGAATTAAAAAAATTCCCCTAAAAATATATGTAAGAAAGTAGATCATGGATAACCTAGATTAAAGCCTATAGATTAATAAGTTAAAGAAATAAAAGATATTTATAATTCATCTATTTTTTCCTTCGATTACCTTTATATGTTACCCCAATCTTTCCTTTTATTCAAGAAAATTGTCGGTAATAGGAGGACATGGGCTAAGAACCAATGTGAAGGTCAATGTTATGACTATTCTAATGAGTTTCCCAATCCGAAGGGAGCTGGAATCACGAACTTTGTCATGATACTCTCTCAATTAACTCAATATTTTAATAGAAACATGGGTCAAGAGGAATGTTTAACCCCCCTAATAAAAAACAAGTCACTATCGGGAGCTTCATGAGACAAATCCCTCCTACTTTTAATGGATCATCTAATCCATCAATCGTAGAACAATGGATCAAATCCATTGAAAAGATCTTATTCATCCCCCAATTTTCTTAACAAGAGAACATTATCCTAACAGCTTATCATATAGAGGGTGAATCTGATTAATGGGGGAAATTGATCAAAAATAAAAAGCCTGAGGAGGAGATTGAGGCGTTGGAATGGAAGGATTTTTGGAAGATGTTTTTTGATAAATATTTTCCACGCATAATCCAGATTAATATGGAAATGGACTTCTTTTACCTCAATCAAAAAGACAATGAATATGTCAGAGAATATGAGGAAAAATTCACAAGGCTTTCCTGGTATTTCTCTAGATTTCTCATTACCCCCAAATGCATGATTGACCACTTCTTTGGTGGGCTAAAATCTAGCTTGCGGAAAGCCCTGGCGATCCGTGACTTTGATGGCTATGAGGAAATTTTCTGATGTTTCCTCAAGATTGAAATGGAGATTGGGGAATCTCAGGGGTATCATGGGGATAAGAATCTTAAGGTAGACTTCAATTCTGGTAGTCCCATGGATAAATCCAATGGTGCTGAAAAAATCCAGCACCCCCCTGGCCAAAGGTGTTTAAAGTAACATCCCAGAAATTTCTTTAAGGTGACGAGGAAATGCTTTAGGTGTGGAAGAGAAGGGAACCTAGCAGTTAACTTCCAATAAGAAAAACCCATGGCTACGAAAGAGGAGAGGAATGATATCTTTGAATCTCAATGCATTATTCATTTCTTCAACTACAAAGAACCTGGGCATCTTGAAAATTAGTTCCCTAATCCAAGGGTTTTCTAAGGCAACTAGAAACATCCAAGGAAGCATGGGAAAGCTTTTTCCATCACTACCACCGAAGTGAACTCTGAAAATGAAGTGGTGATAGGTAAATTGTTTATTCATTCAAGAATAGTGAACGTACTTTTTGATTATGGTTCTACGTATTATTTTATATCCCGAAAGTTTAGTAGAACAATCCCAACACCACCACAAATCATGGAATTAAAGATGTGAGTGAGTATAGAAAATGGGTCAATCATTGCATCCCATGAATATAACTCCTCCCCTATCATAATTTATGGATTTAACTTCCCGGTGAACCTCATCATACACCCTCTGGTGGAATTTGATGCAATTATCGTCATGGATTATATTTCCATATATAGAGCCAACATAAATTGCCGTGAGAAGGAAATCACTCTCCATTTAGAGAATCGGCCCCCGATTCAGTGCATGTTCAAAGAGGAGGATGAATATTCTTTAGTTCTATCATCTCAAGCATGGATATTACTACCCTGTGAGTACGCGTATCTGGATCAGATGATTGAGTCCAAGAAAGCAACTATCCTTGAAGAGATTCCTATTTTGTGGGAATTTACTGAAGTGTTTCCTAAGGAATTACCCGGTCTCTCTCCAAGAATAGATGTTGAATTATCAGTTGACCATATACCTAGGGTGTTGCCAATATCCAAGACTCCTTATAGAATGGCTGTTGTGGAGCTTGAGGAGATGAAGGAAAAACTATAGGAGAATCTGGATAAAGTATTTATATGCCCAAGTCCTTCCCATAGGGTGCACTAGTCCTCTTCTTCAAGAAGAAGGACGGGTCAATGCACCTTTGCATTGATTATCGTGAGCTCAACAAAATCGCGATAAAGAACAAGTATCCTCTTCCAAAAATTTATGACTTGTTCGATAAGCTGCGTGGAGCACAAAACTTCTCCAAGGTATATTTGTGGTCGAAATATTATCAAGTAAGGTTTAAGAAGGAAGATATATACAAGACTGCTTTTCACACAAGATATGGGTACTATGAATTCATAGTAATGACTTTTGGACTCACTAATGCTCCATCAATCTTCATGGACTTGATGAATATAGACTTTAGAGATTACCTCGACAAATTTATGGTATTATTTGTAGATGATATTATACCAGGAAATCCCAGCCAGAGACAAAGCCTCTGACCATTTATTAAAACAAATGAAAATTACAACAAGAAAGCATCAAAAGCCAAAGCGGACAATTACATATCATAAAAGCCATACGCATCACCATATCCAGGATCAATTACTTCAACTGTAGTAGCTGATTCCCACTCTGAGCTTTCACACAACTTCCAAGTCTTCACATACTTCTGTCTGAGATTTAACTTCTCTAAATACAAAAACTCATTAGAAGAATGCAAACCATTTCCTTTGACGATGGAAGATCTGGTAGGCATCGAATTTGGCATAGAAGAAAAATCCTTATTCTGTATTCTTCTTGATGGAGCACTCACAATGCCTTTACTCCCTTCCACATTCTACATTCCACAGTGAACAATGTCGCTATAGGAGGTTTGAACTCTCCCACAAGCATTCTCCTTCTCACTCTCAGAAATGTCCCCCCACTTCCTAGAGATAATCACCTCTTGACAACCATTAATCACCCCTGCTCGACGTGCCTATTAGAATAAAGAAATTCTAGGCATTGTGGATTCACTGCAAGCTCAAGACCTTCCTCCTCCCCCTACTACAATAAACCTTCTCCATATGGGACATCTTCAGAATAAATAATGATCTGAAAATTTACATCTTCACTCCTTGAAAATTACTCTTCATCATGAGAGGATCTCCCATGATTCATATATTTTAAAAGATTGCAAGGGCCCTTCTCTTGTACCTTCCCAAACGTGCTTCTACTTTGGTTTCAGCGCTCTCCCAGATCCAGAACCCATCTTTCATGAAACTCATCAACTTCAGCGGACACCCGACCAGAAGACAAAATAGGTGCAACATGATCAATCAGAGGAGAATACTGATCCAATAGCACTTCCAAATCTCCACACTCCATACTTACAAAGTTGTTACTAGTTTCAACAGAAGCCACATGTTTCTCTGGATGTGCTTTCAGCCCACCTGAGACTCGCACCCAACTGGCAGCTTCATCCAAAGATCCCACTACCTGCGGGTTCAATATAGGAATGTCTGAAGCCTCATCATGTCCAGTAGGTACCACTACTTGGTTCACACTCGCCACCCCAGCAGATTGAACTGTAGTCTTCACAGAGGACTCCTTGAGGACCCCATGATCTTTTCATAGAATTCCAATCACCGCATCCACTATTGGATTCAAATACTTCTTCACTTCCCTCATCCTGACGCCATTCACTGAATTGCTAACAACAAGACAAGGTCTTGTCCACAATCCAGTGTCTAGGTCCTGCTTCCATTGCTGGGAATCCAATTCCACCACATCTGCAACCTGTTGGTCCAAAATCACCTTTGAAACCACTCGTTTTCCTCTGCAATCTTCCATCTGATGCCCAACTTTGAGACAGTAGGAACAATAATCAGTCCACAAATCAAAGATGATGGATTGTTTATATCAAAATTCCTCACTCACAGCAATTAAAAACGACTTAACATGCTATTTAAAAATATCAACTTCAACACAAATTCTCGGTGAAACCAGAGGGAAAACAGCCCTAGTTCTACTGTCCAAACATAAATAACGACCAACTATGTTCCCAAGCAGGCGAAGGATGGAAGGATTTTGAAAAGGTAGTGGAAATTCCAGAAATCTTACCCAGATCGCCATGGTCTAAAATTCACGATTCATATGATAATCATAAGACCATAGGAAGAGAAGTAAATGGGAATCATCACATGTACACGGAGCAGATGACCATGCCAAGATCAAATCTTCCTCCGAAGCAAATCAAACCATTATGTGCTTTCAGTCAAGGAGTCCCACCGTGGTGCACTTCTGTGAGTTCCCTGAATCAAATATGGAGCGATCAAAGCAATCCACTTTATATATGATATTATAATATACTCCAAAACCAAAGAGGATCAATATGAGCATCTAAGAACTTTACTAGAGACCTTATGGAAGGAGAATATCTATGTAAAATATAGCAAGTGTGAGTTCTGGTTGAAGGAGGTCCCATTCTGGGGTCATATCATCACAAGCAGTGGGATATCCGTAGATCCCTCCAAGATAGCTACAATTGAGGGATGGTCGAGGCCAACATCAGTAACGGATATCCATAGCTTCTTGGGGTTATTTGGATATCATCGCTGATTTGAGGGAAATTTCTCAGAATTGTACAACCCTCTTACTAAGATAACTCGGAAGGGAGTAAAGTTTTCTTGGAGTGATGAATGCGAAGAGATCTTCAAGGAGTTGAAAAAGAGGCTTATCACTATGCTCGTGCTCACATTACCCATGAGTGGATAACTTTTTGTAGTATTTAGTGATTCTTAGAATAAGTTCATGGGTTGTGTGTTGATGTATAATTATAAAGTGATAGCCTATGCCTCAAGGTAGCTGAAAATCCATGAGCAAAACTATCCCACGCATGATCTGGAGTTGACGGCTGTGATATTTGCAATGAAAATCTGGCAGCATAATCTATATAGGGAGAGGTGTGAGATATATACTGATCAAAAAATCCCCAAATATATATTCACACAGAAAGAGTTGAATATGTGCCAATGAATATGGTTAGAGCTAATCAAATATTATGACTACTCAATACATTACCACTAAGGGAAATCAAACAAGGTGACAGATGATCTACGTATAAAGGATCCAGTGATTCTGTCATTGATGAGAATTGAGAAGGATCCAATATTCTTAGATTTGATGAAGATGGACATGGGAATCATAAAGAAGGGAACAACATCAATCCGTTCACAAATTATTTCTCAACTGTCCCTCATGGATAAAATAAAGGATCATCAAATAAAGGATGTGGAAATTTTGAAAAGGGTGGAAGCTATCAGAAATGGGAAATCCTCAGAGTTCATGGTCGAAAAATATGGAATTGTGAGATTTGGGTCATGATTATATGTACCATTTGATCTAGAGATAAAGAATGAGCTTCCGAATGACACACATAGCTCAAACTTCCCTATTCACTCGGGGAACACAAAAATGTATCGAGATATTTGAGAAAAATTTTTGTGGGACAATATGAAAAAGAAGATTGCTGAATATACGTCAAAGTGCCTCATATGTCAGCAAGTGAAGGATGAGAGGAAAAATTATAAGTGGATGATGAAACCGCTACCCATACCAACATGAAAGTGGGAGAACATTACCATGGACTTTTTCACTGGACTTCCAAGAACATATATAGGAAACAATGCTATATGGGTCATTTTGGATCATCTTATGAAGATAGCTAACTTTATCATGATTTGAGAGTACTTCTAATTGGATCAACTTGCACAGATTTACATCAAAGAAGTGGTAAGGCTTCATGGAGTACCACTATCTATTTTATCTGATCGCGATCCTAGATTCACCTTGATGTTTTGGAAAAGTCTCTAACATGCTCTAAGAATTGAACTGAACTTCATTACGGTATATCATCCTAAAACTAATGGCCAATCTGAGTGAACTATTTAGACACTCGAAGATATGTTAAGATCATGTTCTATGGACTTCAAAGAAGGGTGGGACCAACATCTTCCGCTGGTTGAATTCTTCTATAACAACAGTTTCCACTCGAGCATCTGAATGGCACCATATGAAGCCCTTTTTGGGAAAAGGTGAATAACATCGGTGTGTTGGGATGAAGTTGGTGAGCATAGGCTACAAGGACCAGAAATGGTTGAAGAAATGGTGGAGAAGGTGAAAACCATTCTACCACATATCATGGCAGCCCAAAGTCTACAAAAGAGTTATACGGATAACTGTCAATGATACATTGATTTCAAAGTTGGAGATAGGGTATTTCTATGAATATCTCCATGGAAGAAGGTCATGAGGTTTGGAAATAAAGGGAAGTTAAGTCCTAGGTACATCGTCCCCTTTGATATTCTTGATTGTGTGGGGGTTGTAGCCTATCGACTAGAACTTCCACCTACTATGGCCAATGTATATGATTTCCTTAATGTATCCCACTTAAGTAAGTACATACTGGACCCCTCACATTTAATCTCTTTAGAGATAGTATAGTTATAGGATGATCATTCTTATGAGGAGTAACCAATGACGATCTTAGATCATAGAGAGAATGTTCTATGAAATAAGACAATTGCCCTCATCAAGGTGTTGTGGAAAATCCACAAGTTTGAAGAAGCGACGTGGGAATCAGAGGATGTGATGAAGCAAAGTTACCCACATCTATTTTAGTGTGGGAAAAGGAAATTTTGAGGGAGAAATTTCTTAAGGGGGGAAGATTTTAACAACCCAAAAATTCATTAATGAAAATCCCCTTGGTCTATTTAAATGTATTTGTATGGTTATGTAAAATGTATGCACTTATTTGGTTTTATGTTTTGGA
The DNA here is from genome assembly GCA_963277665.1 of Viscum album. Classification (NCBI taxonomy): domain Eukaryota; kingdom Viridiplantae; phylum Streptophyta; class Magnoliopsida; order Santalales; family Viscaceae; genus Viscum; species Viscum album. Next base: position 1,212,404,476 of record OY728122.1, read on the forward strand.
TTTTAAAATACCATAAATAATTGTGACCATTTCTAATATAGTCGTTGAATAGTGATCACATGATTAGTATAAATATTGGGATTTAAAAAATCCAATTTACTCATACAAAGAAAACGATAGCCTCATCCAGTAGACTTCCCCCGTACAAAGCCCATTTTTCGAAGCTCGGAAAGAAGGTGGTATCATTGGGCTTCGCTCTTGACCAAGCCCAAGTCAAGCTTCAATATGATAAGCTTGAGTGGAGCCACCTATGGGAGAGGGGTATGTTGATACATATTACCACTCGAGCGATGTTATCTGAGCCACCCTAAGAGTTTGTCACCATCGTGCACCGTACTCTAAGGTCTTATGAGGGTGTTTTAAGGGGTTATGTAATAAAACCATAGCAATATTATTATGTACATTATTTTTTTATATAATAAATAATATACTTTGACTTTATTATTTTTACTTTGTAAATAGTTTTAAAATCACAAATAGTATTTTTAGTTAATATTTTACTAAGGAATCTATTTTGATAAATTAATGCATTTTTGAATTAAATAACATTTTAATAAAATATTATTATTATTAAATTACTTTTTTTAGTATAAAAGGTTGTATAATTTTATGAATGTAAGTGTAATTTTTATTAATCTTTGAAGTAGGTTTTTGCCAAAACCCATGATTTTTTCATAAATGTCATTTTTTATTTTAAAACTGGAAATTCACATATTTATAAAATTATTTAGATAAATTAGATTTTTTTTTGGAATAATGACATCTAAATTATCCAATTTTTAATTTTTCATAATTTTTTGAGACCGTCAAATTTTTTGGGTAAACAATTAAATACCATTTAATTATGTAATGTATTTTATGACAACATAATGACCCAATAGTGCTGTAATAAAATATTATAATCATTATTTTTGGCCAATATATGTTTTAAAATTAAAATAATGTGTTTTTATTTTTTCGGATTTATTTTTCAAAGCTTTAGTGGACCCTTTAAGAATTATAAAATATTTTTTATTTTTAAATTGATTTTCATGAGAGTGTGACTCACCTCCACATAAGAAAACCTATTATTTTAAAAAATTTGTTCATTTTCTTTATATAATATTGTCTTCCAATCCACTTTGGAAAAAACCATGGTTAAAACCATGGGTTGGTTCGTGTTTTTGATTAGTTTAATGTGTGGTGTCCCAAACCTAAATAATAAAGAATTCCCTCTAATTTCCTATATAAACCAACCCAATCTCCCACTACCTCTTCACTAAAAGCCTTTGGAGTTATTACAACCTCTACCCTACTCTCTCTATAATCCTCCCAACTCACCCCATGCTCCCATAAATTCTCTCTCAATCCCCTCCCAATCTTTTGGGATCAAACTTCCAAGTAATGGATTTCTTCCTTTCTCATTCTTTTCCAAATTTAATTGTTTTGTTATGCCATTTTGTTTTCAATTACAAATGTTGGGGTATGATTTAGAACCTTCCCCATACTTATTTCTATATTTTTTAAGGAAGATAGACCCCTTTCTCTCTCATTAATGCCTCCCATGTACACCTGTTACCATGCCGAAATTCCATAAGGAATTTCCCTCTCCTCATTTACATTTAAGAAATTATTTTATATTATACATCTAAAATTTATTCCATTTATTGGTATATTATGTCCCATGATCCACTTACTGTCTATTTAATGTATAAATTATTAGAGACCCCTTTCAATATCATTAACCAATTTTATAAATTTCTATTTGACGTCGTTATGCAGCCGAAATTACACCAAAATTTCCATGAAAAAATCAGTGTAGTGAATACCATAACCACTCCTCTATCAAGTGTATTCACCTTAATGAGCATGTAATTGTTGATTGAGGACTTAAATTTATGTATTCCACATCTCATATTCGTGGAATGAATTTTGATGTTAATGAATCCATGTTGAATGATCTATGTGGCACACTTATGCATGAAATGAAATGATTATGAAGGGTGTGCCCTAATAGCACTCGAATGCATTGGGTAAAATATACTATCATGATACGTCATGTGCAATAAATGTTGAATCATACTAATTCAGGCACAATGAGGGTTTACTCATGCTTCATGTGCAATGAGTTTTTACTCATGCTCCATGTGTAATGAGCCTTGGCTCATGCTAATTCCATGTTAAGTGTTGTTATCACATCTCCATGTTATGATAATCATGCTATATCATGCCTTCATGTTTATGTTTCCCTTTCACTCCATTGATTTTCCTATTGACTAACATGTATGGTAATCTTCATGTTATTATTTTTTCACTACCTTACTGGGCTTTATATCTCACCCCTTTCTTATGTATGTCCTCAGGTTATCCATGAAATGTTAAGTATGAAAGAATGTTGTGGTCATGTAAAGGAAGTTTTCAATAAAGATGTTGTATTTCAGGTTTTAAGTTGTTATGTAATGATCCTAATCCCCAAATACACCATACCTCTCGATCTTATATGTTGTATTAAGTGAATTTTAATGTAATAAATTATGTTTAAGTGTGAAATAAAATCAGGGTTGTCATATCACTGATATCCACACCAGCATATCGGATCGATCCCGCAGAGCTCTGTGAAATGAGTGTACAGCTGGAGGAATTTTAGGAGAAGGGGATCGTAAGGCCCAAAACTTCACCATGGGAAGCCCCATTTCTTTTTTTAAAGAATAAATATGGGATATTGAGGTTGTGCATGGACTTTAGGTGCCTGAACCAGGTGACCCTGAAGAATAAGTATCCACTTCCAAGAATCAATGACCTCTTCAACTAGATGAAGGGGTGAAGTGGCTCTCAATGATAAAACATAGATCATGTTATCACAGGTTTCAGGTATAGGATGAGGATTCACCGAATACAACCTTCAAGTGCTATAATAACCACTATGATCTCTTAGTGATGCTTTTTGTCATTAAGAATTCCCCAAAAATGTTCATGGGCCTCATGAACAGTATCTTCCAGCCTTACCTTGACCGTTTAATCATGGTATTCATTTATGAAATCTTTGTGTACTCGGAATCAAAAGAGGATCATTCTACACACCTACAGATAGTCATGGATACACTTCGAGAGCAACAACTTTATGGTAAACTCTTGAAGTGTCAGTTATGGATTTTGAAAGTCCACTTTCTGGGACACGTCATCTCAGAAGCTGGAGTTACTATGGATCCAGCAAAGATAGAGGCTTTGCTTTCTTGGGAGACACCCAGGAGCATGACTGAGGTGCGGAGCTTCTTGGGGTTGGTTGGTTACTATCAAAGGTTCGTACCTAACTTTTACAGAGTAGAATCACTCTTGTTGGAATTGACACAGAAGGAACAACCCTTCATGTGGATGGAGAAATGTTAGTAGAGTTTCTAGGAGCTGAGGTGGAGACTGACTAGTGCCCCCATCTTGATACTACCTGAGGAGGGCGTTGGGTTTGTAGTTTACTTCAATGCATCATGTACTAGAATATATTGTTTATTGATCCAGGAGTAGGCAGTGATCACCTATGGATAACAATATTTGAGACAAAATGATCATAACTACACGACCCACGACATGGAGTTAGCAGTAGTGGTATTTTCTTTGAAGACGTCGAGACACTACTTGATGGTTGAATAGTTTACTGTTTTCTCAGAGAACCAGAGTCTCAAGTATATCTTCTCAGAGAAGGACATGAACATGAGGCAGGGGTGATGGATAGAGTTCCTCTAGGACTATGACTTTGGGATAGTCTATAATCCAAGAAAGGGGAACTTGGTGGCAGACATACTCAATAGGAGGATTGGTTTTTAGTTTCTGAGTGAGTAAATAGAGCAGTTAACTGTGATGCAGATATCTTTTGTGGATGATGATGGAGGAGTTTAACTTTAATCTTTGACTGTTACTCCCCCACTCTTATAGAGTGTTAGGGAGGCACAAATGGTGGATGTTGACTGTGAGGCCCGACATACTTAGTTATCCTCAGGACAAGCTCTTGATGGATTTTTGATAGGTGGGGAGTACTTCATCTTTTTTATAGGGCGCATCATAGAGCCAGTGACGTTGTGGGAGGAGGTATTGAGGGAATTCCATACATCCCCTTTGGAGGTACACCTTGGAGTGGAAAAGGTGTAATGAGACTTCTGATTTCAGTACTGGTAGCCAGAGATGAAGAATGTAGTGGATGACTTCATTTCATGATGCCTCAATTTTCAGAAAGTGATGGCTAAGCATCAGGTTCTAGCAGGCTTGGCCCAATAACTCAAGTTACCAAATGGAAATGGGACATTATCTCGATAGAATTTGTGAGGGGGTTACCATGTACATCTAGAGGCCATGATTCTATTTGGGTGATTGTTGACTGACTCACTATGTAGCCTCACTTCGTACCCATCCGGGAGTAAGGACTGTTACATGGATTGGGACACCTCTATGTCTAGGAGATAGTATGGCTCCATAGAGTTCCATCGATGATCGTCTCAGACTGTGATGCTTGCTTTATATCCTGGTTGTGGAATAGATTACAAGTGGCGTTCAAGATTTAGTTGTGCTTGAGCATAGCTTTTCATCCCCAAATGGATGGTCAGACAGAGAGGACCATATAAACCTTGGAGGACATGCTTCGTGATTGCGTCCTAGACTTTGGTCGTAGTTTGGAGGACCACCTTCCACTGGTGGAGTTTTCATACAACAACAGGTATCACTCTACCATTAGCATGGTACTGTTTGAGTACTTGTACGGGCGGCCATGTGGATCACCCATATGCTAGATAGACCCTTGGGAGTCGGCACTCATTAGTCCAGAGTTGGTATGAACTACCACCAAGAAGGTGTATATCATCCAGCAGTAGTTGAGGACTGCAGAGAGTGGGAAGAAGTCTTATGCCAACAGGATATTGAGACCCTGGAGTTTGAGGAGGGAGATCATGAATTCCTTTGGGTCTCACCCCAAGGAGGATTATAAATATTTTTTTGGGTGTCAAGATATCTATGAGGATCATCAGACCTTTTCAAATCCTGAGTAGATTTGGAGATGTGGCTTACTTCCCTGCTCTTCCCTAGCAGATGAACCGGGTGCATGATGTTTTCTATGTGTCGCAGTTGAGGAGGTATGTGCATGATCCATTGCATGTCATAGACTGGAGCGAGATGGACATTAACGATGGGGAAATGTTTATGGAGTTCCTGGTGGTGATAGAGGATCAACAGTAGTGTTTCATACGCGGGATACTGATTCCTCTATTGCATGTCGGATGGCAACACGAGAATCTCCAAGAGAGCACATGGGAGAGGGAGGCTAAAATTCGTGCTCAGTACTCCCATATTTTTATATAGTTGTTGTTTTAGTTTTTGGGGACGAAAATCCCTAAGGTGGGGAGAATTTAATGTCCCTAAATCTCTATTCAATTTTTTTAATTATATGAAATTATTTCGAGACCGTGATATTTGACAGCACGTGATTCCAAGTCCCAGAGAGCCTGGAACAGAATTTTGAACTTTTGTTAAGTTATGTTCAGTAAATGTGAGAGCAGAATTTATTATCTTTTGAACTCATGCTTGGATCAAAAATTCAAGGGCACCGTTGAATCCAGAACTCCGAGATTAACCTAGAAATAAATTAACTTCGGCCGGTAAGGGCCGAGCAGAAAAGTTATTTTCCTTACTTTTCGAGAAAAAATAATAAAATAATTTAAAGTAATTAATTTATTTTTTTCTCACTGTTATGTGGCAGATGATAAAGTTGTAGTGTAGTGACAAGGAGGTGAAGAGTTACATTAATAGAGAACAAATAAGGGCTCGTTGGAAACCATGACACTATTTTTATAATGAATCATTTAATGTGGATCATTAAATGTGGCCCATTTAATGAGAATCATTAATTTAGGCAGTGACATTGTTCTTTTGTTTTATTTTAATAAGCCAACGCATGGAGTTTGAAAATTAAAAACTTAGAGGATTATCTAATTAAACTCTAGTGATTGTCCTCCCTAACACATAAAGATAAACTCTGGTGGAACTTCACCATCTTCGATGAACCTCGAAGAACGATGTGGGAAAGAGATAACATCGACTCCTTAACCTCTCAAGGTTGAATGATTCGGCATCGAACGTCAACGAGGTTGGGGTTATTTTATTTGTATGTACTTAACCATTATTTTCTAGAAAGGATGAATGCAGATCAACCCACAAACAGGTTGACCAGCGCTTCGTGCATTTATGCGGGAGGGTAACACCATTGGATATTTCTTTATCCGGGATTAAGATTATTCTTATATGATCAAACAACAATCAACGAGACTCCTCCTTGATTTTAAACCTATAAAGTGGAGGGCCCATTCCAACATGAATAAGGCCTGAGCACCTCTACTCAAGTGTTCTTGGAGGCCACATTCTCAAAGTAACGAAAATTAAATTCCAAGGCATGAGCAGGGATGGTGGTGACCTGAGAGGGTTGTAGGCATAGATGGATCAAAAAATGGACCACCTGAGAAACTCTGGTGTCCCGTGAATGGTGCTTCTGGCATGACACCATCGGCACGGATGTGCTAGAAACTGGCGGCTGCAGCGGCTGGAAACCAACGGCAGCGGTAGCTGGAAACTGGCGGCTGTGGCAGCCAGCCCATGCCGGCCGTGTGAAGTGGGTGGCGCCATGACAGCAGCGGAGGCGGTCGACCCTCTCTAACTGCTCCGGAGGACAGCGATGCGGATTGCAGTGCGAGACGAGCGATGCGTAGAGGAAGGGGCTAGAGTCTGATCCACTTGGGAGCTAGTGAGTCATGGTCCGTTGACCATGACAGGAGGGTCCCCGCATCCATAGAGCCTGCGGAGCAGGCGGGCGCGACCCGACTGCCGCATCCTGGTCGGGCGGCACACCCCATCCGCCTCACGCGGTCGGGCCTCAGGCTGGCCGGTTTCACCCCAACCAGTGGGATGGAACCACACCTAGTGACCTAGAAATGCACCCTTCGGGCCAGGCTAGACTATACCAGGTCACTGGCGGCCCAGCGGGCTGGACCCTTGGCTGAACCGGTCCGGGTCCAACGGGGCCCATTGGACCTGGCCCATTGACCAGACCAAACCAGACCGGCCCAGAACTAAATAAGGTTAGGTTGAGCCGGTTGATCTTAAACTATGGTATGTGGGACCCCCAGTCTGGGTTGGTCAAGTCGGTCTGACCGGGACGGACCGGGGCCCATCTCAATTAGTCCCCTGGTTACTAAAATGCTCGTATCTTGCAAAACGTGCATCTGATTGATGAGTTGTTTACAGCAATGGGACCCTCTCAATGAGGTGGATCTTTTGGAATGCTTTATGGTGACTTTCATGGATGTTGAGATGTGAAAAAGGGCTTGAGGATTAGTTCTTTAGGGCACACTACGTATAGAACCCTATGGTTGGCTAAGACCTGAGGACTAATGACTTTCGACTCTGGATGACTTGGCCATGGCCCAGTGGGAATCACTTCTCTGTGACTTTGCGGGCTCATGGTACGTGATGAGGAGGAGTACCTAAATTTTCCACGAATAGTGGGAAGCACTTATTTGTGACTTTGTAGGCCCATGGTACGAGATAGAGAGGTGTACTTAAGCAGTCCAAGGTTAGTGGGAAGCACTTCTTCCAAACATGGCAGGCCCACTGTACTCGTTAGAAGAGGATTTCTCTAGCAGTTGAGGTGTTCAATGATGAGACTAATGATGCTACTATTACTACCCTAGAATATATAAGGTATGATTTGTATTGTTTTTCATTCTTTACTTTGATAAATTGTTGTGTGGTGTTTCATTTTTGTTTTGGGGTCCCTACTAAGTACTTTGTTTCTCAACCCTGAATGGGCTTTTCCCACATTTGTTGTGTTTCGTGTAGAAGACCGACATTTCGATAGGGGTGCTCAGGGAGATGGGTCTGACAGACACTACGAAAGTGGACTTGGTCTTATAGGACCAGACAGGTCCTAGTAAGACTGGTCGAATAGGACATACTACTCAGGCTTCTTGTAGTTTCACTAATCTCGTGATCAGTTGGGGTTTTTTGTGGATGGCCATCAGAGTTTACTTTTTGTACTTTCTGTTTTCAGTTCTTTGTTGGGTTTGTATTTTGGACCACTTACCTTCAGTTTTACTTCCACTCATCCTTATTTTAGTGGTACTTTTTTCCCCCTTTCAGTGTTTTGGGATGTGGTTGTGCATGTCTGTGTGTACAGGTACTTAGGAAAATGCCTCTTACTTGTAGTTTGACGCCTTCAGAAGTAATCTCCAGCCCCTGGCCTTCAGGAGGTGTGTTGGGGGTAGTCATGGCATGGTCCCTGGGGGATGGGTTGTGGCATTAAAGTCAAATAATTTATGAAGTAAAAGTTAACAAAAAAACTTTCATAAAAAACGCAAAGTGTATCGCAGTTTTATATTCTAAAGGTTTACTAGGACATTACATAAATCCCTAAGATAGAAAATTTATAATAAATTGATAAAATATAATTCGATAAAAGGGTTCACATATTTATTTTAGATAGTTGAAAAAAGGTATACTAGGGTAAATTCAAGTCTAGAGATGCATTGGTAGTTGATATAGGAACAAGTTCCACAAGATCTCATGAGAGATAACTAAAATGTTTATTTTATGTTCATCATGGTGGGTGATATATTATTCATTAAGATAAATAGATCCTAAAATGTAAAAGAAAATGGGAATATTATATGATTTATAAGTTTATAAGAATTAAAAAAATGGATTTCATATACCAAAATCAAGTTTATATTTTGGTAGTTTCTTCAATTTATGTAAATTCATTGGTGGGTATTCAAGAGAAACTATACATGAGTGGTACAAGTGTGGTACCAAAAAGGGTTGAATGATTATACCAAGTGTTCATTCTCAAATCCATTATAATTATTCATTTTTACAGAAACTTTATATGATCATTATATTGGGAATTGTATGTTAAGGCCATCTTTCATAGAAAGTTTCTATACAACACAAACTGAAAGGGTTAGTGACACCAATGAATTTCAATAAGTAACGAATGTTATAGATAACCATTTATAGATTAATCAGATCATCAAGATCATATAATATTCATTCAGAATGAAATTATATCAGGTGTCTACTATAGTTTAGTGGGAGCACCATTGTTTTCCAAATAAAATATATTGTTAACGTATGGAAAAAATGTTTTAGTTATATAGTCTGTTAATACTGGATTAAAATAATATCTCCAAATATTTACATAAATTAGTATCCCATGTTATTGGTAAAAATATCTTCTAATGTGGATCTAATGGATTCCTTGGACCAAGTCAAATTACAAATACTGAAATGTTATTAAAAAATAAAAGTTGTAAAAATTCCTGAGCGAATTTTTTCCTATGTACATGGTATAAATCTATCTATAAATACACATGTAAGATATAAGAGGATGCTGAAATGGTGATTAGAACTCTATATTCCATAGAAATGGATTTAACATACATTTCTACTGTCTACTAGATATGATATTTCCAACACAAACATTATGGTAGGAAAATATCAAATAAATTCTAAACAATTGCATAGTAAGAAGTTAGAGTTATCCAATTATACTCATGAATGTATAAGTGATATGTACCAGATGACTAGATTGGAAGGAAAAATAGTATTCTTAGGGATTTTTTTTATTTAATATCATAATTAGTCCAAGTAAATGAGAAAGATAAACTCATTAAATATAGTGGGTTCTATATCTACAAATACCGACTATTTTGCGTCTTATGATGCATCTAAATATGTAGTATAAAAATAGGTAATTATTTTTTCCAATTCTTGGAATCATACCAAATTTAACACCAATATCTAATTTTTATAATAGACGAAATAATGAATATACTTGAAGATAACCTCTCTTGAGAGATTTTACTCAAGGAGGTGAAGTCACTGATAGCATAGTTACTATGTAAAAAAAATATTGTAGGTCCTATAATTAAATCAATATCATAGAAAAAGAATGATCTTATCATGTGAGAGCTAACATGTTGATTGTTAGCAAGTTGGATCTTGTAAAAGGGGGAGTTTTTAAAAATTGGGTGTGATAGACCCAACTTGAGTAGTACTTTTTGATTACTATATCAGGTATACATATAGTTATGCATGATGTATTCTTACCATAATATTTTTGAAACTTATACAACTACTATTTACATTGTTATGTCCTTTGATTGTTTTTTATAAAAAAAAAGATTATATTAGTTATCATCTATAATGATAAATTTGAGATATTATGATTGTAATATTAAAAATATATTTCATGTTGTCTAGATACATCATAATGACAGGACACAAATGATGTCTGATAATCATTTTTTAGGGGATCATAAGCCTTGAGACGTCTTTTCATAAAGTATTCACTTGGTTTCACAAAATTGAGGTGATCAAGAGGAATGACCTATCAATAGGAACATAATTTATTTTGAGTTTCATTGGTTGTTTCTAAATATGATAATGTATATTTGTCCCTATACTTGATATCATTATCAATTTATATCATTTTATCATTTACTTTGATGCAAGAAAAAAACAATGACATTTATGTTGCAGAGAGGTAACTTGTTTTGGGTTTGTCATTTATGGTATGGGATTGGTTGAATGTTCATGGAAGAATTTTTTTATATCTAAAATGAAGAGATATCTTGGGTTTGGTTGAATATGATGTAATTACCATTATTAAATCCATGGTCATGATATAAAATTTGAGTCCATCCAGTAAAGTCATAAAATAATAAATCATGAAATTATGTTGACATCAAGTGTGTTTTATACTTTATAAGATATCGAGAGACAAATATATTATATTTAAAATCATTTTTTATACATGTTTATCATTTTTGTGACTAAACAGTATCTCTTTAGGGGATTTTATGGAGTTCTATACTCCACTCCTATCTACAAGTATCTCTCTATAATATTGAGATAAGGTCTTATAGGGTCACACACAAAACATATTCAAAAACTTATCCAATTGTAGTTAATCAGATTTTAAGACATTATAGTCCCTATGGTGTGGTGGGTAATGTCTATGTTTAAATGATCACAATAAAATAATTAAACACAATATTATTCAATGTTATAATAATAATAATAATTTAATTTATTGGAATATTATATTCACAAGTTATTTAGTGAATATAACAAAAAATATTTTTCAATGAATATTTGTTCTTAATATTCATGGTTTGTAAACTATTTTTTGGAGTGAAGGATCTATTTAATGAATAATATTTTTTCATGTAACATATTTTTAATTTTATGAGTTTTTGATAAAATATATATGAACTTTGTGACATATTTTTGAGGTTATAAGAATAAAATAGGGTTTATTTTGAAGGTTTAAATTTTTTAAGTAATTAAATCGAATTTTAACAAGTTATAAGCTACCTATATAAGTTAAAACTAAACATCAATTCATGGTACTATTACTACTATGATTTTTAGTGGTTATCTCTATATCATCTTGAGATTTTAAGTTATAATTTCTTTTAAAATCGAGTATTTTATATAGTTTTATTTACACACAAAATTAAACCAAAACAAACTACAACGTAGTACAACCCTTAAAATGTAGCTATAAAATCGGTAAATAAAAATAAATATTACCAAATTATGAATTATTTTTAAAAATAAAATAAATATAATTTTTAATACTAAGGAACTAAAAACCTTAAATTATTGTAGCTAAGTAACTAATAAGACTGATTTATGCTTTAAAATATAACCCATATAAATTTGGATTTATTCACTTTATTTTTGAGATACTAAATTTATTATGTATAAAATATATTATTTATATGAATAATAATCCAACACCAAATTTTATTAATAATTTCTAGTAAATAAGAATAAGAATATTTAATATTTAAAATTTTATTTCCCTATGAAAACTGTTTTCATTGTATATTCATATTTATATTTAAAAGTTAAATTCTTGATTTTTTGAATTTAAATTTTACCAAATTGATTTTTTTATTTAGAATAGAAATATTTTCATTATTTTAATTTTTCATATTTTTCTGAAATTATTGATTTTCAGGTGAATACTAAAAAAATAATATTTTTTTCAAATTTCATAGTTTTTATGGTTAGATCAAGTAGTATATATAACTAAAATACTTTTAAAAAAATTTTAATGGTTAAATATGTATTTAAGGAGTAAAATTTTACATTTAAAAATATTATTATGATTTATAAATCCTATTTTTAACATTTTTTAATCTTATGTAAAATTTATCAATAAAAGAAATTGTTTCTGTCTCTTATTTTACATAATTATTATTATGGTAAAATTAATTTTTTATTTAATTTTAAAGCCACATAACTTTTATTTAATTTATAATAAACCAATATATATTATTAATATCTAAGACACTAGTAATTATATACTACACATAGATTTTAAGCTTAAAAATACTTTTTTTTCTAAAAACAGGTTTTTACGCATGAAATACACTAACGTTAAAATTATTTTTCAAAAAAATAGAAATATTATTTAATAAAATTAATCAAAAATTTATAAAAATTATCCCAAATTATGTAATGATATTCATTTAATTTTTATTCATTAAAATTAAATTACTCATGTAAGAATTAATTACCATAGTAAAAACCAAAATGGTAAAAGAGGAAAATCTAAGAGTAAAAACATGTTACATGTTTAAAATATGTGTTTAAATGAATTTTTTTTATGCCTTATATACCTTATCTAACCCCATAATTCATTATTTCTAACTTTTGGAACCATTTACCCTTGAATAGAGTTATTCCATTAATAAAATGTAATTGGTACTTCCAAAAATACCCTTCTCTTCATTTATAAAAGGGGAACACATTCACCACTTCATGAAAGACCTATTCCTTCATATTTAATTCTTAAAATCTGTAATTTACTCATAATATAAACCAATATCAAATTAATAAGATTATGGTCTCTATTAGTTATCCGGTGGACAATAATTTCCAATGATATTTCAAAGAGAAATATAAAGTTATCAACATGAGTATTTCTTACTCCTCAGTCTTTTATTCTTAATATTCCTCTTATATATTTTTTATATCCAACCTAATATATTTAAATAAGATTAATTTTTATAATTAATGTAATTATTCTATAATAAAAATCATTAACCACTTTTCCCTTATTCCATTAATAGAAACAAAAACATCATTCATGTGTTTGTGTGAACTACATCCTCCAAGAAGTACCGTGTCTCGTTTTTCATCTATATTCCTTATAATTTATTAAAATTTCTTAAAATAATAATCAAAAACTTAAAAATATCTTGATAATATAATTATAGTTCTATAATAATTATATTATTCTAAAATAAACCACTTTTATAACCATACTTATCCATTAATTATGGTACATTCATGTCTGGATCGGTCTAACCACTTACATGAAAAAATGATATAAAATAGTATCATTGAGTAATATGAGAAATTAATTTTAGATATTATATTATTTATATAAATAAATGTTTATTTTTTGGAGTTTTAACATTAGAATTAAACTTATTAATTAAGATACTAATGTTTTTCCATTAAAAACCACCAAAACATGCCCATCATTGATTTAATATTTAAGAATTGTAACCACCACTCTCATAGAATGAAATTATAATATTATAAAAAAAATTATAAATCATCTATTTCAACACCTTTTAAAATCTCATAATGGTTAAATATGGGAGAATAATTAAGAACAACACTGTTACTATAAAACTAGTTCAAAATGATCAATATTACTCACACATGATATTGAAAATAGATAACAACTAACTAATATAAATATAGAGAATAATTATAAATTAATTTTTAAAAATTTTATATATATGTATAAGGTTATTAATTAGGTGATTAAAACTGTTATTTTTTTAAAGGAGATTCAATCATTTTACTAGAAGTGGGGAATTAAGGTGAACGGTTTTCTGTCCCAAATTTAATTTCTTGAGACGTATTTCATATTGTGCACCAATATATGTTTGATGTGGTTTTGTTAATACCTAAATTATTTATTTCCCCATATTATTGTAATTTATGGGGTTTTAAGAGACATATCAATTTCTTTATTTAAATGTCTTTCAATTCAAAGTGTACCAAGGTTTTAAGGTTTCTTTTTCTCAAATTTTAATTCCTTGAGACATGATTATGTTATACACCATGTTTTATATTATATGGCATACTTATTTACCTTTTTATGTTTTATATATTGATTACATCATTATCCATTATATTTAATTTTCCATTTGAAATTATATATTTCAAGGGATTTTCAATCTAAATTTTCTAAAGATGTTTATCTCTGTTTTAAATTCCATGAGATGTGTTTGATATTGTGAACCATATTTTATTTCATATTGTATATTCACTACCCTATTACCTAAAAGTATAATGAATATATTTCAATTAATAAAATTTTAATTTCATGGTATCCCACTCATGTTCTTTTGATTCTAATGTTATCATTACCATAATGTTTTTTGCATCTCAATTCTTCTTCATTGAGATATGATTTGTATTTACCACATGTTTCCACTTTTTAGAGTATATATTGGTCATGGATATCCTTATAAATAATATCATAATATTTTTTAGGGGATTAAACTCGTAGTAAATAATCATTATCTTTATCTTTGCAAATCAACCCTTGTTATAGGTATAATCATTCTTCCAATGTCTTTTCTCTATAAACACTCTATATTTTCTTCCTTTTATTTAAGGGTGTTCACTTATATGTAATACGATGATTAATTAAGTAAATTATTAAATTAATTATATTTTCATTTCTCTATATGATATTAGTTTGAGGGATGATTACATATAAATTGATTCCCTTTATTTATTGAGGAAAACCAATGTATACTTTTTATTCTGATACAAATGTTTATTCATCACTTAAGAAAATTGGTAATGTGTTTTGCTAACTATCCACATTCTTTCTCATTATTGACTTTGTTCAATTATTTGACTAGAAAATTATTTAAATTATGTATGATTGTATCTCAAAACATATATATATTTATTACTACGGAAAGTTGACTACACATTGAAATGATATTTATATCATTCACATGGTGTATGAATTAGATGTAAATAAGTGATAGGTAGAGATTGGTATTATATATCACATTGATTCATTGACTGTTTTCATAACAATGTTTTGGGTATTTAGTGTATGTCAACCCAATTCAAGCATGATATCTTGGTTTTTTACTTAATAAAATGAATAATATCTTGGTTACAGTCTTGATTGAAAGAATAATGTCTTAGCTAAGTCCTAGATGATAAAGATTAACATTTATGACATTATGCATTGCATCACCTTGAATTCAGTTATTTTTTCTCATGTGTTTATATATATTGTTAAAAATGGATTTATTTTAATCTCATTTGATCAGTTATATGGAATAATTTGATTATTATTTTTTCTTAATATATTATTCATAACAAGCTTATTCCATGATAACTTCTAATATACATTTTCCAATTTTGATAATTTGATCCCACTCTTCTTATATTTTTATTCCCATTGGTTGGGAATAAATGTATTACACATGATTTTTCTAGAATAGTATCATGTGTTAAAAATTTTATGGGATATATTAAATACTTATTATGAATTAATTAGTTTCATATATAGCAGAAAAACTTCACATTTGATGAGAAATATATGGGATTTATTAGTTAAAAGTTTTTCAAAAATTCCTAAACCTATAAACCAAAAGTTCCATAAAATGTAAGTTACCTGATATTTTTTAGTGACATTATAAATATTTGTAACACCCTGAGATTTTATGAAAAATATTTTGTTTTTATGTATTATGTTATACACAACACCAAAGGAATATTTTACTACACACAACACTGTCTTTACTTGCGTTACACACAAGAGAAACCTTCCTCGGTAGCCTGTGTTGTACGCAATACCGAGTTTCACTAAACAATGATATGTTATTAAAATATTATATAAACTAGTCTTTATGAATAGTAATACCCAATTTTTTATATTTTATAAATTTTAATCTTTCAAAATGGACATCATTTTTGGATTTGGAATATCGAAATTAGCCTTGGGTGAATTTTTGGTATTTTTCTAAAAACATTCAAATTTTGATGAATAGTGAAAACATTGAGTTATTGGTTAAAACAGGATTTTTATTTAAATAATCATTTATTTTATTTAAATTTATTTATAGATACATAATACCTATATAAGTTCAATTTAATTCATTTGAGTCATTTTATAACAATTTTAGATATATAAAAATTTTATTAAACTTTTGACCGTCTTTTACCCACCTCCTAGGAGAATTTGAAAATTTACATAAAACATAATTTTACCGCTTCTTTGAGTGGAATTTTAAAAATCCTAGAGACATGGTTGATATTTAGCAAGTAAAATGTGGTTCAATAAGGTAAAAATAATTTTTGGTGAATAGTAACCTTTTACTTTTATTTACCACGGTTAAAAGTGAATAGGGTAATTAAGGGTGAAAATGATTTTATTATTACCCTAAAACATGTCATAATTTTATTGTATAAGTGTAATTCGACCAAAAACAACCTTAGGAATAAAATATTACCCTTTAGGTCCACTTGGATTAGATTAGGACATTTATTATTATTTAATTTAATGAAGAGTTGAAAGAGTTAAAATCAATGTTTAATAAGTAAAACATTTTTAATAGAGGGTTATACGTAAGATAAATTAAAATATAAATATTCATTATAAATATAACACTATTTCCTACATAATGGTATTTTATTTATAATTTTTAGACAATAAATAATTTAATTTATTTCTGACACAATGATGGTGAAATAATTACCTTATTAATGAAATATTAACATAATTGATATTATAAATACCCAAATAAATGTAATTTCAGACTTTTTATGAATTAAACTAATTTTATAGGTTCATATAACATATAATGGTTGGTTATATGAATTTTTTTAGAAGTAATAATGCTATTATGAATTTAGAAAAAACAAAATACCAAATAGTGTCAAAATTGACATAAAAGAGTTTTTGAAATAAATATTAAATTATTAATTCATATTCTAGTAATAAAAATCTAAGGATCTGAAAAAAGACTTATATAATAATATATATGAAATTAATTAACCAATTGGGGTTCAATTAGAAGTTTATAGTATGTTTATAGTGTAAGAATACAAGAGGACACGGTAAAAGTTAAATTATTTAACTTAGAGTTAAATCTAAATGATAAGGTTAAAATGGTAACCTAAACATGTCTAAAACCAATTGATTGAGAGGATTTATACCCATCCCCATCCTAGACTAGAAATAAGTCACTTTGGAGCCATTATAAACCGAATATTAATTTATTATAAATTAATAATTTTAGGTTTCCAAAGGTGCCCCTCTCCTCTCTTATAAAAGAGAACCTCCTCCCTCTCCTCTTCACACAATTTGGATCCTTCAAGATTGGAAAAACCCTGACCATTTCTCTTCTAAACATCTATAGTTATATCATAGAGGTTATGGTCTTCTCAAAAGACCAACTCTAGTGCCCTAAGAAGAAGTTTATAAGAGACACGTCAAGGAAGAGGTAATCTCTTCTACCGATTCTTTCAAGTTTCTTTCTTCTTCTACTTACTCTTATTTATTTGTTTAATTAAAAAGTAATAACATCAGTATCACTCATATAATGATATGTTATTATAAATATTAAACAACCCTATTTCACCTTCTATCCATCTTATGGAAAATGAAATCACCGCGCGTGCGTACGTACGGAATATCGTCTCCACACCGTGGTGTAATCTGTTTTGCACCACCACCTTACATGGATGGGTATAATGGGGTAAAAAATAACTATATATGACTATTATAACATAATACTGATTCTGAAATATTATATCATCAACTCTAATTTCATTCATATAATTATGGGAAGGATATCATCGCTCGTGCGTACGTATGACCTATAGTCTCCACGATGTGATGTGACTCGTTCTACATGATCTTCATTGAATAATGATTATATAAATGAATTGAATAAATATATATGATACTAATACCATTTTTTAAATGATATATCTATAATATAAAAAGTGTAATAAGAATTTATTTGACAAAACACGCATAAGAACATAAACCAATGAACACCCGAATGACAAGTAGCAATGAAATATTATTAATAAGATGAAAAGAATATGACCATATATGATATAATAATATTTACTATGATTATGGAATAAGTCAATTACATTAATTAAATCATTATACAGGAGGTTCGGATATGTACGAATCTTATCGGACCTAAGGTAAGGGAAAATCTCACAATCTCATTTTTATCCGAGATTGTTTATACATAAAAATTTACTAGGGCATATTTATCATCCTCATCGATGTTTCCTCAATATATAATATTATTTATATCCTCATATAATTTTTTAAATCCAATTTTACCTATTGGTGAATTTTAGTAAAAGATATGAAATGAATCTTTTTTCGTTTTCAGTACAAGATACTTTTTAACTTTTCCAACCAAAGTACGAGAAGAATGTTTTTTTAACTTATAAGGAATGAATGGATTTTTATGATTTCATAGAATATTATATCCATGAATCTTACTTTACAAGTTTTCAATTTTATTTTTAATTAACTTATTTTAGATTAAAATTTTATGACATGTTAATAAAGGAAAAATGTTTTTGAAGTAGAAATGATATTTTCCACAAGAATGGAGTTCAAGTGTTTTATCATAATTATTTTCCATCTAAGATAATATAGGGTTTTGTTTCTATACCTATTTTTACATTTATTTGATTATGTTATGATGGAATTATTTTTATGAAGTCCTTTTATCTTATATGGATTATGTTATGATGGAATGATGTTTAAGAATCCCATTTTTATTACATGGGTTGTGCTATGATACATGATTTATGATTTTGTGGCACACGTAAGAATGATTTCATTATGAGATGGGTGTGACCTATATCTCCCTCCAATGAATTGGGTAAATATTTATATCTCATGAGATAGACATGGCTGGAATGGCAAGTTAATCTGGTTCAGTGATACAGGACTGGAATGAGGAGTCAACTTGGTTTAGAAATGGACTTTGTCCGATATGATAGTCTTGGAAATGAGTCTTGACAAATATGAAATTATTTTATTTGATTATGTGTGTATGACACAAAGTTTCATTTTTTATGTTATGATTATTGGGATTACATTTCACTACTATGATTTATCCCATGTTATGATATTATGATCTCTTTTGCAAGTTAAGATTTTCAAAATTTTATGTTCTTATGAATATGATATGATTGATATTTCCTTTCTTTACCCTTACTGAGCATTTGATCTCACCCTTTTGCATGTTTCCTTTTCCCCAGGTTAGGAAGAAGGGTATTAAGTAGGATATGCCAAAAGGGACTCTATATATGATGAAATAAATAGGAGATAGTGTAGATGCTTTTTGAACTAGTTTTTTATGTTTCCCAGTTCTTAAAGACACAATACCAATATGGTCCTATCATGGTTTTTTTATATGTTGTAATAATTATGCTTCAATTCTGAAGTAATAACAATTTATGTAATGTATGGGTCATTATAGTTGGTATCAGAGTAAAGGTATAGTCAACCTTTGGAAACTAGGATGTCAAAGCCTTAGTATGAACCCTAAGGATATGTATAATCATAGAACACAATATTAGTGTTTTAGAAATGGCCATGAATAACCTATTATAAGACCTAAAGTGTGAAATTTTATTCCTGATTATGTGGTTTTCCTATTATGATTAGTGTTTCTCACACTATGATTGTTGGTTTTAGTCAATGGCTGGAAACTGAAGGAACCGTGTTAATGCTGAATGCGACGGGAAATGAAATCATTGTCCCCCTGAGCAACAAAAAGTTATCGGAGCTGGAATACAAAATCCTGTAGCCATGCTCACACAACTTTCTCAAGATATGAATCATGCAGGACATCCAAACGAGCAAAGGAAGGAGCAACATTCTGTTGAATCCTTCATGAGGCAGCGTCCACCCCCATTCAGTGGGTCTACTGATCCATTAGTGAATGAACAATGGATCAGTACCACTAAAAAGTAATTTTTAGTTCTTCAATGTTCTGAACATGATAAAGTCATATTATTAGTATATCGTTTGGAAGGTGAAGCTGAAAAATAGTGGAATCTTATCAAGAATATGAGGCAAAGAGACGAAATTGAGTCTATGTAATGGGATGATTTCAAGAACATATTTTTCAATAAGTACTTACCTCGTATTCTTTGAACAAAGATGGAGAAGGAGTTTCTTGAACTAAATTAAAAGGATGATGAATCTGTTGGTACCAACAAAAGAAAATTTTACAAGACATTCAAGGTATGCTTTCGGAATTATTATCCAACCTGAGAGTAAGAGAAATCGATTCTTTAGTGGCTTAAAACCAAGTCATCGAAGAGCGTTATCCATAAGGGACTTCAATAGATATGAGGAAATATTTCGATGTGCTCTCAAGGTTGAGATGGAGATTGGAGTAACCCATCAGTCATATGGGTTTGATAAGAAGAGGAAAATGGAATTCAAAGGGAAATCTAAAGACCACACTGAAAAGAATAGGAGTTTTCCCTTATTCTCAAAGTGTGGAAAGAAACATGGAGGTAATTGTCTTGAAGGGACAAGTAAATGTTTCAAATGTGGAAAAGAAGGTCATAGGGAATTTGAATGCCTCAATGATGGGAAAAAGATGTCTAGTGATGCAAACAAAGAAAAGGCTACACAGAATGTACCTCCTACACTTTAATGTTATAAGTGTAAGGAAATGGGGCATTATGTTAATCAATTCCCTAATCCAATGGTTGTTGATGATGATCGACATCAGCAAACTCTTAAGGCCAAAGACAAAGGAAATCCACTTGCAATTTCTATCGGTGATGTGGAGTACGATAACAAAGTGGTGAAAGGTACACTTACCATCCACTCTAAAGTAGAAAATGTTTTATTTGATTATGGATCCACCCACTCTTTTATTTCTGAAGAATTTTCTAAGGGTATCACCGTATTACCTCAAAAATTAGATGTTGAGTTAGCTGTGACAACCCCTAATGGCCCAACAGTCGCATCAAAATTTTACAATTCTTCTCCGATTAAAGTTTGTGGGAAAGTGCTTCCTACAAATCTTATAATCCTTCCTATAGTGGAATTTTATATGATTCTTGGAATGGATTGGATTTCTTTATATGGATCTCATATCAATTTCCAAAGAAGGGAAGTCACATTTCATATTCTCGATCAATCAACTATCCTCTATCTATGCAAGGATGAATATAACCTTCCAGTGGAAATTTCTTCCATCTTATGGGTCTTGATTCCAATAAATGAAGGTTATTTATCTCAAATGGTTGGAGAGAAACTCACGATTAAGAATACACCTATTGTACGAGAGTTTTATGATGTCTTTCCAGAGGAATTTCTAGGTCTTCCACCAAATCATGAAGTTGATTTTTCAATAGAACTCATACCAGGTGATATACTTATTTCAAAGACACCTTATAGAATGGCCCCAGTTGAGTTGTATTAATTGAAGAAGAAACTCTAAGAGATTATTGATAAAGGATTCATACACCCTAGTGTAATACCTTGGGGAGCACTTGTTCTATTTGTTAAGAACAAAGATTGATCAATGAGACTCTTCATTGATTATCGATAACTTAACAAGATCACTATCAAGAAAAAATATCCTCTCCCACGCATTGAGGACTTATTTGACCAACTACACGGAGCTCAATACTTTTCCAAGATTGATCTTTGTTTAGTGTATCATCAATTAAGGGTCAAAATGGAGGATGTACCAAAGACGGCATTCCGTACAAGGTATGGAAACTATGAATTTATAGTGATTCCATTTGGTCTTTCTAATGCCCCTCCTATCTTCATGGATCTAATGAATAGAGTCTTTAGAGACTATCTTGCTCATTTTGTGGTAGTCTTTATAGATGATATTCTTGTCTATTCAAAGAGAAAGGAAGAACATGAATATCACTTGATAATTGTATTAAAGACCATAAGAAAGGAGAATCTTTATGATAAATTTATCAATTGTGAATTTTGGCTTCAAAAAGTTTCATTTTTGGGTCACATATTCTCAAAATAGGGGATATATGTGGATCCAACAAAAACAGAGGTTATCGAAAGATGGTCGAGACCAACAATAGTAACTGAGATCCGAAGTTTTCTTGGTTTGGCAGGATATTATCGATGTTTTGTGAATTATTTTTCACGATTATCTAATCCAATCACTAGGTTGACTCGAAAACGAGTTAAGTTTTTTTGGATGGAGGAGTGTGGATAGAATTTCAAGGAGTTAAAAAGAAGGTTATCCAGTGTACCTATGTTCACACTGCCTTGTAGTGGAGAATGGTTTGTGATCTAAAATGATGCATCCAAGATGGGATTGGGGTGTGTTCTCATGAAAAACGATATGGTGATAGCTTATACCTCAGGAAAATTGAAAATCCATGAGCAAAATTACCCAACTCATGATTTGGAATTAGCTGCAGTAATCGTTTCATTAAAGATTTAGAGGCATTATATTTATGGTGAAAGGTGTAATATTTATACTAATCATAAAATTATAAAGTATATTTTCCCACAAAAGGAGCTGAATATGTGCCAAAGAAGATGGTTGGAGCTGATTGAGGATTACGACTGCCCAATTCATTACCACCCTGGGAAAGAAAACAAGGTGGCAGACACATTAAGTCGACAAGACCATGCGAGCTTATCTATGATGAGGATCACAAAAGATACAATATTTATGGATTTACAAAGGATGGATCTTGGAATTATAATGGATGGGGAAAATCTTATCTTTCTCAAATGAATGTTCAACCATCTAAACATGTGAAGATTAAAGATTCATAGAAAGAAGATGTAGAGTTACAAAAGAAGGTGAGAAATGTTCCTGAATTCCACATTGATTGTGATGAAATAATAAGGTTCAGGAATGGGGTTTCTGTTCCTCCCATCCCTGAATTAAAGAAGGAAATATTGGATGAATCTCATAGTTCTTCATTATCTATGCACCCTAGAAGCACGCAGATGTATAGGGACCTGAAGGAGTACTTCTGGTTGGATGGTATGAAAAGAGATGTTACTAAATATGTCTCTCAATTCTTGGTTTGTCAGTAAGTTAAAGCAGAGAGAGAGAAGTGTAAGGGGATGTTACAACCATTGCCCATACCAGAATGGAAATGGGAAAACATAACTATGGACTTTGTCACTAGACTTCCCAAAACATCAAAAGGTAATAATGTTATCTCGGATATAGTTGATCGTCTTAAGAAGTCGGCACACTTCATTGCTATTAGATAAGATTTCTCTCTTGATCATCTTGCTAGGCTATATGTCAAGGAAGTGGTAATATTCCATGTAGTACCACTTTCCATTATATCTGATCGGGATCTGAGGTTTACCTCTAATTTTTGGCAAATTCTTCAGCATATTCTAAATATAGAGTTGAGTTTCTGCACTTCTTATCGTCCTCAGACAGACGGTCAGTCTGAGAGGACAATTCAAACTCTATAAGACAAGTTGAGAGCTTTATTTTGGATTTCAAAGGTGGTTGGGATAAACACCTACCTTTGGTGGAATTTCTTTATAATAATATATTTCACTCCAGTATTCAGATGGATCCTTATGAAGCTCTCTATGGAAATAAATGCATAACTCCAACTTGATGGAATGAAGTTGGGGAAAGAAATCTATTAGGACCTGATCTTGTTGATGAGATGGCAGAAAAGGTATGATCTATTCAGAAACACATAAGAATAGCTCAGAGTAGACAAAAAATTTATGCCAACAACAGAAAAAAAAAAGACCTAGAGTTTGAAGTGGGTGATAAAGTGTTCTTATGAATATATCCTTGGAAGAGAGTAATTAGATTTTGAAAGAAGGGAAAGTTGAGCCCTAGGTATATTGGTCCTTTAGAAATACTGGATCGTGTTGGGAAGGTATCTTACCGATTGGTGCTTCCACCGAATCTCTCTCAAGTTCATGATGTGTTCCATGTATCTCTCATGAGAAAGTACATACCCGATCCTTCACATGTACTAAGATTATAATTTGTACCATTGGAGTAAGATCTTTCTTATGAATAACATCCAATAGAGATTCTGGATCGTAGCGAAAAAGTTCTACAAAACAAGACCACTCGCTTGTTTAAAGTTTTATGGAGGAACCACCAATTAGGAGAAGCTACATGAGAACTTGAGGATATGATGAGGGAGAGGTATCCTCATCTGTTTGTTATGAAGTGACGAATTTCGAGGGATAAATTCTTTTTAAGGGGGGTAGAATGTAAAACCCTGAGATTTTATGAGAAATATTTTTTTTATGTATTATGTTATACACAACACCGAAGGAATATTTCAATACAAGCAACACTATCTTGGCATGCGTTACACGCAATAGAAGCCTTCCTCGATATCTTTCGTTGTACGCAATACCGAGTTTCACTAAACAACGATATGTTATTAAAATATTATATAAACTAGCCGTTATGAATACTAATACCCACTTTTTGAAATTTTATAAATTTTATCTTTCAAAATGGACTTCATTTTTTGATTCGGAATATCGAAATTATCCAAGGGAGAATTTTTGGTATTTTTTAAAAAACATTCAATTTTTGATGAATAGTGAAAACACTGAGTTATTGGTTAAAACTGAATTTTTATTTAAATAATAAATTATTTTATTTAAATTTATTTATAGATACATAATACCTATATAAGTTCAATTTAATTCATTTAATTCATTTTATAATAATTTTAGATATATAAAAATTTTATTGAACTTTTGACCGTCTTTTACCAACCTCCAATGAGAATTTGCAAATTTACATAAAACATAATTTTACCGCTTCCATGAGTGAAATATCAAAAATCCTAGAGACACTGTTGATATTAGTAAGTAAAATGTGGTTCAATATGATAAAAATAATTTTTGGTGAATAGTAACTTTTTACTTTTATTTACCACGGTTAAAAGTAAATAGGGTAATTAAGGGTAAAAATGATATTATTATAACCCTAACACATGTTCTAATTCTATTGGATAAGGGTAATTCTACCAAAAACAACCTTATGAATAAAATATTACCCTTTAGGTTCACTTTTATTAGATTAAGACATTTATTATTATTTAATTCAAATAAGAGTTAAAAGAGTTAAAATCAAAGTTTAATAAGTAAAAAAATATTAATATAGGGTTATAAATGAGATAAATTTGACTATAAATATTAATTAGAAAGATAAAACTATTTCCTACATAATGGTATTTTATTTATAATTTCTAGATAATAAATAATTTAATTTATTTATGACACAATGATGATGTAGTAATTACCTTATTAATGAAATATTAACATAATTGATATTATAAATAACCAAATAAATGAAATTTGAGACTTTTTATGAATTAAAATAATTTTATTGGTTAATAAAACATATTACGGTTCGTTAGATGAATTTTATTCGATGTAATAATTCTATTATTAATTTAGAAAAAACAAAATACCATATAGTGTCAAAATTGACATAAAAGATTTTTTAAAACAAATATTAAATTATTAATTCATATTCTATTCCTAAAAAACTAAGGTTCAGTAAAAAGACTTATATAATAATATATATGAAATTAATGAACCAATTGGGGTTCTTTTAGTAGTTTATAGTATGTTTATTGTGTAAGAATACAAGAAGACACGGTAAAAGTTAAATTATTTAACTTAGAGTTAAATCTAAATAATAAGGTTAAAATGGTTACCTAAACTTGTCTAAAACCTATTTTTTAAGTTGATTTTGACCCATACCCACCTTAGACTCGAAATAAGTCACTTTTGAGCCATTATAAACCAAATATGAATTTATTATAAATTAATATGTTTAGGTTTCCAAAGGTTCCCCTCTCCTCCCTTATAAAAGAGAACTTCCTCCCTATCCTCTTCACACAATTTATAACCTTCAAGATCGAACAAACCCTGCCCATTTCTCTTCTCATCATCTCTATTTATATCATAGAGGTTCTGGTCTTCTCAAAATACCAAATCTATTGCCCTAAGAGGAAGTTTAAAAGGGACATGTCAAGGAAGTGGTAATCTCTTCTACCGATTCCTTCAAGTTTCTTTCTTCTTCTACTTCCTCTTCCTTATTTTTTTCATTATAAAGTTTTAACATCAGTATCCCTCATATATTGATATTTTATTGTAAATATGAAACAACCATATTTCACCTTCTATCCATCCTATGGAAAATGAAATCACTGCGCGTGCGTACGTACGGAATACCTTCTCCACGCCACGGTGTAATCTGTTTTACACCACCACCATACTTGGATGGGTATAATGGTGTAAAAAATAACTACATATGATTATTATAACATGATACAGATTCTGAAATATTATATCATCAACTCCAATTCCATTCATATAATTATGGGAAAGATATCATCGCTCGTGCGTATGTATAGCCTACCGTCTCCACGATGTGATGCGACTCGTTCTACATGATCTTAAATGAATAATGATTATATAAATGAATTTAATGAATATATATGATACTAATACCATTTTGTAAATGATATAGCTATAATTTAAAAAGTGTAATAAGAATTTATTCGACAAAACACGCATAAGAACATAAAGCAATGAACACCTGAATGACAAGTAGCAATGAAATATTATTAATAAGAAGATAAGAATATGACCATCTATGATATCATAATAATTAATATGATTCTAGAATAAGTCAATGATATTATTTAAATCTTTAAACCGGAGGTTCGGATATGTACAAAGCTTATCGGACCTAAGGTAAGGGAAAATCTCACAATCTCATTTTTATCCGAGATTATTTATACTTCAGTATTTACTGGGGCATATTTATCATCCACATCCATGTTTACTCAATATGTAATATTATTTCTATCCTCCTACAATTTTTTAAATCCAATTTCACCTATTGGTGAATTTTATTAAAAGATATGAAAATAATCTTTTGTTATTTTCAGTACGAGATACTTTTTGACTTTTCCCACCAAAGTATGAGAAAAATGTTTTTTTAACTTATACACCATGAATGGATTTTTATGATTTCATAGAAAATTATTTCCATGAAGCTTCCTGTATAAGTTTTCAAGTTTATTTTTAATTAACTTATTTTAGTTTAAAATTGTATGACATGTTAAGAACGGAAAAAAAAAATTTGAAGTAGACCGGATATTTTCCTCAAGAATGGAGTTCAAGTGTTTTATCAAAATTATTTTCCATCTAAGATAATATAGGGTTCTGTTTGTATCCCTATTTTTACATTGATTTGATTATGTTATGATGGAATTACTTTTATGAAGTCCTTTAATATTATATGAATTATGTTATGATGGCATGATGTTTAAGAATCCCATTTTTATTACTTGGGTTATGCTATGATATATGATTTATGATTTTGTGGCACACATAAGAATGGTTTCATTATGAGAATGGTGGGACCTATATCTCCCTCCAATGCGTCGGGTATAGATTTATATCTCATGAGATAGACATGGATTGAATGGAAAGTTAATCTGGTTTAGTGATACAAGACGAGAATGAGGAGTGAACTTAGTTCAGAAATGGACTTTGTCCACTATGATAGTCTTGGCAATGAGTCTTGACTAATATGAAATGATTTTATATGATTATGTGTGTATGTCACAAAGTTTAATATTTTATGTTATGATTATTGGGATTACATTTCACTACTATTATTTATCCCACGTTATGATATTATGATCTCTTTTGCAGGTTAAGATTTTCAATGTGTTATGTTCTTATGAATATGATATGATTGATATTTCCTTTATTTACCCTTACTGAGCATTTGAGATAACCCTTTTGTATGTTTTCTTTTCCCTAGGTCAGGAATAAGGGTATTAAGTAGGATATTCCAAAAGGGACTCTAGATATGATGAAATAAATATGAGGCAATGTAGATGCTTTATGAACTAGTTGTTTATGTTTCCCAGTTTATAAAGACAATATACCTATACGGTCCTATCATGGTTTTGTTATATGTTGTAATAAGTATGCTTCAATCCTGAAGTAATAATAATGTATGTAAAGTATGGTTCATTATAATATTAATGTTTAAAATTTGGTCTCTTCGCTTAATTTCAAATTGATATATAAATAATGTGTTTATTCACATCTGATTTTGGGAGTACAGGTATGGGGAGTCACACTCTCTCCCCTCACTCAAGTTCTAGAGAGGGACATGGAGCTTAAGGAGAACCATATCCAAGAAAATTATCCTTGGTCAAGTAAACAGTGATATCATGTTCAAATAAATTTCAAAACCCAATTTGTTTCTCTATATTAGCACTTGAAAATTGAAGGTCAGTGTTTGAACAATCATTGAAGCATGTATGGATGATATAGAGAGTTCCAACTTTGGTTCCTTTAAGAAACAATAATCAATAGTCAGTGAAACATGTTTTTCGATCCAAATTGAATGAGGTATGGTTTTTATTTATATTTCATTATTAATTTAAATTACATAGGACCCTTAGATTGATATATGGTAGGGGAATCATCGATAATGACATTCTGACATCAATCACGACATGTAATATTTTAAATTTCCTCCATCACACACTTGTATTGCCCGCACAGTACTCGAAAAAAAAGGATATAAATTAAGAAATAATTATGTTATTGATATAAAAAATCCTTGAAATACCTAATATATTCTCATAATCATATTATGGTTTTTTTCATGTGTATGATATTTTGAAACTAACTATAGTGTTTTATGTCTGGTATTGTTTCTATAAAAATAAAATTTCTATGTGAAAATGGGGATTCAAATGGGAATGGGATAACATTGTTTTTTTTTAATAAACATCCTGATTTAGGAGTTAAAAGGTGTATTTGGTAAGATGAATAATGGAATTTTCAAGACAAAAAAGAAGATTTAAATAGTTAAATGGAATAATTAATCAGGAAAAGGTTAGGTAATAAACCTTGGCTTGAAACATGAAATTTTAAGACCCTATTAGGGGTTTTTGAGGTGTGTTTTCTAATTGAAATTATGAGATATGATGATAGAAATTAGTTTATATAATTATTTTGATTTTATATGATATAAAAGGTGGTTAAAGTGATAATAAGAGTTGACATAGGCTGGAATTGTTATGTTGTGATGTTATTAAAGTGTTGTATGATATTTTTATCACTTAACTTGTTTTGTTTTGTTTGATCCATAACTATAGTCACTTATAGGAATCATGTGATGGGTAAAGATATGATATTCTATTATATGGCATGGTTGACCTTAAATGGTTAAATATGTGATTTTCCAGGATATAGCATGTAGTACCCCAAACAATTTATGGTATCCTTCTGTTAAATACATTCTATCAACATTATGTTCCTTCGAAACAACACTAGGTAATTTAGGATATATTCAAAACCTATCCATTAAATATAAATTTTCCACTTCGATGGTTTGAATTTCGAAAAATGGTCATCTAGAGTTGTGATCAGTAAGTCAGTTGGAGTCTGATAGAACAAACATAATTTTTTGTGAATAGTAACATACTTTTATGAATAGTAATATAAATTGTAATATGACCCTTATGAATAGTAAATAATAATA
Organism: Viscum album; assembly: GCA_963277665.1. Classification (NCBI taxonomy): domain Eukaryota; kingdom Viridiplantae; phylum Streptophyta; class Magnoliopsida; order Santalales; family Viscaceae; genus Viscum; species Viscum album. Next base: position 1,212,434,154 of record OY728122.1, read on the forward strand.
TTATTTCATTTTCTTAAGGAAACAAGATAATGATATCTTAATTAGTTTTTCAATGATAAATAAAACTAAATTCACTTTAACATTGTTATTTTTCGAATTAACTATAACCTTATTTAAAAATTAAATTAATAATATTTAGAAAATTATATTTGAAAAATGGATTTCACTTTTGAAATCTACACATCGATAAATTTTTAGGGTGAATTTTGGGAATTTTTCTGAAACAATTTATTTTTCAGTGAATAGTAAAAAATAAAGTTTTTAGTTTCAGTGTGTTAATGACATCATTAATGATATAATAATTATTTCATAAATCTGGTCGACTTTTTTATAGTTAAATAATATGTTAGGTTTCCTAAGTGGCTTATACCATGGGAAAATACCATGGTAAATCTCATGGTTTTGCAAAAACCACTAATGAGGTGTCCCTTGAAAATTATTAAAATAATCCCTTACTTTTCCTATAAATACCAACTCTTTCCTTCATTTAATTCATTCCCAATTCTCCATCAACGGAGTTATGGTCTCATTACCTTCATATTAGAACTCCCAAGTTTTACACAAGCTCCCGTGGTCCCAACCGTCAAGTTCTAAGGGTTACTTCACAAGGTAAGAAAATTCTCAATTTCTTTCTTTTTTCCTTTCAAGTTCTCCTTTATGTGGTATATCGTTCATGTTTCCAAACCATGTTCTTATTTTTCTTTTTATTATTTATATAATCTATAATATGATTCATTTCTGGATATTTGAACCTTTTTCCCTCTCTTTTTAATATTTTATAAAACCATGTTGCGTAGTCGTTAGGCTGCCGAATGTTTGCAAACAATTTCAAAATTATTCTTTTATTTTGAGTTCTTTATTTATTCATTCTTCATGTCTTCTTACCCAAGAGGAATTAAATCTCCAGAATCTTTAATATTCTGTATGTTCTCATGTTAATTATAAATTCATAAACAATCTTCTTCTTTTCCCCCACATGTTCGAGGAATTAAAAACATTGTCTGTGATGTGTTGAATAACCGACATCGTGGACGATGTGATTTCAATTTGCAATAATTCTTTCAAGTATGGTCATGAAACCATTTATATATTTGAACCAGGTTATAATATATGTTTTATGAATCACCCATTGTTCTTCAATTCTTTGGCACACATGTTTCTAATTTATAAAACAAAATGAGGTTGTTATTATCAAAGAACCACTAAAACGATCTAAACCAACATCATTATTGTTTTAACTAATGAATCGTCATCATGGTATATAACCCAAAATCATTATAAGATCATTTATATATCCATAATTTCATTAATAATATTTATTAACAATTCTGGATGTTTAACCATGTTTCAAATGAACTTCCATTCTTGGAAACAAGTAACGAACCAAGAAAATCAAGGGAGAAACTGCTTCCAAAACATGAAAATTGAACTAGTTGAACCCATAGAAAGGGCCATGAATGAACCTAATAAGGTTATAATAAATAAATTAAATGTATAGGAGGTTCTGAATATATGAGTTAATGAAGATAAATATGATTATTCAGTTCATTAAAACAAACGAAGAACACAGTTGAGCATAAGGTAAGGGGTTTCTCATCTCACTTTCATTTCTATGAGATTTTTCATTTTTGCCACTTATTTATTGTATTTGGTTTATGTGTACTGCCATTTGATATATAATAACAGTATTCCCTTTATATTCATGTTATTCAATGATTCATTTGAGGGTTATTAGGTTCTGGTCATATGATTCGACCGATTACATTGTGTTAAGAGACTTTGTCTCAACTACTATTTTGTTGTGACTAACTTTGTGTGGTGCACCTAATAATCCTTATTTGTTGTACCTACTTCCCATTTGATATCACTCTTCATTTGAAATTATATTTATATTAAATATCCATAATCTCATGTCATGGATATGTTGGTTGTCTAAACTGTATACCATTTTACAAACAGTGTTTATTTGGAAAGTTATTTTAGTTATGGAAATATTAATGAATCCATATACTCTAATCTATATGGATATTGAAAGGGGATATTGATATTTTATTGAATCAATTTATAAAGAATAATTTGGAAATGAATTGGTGGTTAGGGCCCGCTACAGCCCCTCGATGCATCGGTAGGTCTCATGAGACAAAACACTTTGGCGACAAACCCTTCGAGTTTACTTCCAAAAATAAGATGGGTTTCTACCCACAAAACTAAACCATTTTTACGGTATTATGGTTTCATGTTCCAGATACATGATGTCCAAATTAATGAGAATTCACTTTATTCATTATCATTTATTATTATTATCCATGATATTTTCACTATGAAAAAATCTATGGATGCAGTTTCATTTTTTGTTTATTAATGGCATTAGTTATTCATTTACTCACTATGCCATTTTGATTATGTCAGATTGTTTGTGAATCACTTATTATTGTACTCATGCTTCATCTATTTGTAACCCTTACTAAGCGTTTGATCTCACCCCTTTCATTTTCTACCTTCAACAGGTGATGAGGAGAAGATCTTTTATTGAGTACCTGGGGATGTCGTTTTTAATTTTTGTTATTTATTGTATTTTGTAAACTTTTCTAATGTAATTTGAGTAACATATATGTATCTAGTTTCTTCAAGACTACTAAACTGATCATTCCTTCTGGATTTTCATTCCTTCTAACCATGGCAATATCACTAGTAATGCATCGTCTCTAGCCTAGAGGGGTCGGAGTGTTACAGTTGGTATCATAGGAAGTTTAGTAGAACACTTGGAAACTAGACTAGGAAATTTATAGTAGGGAACAAAGCCCTAAGTTAGTATTTGAAGATAAACGTACAAGAACATCCTGGTATTTTGGTAAGGAATAGATTATGTGGATTTTTCAAGCAATACATCCATGTCTTGATACGAGCTGGTCGAGGTGGCTCTGGCACAGATGTATCTAGTGGTAAAACCCAAAAACACTGCTTTGAGCTAGACTCGAACAGGAACTGGTGCACGAAAATGGGCCTTGTTTCACTCTTGGTTATGACACTCATGGGGGATATTCTTAGGATAATTCATGTTTTCTTTACAAGACATTATGAAGGATTTATTGTAAATTTTTCCTTATAAGAACCATGTTTATAAGATTAGCCATGCATAGAATTTCAATCTATGTTGAGTGATTTTCTATTTGAGATTAATAAACTAATCTAGTGTATCCCATTATTTAGAAATAGCATCTAATGGAAGAAGTGGAATCAATACTCGTGGGCAAGGTAGGGATCTCCCTACTGAGCAAGTCAACACAGTCAACGTTGGAGAAGATCAGATCATGACCATATTGGGACAAATTACTCAAGTTGTAACAAATAACCATTCAACACCTGTGTTAGATTGTTTCATGCAGCAGAAGCCCCCATCTTTCAGTGGGACTACTAATCCAGTGGTTGCTGAACAATTGATCAATTACCTTGAAAAGATATCCATTGTGTTAAGATGCAATGAAAATGAAAAGGTAGTACTGGCGGTATATTTTCTCAAGGGAAACATTGATCAATGGTGGTCCCTAATTCAAAATAACACAAAGGGAGAAGAAATAGAAGATATGGAATGGAGTAATTTTAAGGAAATATTATACGAAAAATATTTCCCTCATGAGCAATGAACTGAAATGAAGAGGAAATCCTTGGGTCTGAAACAAAGGGAAGAAGACAGTGTTACAGAGTATGAGGCTACCTTCACAAGTCTATCTAGGTATGTCGTGGATTACATTCATGACTCAGCGGACAAGATTGATCATTTCTTTGAAGGTCTTAAGCCAAGTATTCGAAGGGAACTGGCTTCTCAATAATTTTCATCATATAATGAAATTGTATCAAGTGTCATCAAAATAGAGAAGGAATATGCTAGTTCAAATTTTTTCAAAGGAAACCAAGATAAGAAGTATCATTTTGATAACAAAGGAAAAGGAGAAGAACCAAAGAAGAGCAAGGGAACTAATATTTTCCCATTATGTGAGAACTATGGAAAGAATCATCCTGAGAAATGCTTGAAAGGAAAGGGAGTCTGCTATAACTGCGAAGAAAAAGGTCATCGATCTGATGAATGAAAGGGGAAGAAAAAATTCAATTATTTTCAATGATACAACTGCAGAGATATGTGACACTATGAAAATGAGTTTCCTAAGTGACAAGGAAACATTCCTTAGAAAAAGCCATGTGAGCAAGGGAGAGCCTAGGTGATTACAACCGCGGAGGATGATGTTCCTAGTGATGTGGTGGAAGGTACTTTAATTGTTTCCTCAAACTTATCCAGCACTTTATTTGATTCTGGATCATCGCAATCATTTATATCCTATTAATTTTCCAAGAAAATTAGATATTTCCAATTTGATTTAATAAAGGAGTTTTCAGTCAAAACTCCCATGGGATGTATCATTGCAACAAAGGCATGTCGACTAGTCCCCCTCCAAACACCAAAACGTGCTTTAGTTTCTAGCCTTATCATCATACCCATTATTGAATTTTATATAATTCTCAGTATGGATTGGCTATCAAATTATGATGCGACGATTTATTGCAAGAAAAAGGAAGTCACAATATTTGAAAATGGTGTAGAATCTCTTATCTTTAGGGAAGAAACTTTTCCACCTGATTCTTATCTAGAACCACCCCCAGTAGCTCTATTGAATGCAATACTTGGAGAGGAAGATAAACCAATATCTATGGGAGATGAAAGAAATCTTCAAATTGAAGATGTGTGCATAGTGAAATAGTACATCGATGTATTTCGAGAGGATTTACCTGGACATTCTCTAGAGTGGGAAATTGAGTTTTCCATTGACTTAATTCCTGGTGCAAGACCTATATCAAATACCCCATATGGAATGAAAACTATGGAGTTAGTGGAGATGAAGAAACAACTAGAAGAGTTGAGTGACAAAGGATTTATTCGACCTAGTGTTTCTCCATGGGGATCCCTGGTCTTGTTTGTAAATAAGAAAGACAGATCCATGAGGTTATGCATTGATTATAGAGAAATCAATGTTGTTACAATAAATACCAAGTATCTTCTACCCCAGATTGATGATTTATTTGACCAACTTCATGGAGCTCAATACTTTTCAAAGATCTAACTTTGATCCGGATATCATCAACTGAGTTTGAAGAAGGAACATATTCTGAGGACAGCATTTCGAACCAGGTATGGGAATTATGAGTTTACAGTGATGCCTTTTGAACTGATGAATACACCATCTGTTTTCATAGAATTTAATGAATAGAGTTTTCAAGTAATATCTTGATAACTTTTTTGTGATATTCATCGATGTTATCCTCATATACTCAAAAAGATATGAAGACCATGAGAGTCACTTGTGAGTTATTCTAGGAACTATTAGAAGAAATCAATTATATGGGATGTTTAGCAAGTGTGAATTCTGGCTTCAGTCTGTTTCTTTTCTTGGCCATATTGTCTCGAAGGATGGAATCCAATTTGATCCTGAGAAGACAAAGGAAATCCAATATTGGCCCACACCAACAAACATAACTGAGGTACGCAGTTTTATTGTCTTAACAGGTTATTATCGGCGTTTCGTGCAAAAAATTTCTCGACTATCTAACCCACTAACGAAGATCACATGAAAAGGGGTTAAATTTGTTTGGACAAAATATTGTGAAGAATATTTCGAAGAAATAAAGAGAAGATTAGTCAATGCTTCTATATTGACTCTACCATCGAGGAATGACGGGTTTGTTATTTATAGTGATGCTTCAAAGAAAGGACTTGGTTGTGTCCTTATGAAAAATGATAAGGTTATTTCTTATGCATCACGATAGCTAAAAGTTCATGATCAAAACTATCGTACTCATGATCTTAAGTTAGCTACTGTAATATTTTCTTTGAAGATATGGATACATTATCTCTATGGTGAAAAATGTTAGATTTATATTGTTCACAAGAGTTTGAAGTATATTTTCTCACAAAAAGAACTCAATATAAGGCAAAGAATATGGCTTGAACTACTCAAGGATTATGGTTTCATGATACACTACCATCCGGGGAAGGCAAATAAAGGCGCTAGATGCTTTGAGTAGAAAGGATCGTGGAGTTTTGAACAAGATGAGAGTTAAAATGGATCCTATTTTCATGGATCTAGTAAATATGGATATGGGAATAACCATGGAAGGTGAAACATCAATACATTTTCAAATGGTTTCCAAATCATCTTTACTAGAAAGGATAAAAATTTCTCAGGCTAGTGATGAGGAGTTTCAAAAGAAGATTAAAGCTATGAATTATGGGAGACTGAGTGACTTCGTATATGAAGATGGAATTTTGAAATTTGGGAAGAGACTTTGTGTTCCCGATATTCCTAATCTAAAAAGGGAATTGTTGTATGATTCTCATAGTTCCAATTTCTCTATACACCCTAGTAGCACTAAGATGTATAGAGATTTGAAGGAACATTTTTGGTGGGACAACATGAAGATGGAGATTTCTGATTTTGTGTCAAGATGTATAGTTTGTCAACAAGTGAAAGCTGGAAGGCAACAGCCTGAAGGAGTATTGCAACCTCTTCCCATACCTAAGTGTAAATGGGATAATATCACGATGGAATTTTTCATGGGACTACCAAAGACTCCTAGAAGGAACGATGCAATATGGGTCATTGTTGATCGTCTTACCAAGTCAGCACATTTTCTTACTATAAGAGAATATCTACCCCTTTAATGTCTATAAATACTATATATTAATGAAGTTTTGAGACTTCATGGAGTACCCCTATCGATTGTTTCTGATCGTGATACGCATTTTACATCAAGATTCTGGAATAGTCTTCATACGGCCCTAGATACTGATCTTCGTTTGAGCACTTCTTACCACCCAGAAACTGATGGAAAATCATAAAGGACTATTCAAACATTGGAAGACATGTTGAGGTCTTTTTCACTTGATTTTCAAGGTGTGTGGGATCATTATTTGCCTCTCATGTAATTTTCCTTCAACAATAGTTTCCATTCTAGTATTCAAATGGCTCCATATGAAGCATTATATGGAAATATATGTTGAACTCCAACTTGTTGGGACGAAGTTGGTGAAATGAAAGTTATAAGCCCAGAACTTATTGAAGAGACCATGACAAAGGTGAAGAAAATACAAGCCCATATTAAATCAGCTCAAAGTAGGCAAAAGATCTATGCAGATAATCAAAGGAAGGATTTGGAGTTTCAAGAAGGTGATCATGTTTTCTTAAAGGTATCTCCATGGAAGGGTATTATACGATTCGGTAAGAAGGGAAAGTTAAGTCCCACGTACATAGGACATTTTCAAATTCTTGATTGAATTAGAGTTGTAGCTTACCGTTAGGAAATGCCACCAAGTCTCTCCAAGGTTCACAATGTGTTCCACATGTCAAGGTTAAGAATGTACATGCCAGACCCAACACATGTACTCACTTATGAAGAAGTAGAACTTGATCTAGATCTATCTTATTGTGAAGAGCCTATCAAGATTCTTGATACTAGAGAACAAGTATTGAGAAATCAAACAAATCTTCTGGTAAAGGTTCTATGGAGGAACCATAAGATGGAGGAAGAAACATGGGAGCCTCAGGATCTTATGTTAAAGACATACCCGAATCTTTTTAGGTAATATTTTGTAAATTTCAAGGATGAAATTTTGCGAAGGAGGGAATAATTTAGTACCCAAAAAATTGTATGGTATGTTTTTATTAATACATTCTATTCATCACTGTGTTCCTTCGAAACAACACTGGGTTATTTATGATATAGTCCAAACCTATCCATTAAATATAAATTTTCCACTTCTTTGTTTTGAATTTTGAAAAATTGTCATCTAGAGTTGTGATCAGTAAGTCATTTGAAGTCTGGTAGAACAAAAAAAAATTGGTGAATAGTAACATACCCTTATGAATAGTAATATTATAATGACCCATACTTTACATACATTGTTAATACTTCAAAATTGAAGCATACTTATTACAACATATAATAAAACCACGAAAGGACCATATAGGTATAGTGTCTTTAGAAACTAGGAAACATAAACAACTAGTTCATAAAGCCTCTACACTGTCTCCCATTTATTTCATCATATCTATAGTCCATTTTGGCATATCTTACTTAATAACCTTCTTCCTGACCTGGGGAAAGAAAACATACAAAAGGGTGATCTCAAATGCTCAGTAATGGAAAACAAAAGAAATATCAATCACATCATATACATAAGCACATAACTTTTGGAAATCTTAACCTGCAAAAGAGATCATAATTTCATAACATGGGATAAATCATGGCAGTGAAATGTAATCACAATAATCATAACATAAAACATGAAACTTTGTGGCATACACACATAATAATAGAGAATCATTTCTTATTAGTCAAGGCTCATTGCCAAGACTATCTTAGTGGAAAAATTCCATTTCTAAACTGAGTTCACTCCTCGTTTCAGTCCTGTTTCACTGAACCGATATAACCTACCATTCCAGCCATTTCTATCTCATGAGATATAAAATCTTTACCCAATGCATTGGAGGGAGATATAGGTCCCACCCATCTCATAATGATACCATTCTTATGTGTTCCACAAAATCATAAACCATACATCATATAATAACCCATGTAATAAAAATGGGAATCTTAAACATCAGGACATCATAAAACAATTCATATAAGATAAAGGAATTCATAAAAAATATTTCCATCACAACATAATCAAATCCATGTAATAATATGGATATAAACATAACCCTTTATTATCTTAGATGGAAAATAATTTTGATAAAACACTTGAACTCCATTCTTGAGGAAAATATCATTTCTTCTTCAAAAACATTTTTCCTTTCTTAACATGTCATACAACTTTAAACTAAAAGAAGTTGATAAAAAATAAACTTGAAAACTTGTAAAGTATGCTTCTTGGAAATAATGTTTTAAAAATCCATTCATGTCGTATAAGTTAAAAAAACATTCTTCTCGTACATTTGTCGGAAAAGTCAAAAAAGTACCTCGTACGAAAAACGACAAAATATTCCTTTCATATATTTTACTAAAAACTCACCGAAGGGTAAAATAGGATTTAAACAATTTTAGTTGAATGTAAATAATATTACATATTGAGGAAACATGGATGTGGATGATAAAATACACCCCAGTAAATACTAAAGTATAAACAATCTCGGATAAAAATGAGATTGTGATATTTCACTTACCTTAGGTCCGTTTTGCTTCGTAAGTGTCTGAACCTCCTGTATAATGATTTAAATAATGTTATTGACTTATTCCAGAATCATAATTATTTTTATGATATCATATATGTTCATATTCTTAGCTTCTTAGTAGTAATATTTCATTGCTACTTGTTATTCGGGTGTTTATAACTTTTTGTTCTTATGCGTGTCTTGTCGAATAAATTTTTATTCTTCTCTTTAGGTTATAGATACCTAATTTCCAGAATTTTATTAGTTTAATATATATCATATTAATTCATTCAATTCATTTATATAATCATTCTGAAATTAAGATCATGTAGAATGAGTCGCATCACATCGTGGAGACAGTACTCCGTACGTACGCACGAGTGATGATATCATTCATATGATCGTGGAATTGTATTGGAGTGTATGTATACTATTTAAGAATCAGTATTACTTTATAATAGTCATATATAGTCATTATTTACACCATTATACCCATTCCAAGTAAGGTGTTGGTGGAAAATAGATTACACCACGGCGTGGAGACGGTATTCCGTACGTACGCACGCGCGGTGATTTGTTTTTTCGTAGGATGGATAGATGGTGAAATAGGGTTATTTCATACTTATAATAACATATCAATATATTAGTGATACTTATGTTATTACTTCATAATGAAACAACTAAAGAAGAAGAAGTGGAAGAAGAAATAAAGATGAAAGAATCGGTAACGGACATTACCTCTTCTTTGAAGTGCTTCTTTGAGACCTTCTTTTAGGGAACTAAAATTGGTCTTTGAAGAATAACAGGACCTTTATTATGTCTCTAGGTAAGTGGAGAGGAGGAATTGGCGGGGGTTGGCCGAGCTTGAAGGCTCAAAGTGGTGTGACGAAGAGGGGGAGGAGGTGCCCTTTTATAAGGGAGGAGAGGGGCACCTTTGGGAAAACTAAAAATATTATTTTATTATAAAGTCAAGTTCGGTTTTAAATAGCTCCAAATTGATATATTTCTAATCTATTGTTGGGATGGGTCTAAATCCTCTCATCCAATAGAATTTAGACAAATTTAGGTTCCTATTTTAACCTTATCATTTAGATTTAACATTAAGTTAAATAATTTTACTTTTACCGTGTCTTCTTGTGTTCTTATACTATAAGGTTAATAAACTTACTATAATCAGCCAAACTAACCCCAAGTTGTTTATTATTAATATATATAACCTTATATAAGTCATTTGTCCGAACCGTAGATTTTTAGGAATACAATAACAATTACTAATATAATATTTGTTTTAAAAACTATTTTATGTCAATTTTGACACTATTTAGTAATTGATTTTTGTGAAAATCATAACAGAATGATTAGTTATAAACAAGTTACTTAAATAAATACTAACATGTCATATTAACCTAGAAAATTATTGTAATTCATAAAAAGTCTCAAATTACATTTATTTTGTTGTTTATAACATTAATTATGTCAATATTTCATTAATAAGACAATTACTTCATCATCTTTGTGTCATAAATAAATTAAATTATTTAATGTCTAAAAATTACAAATAAAATACCATTATGAATGAAATCTTGTTATCTTTCTAATGAATATTTATAGTCGAATTTATCTTATGTATAACCCCATATTAAAAATTATTTACTTATTAAACTTTGATTTTAACTATTTTAACCCTTCTTTAAATAAATTAATAATAAATGTCCTAATCTAATCCAAGTGGGACTAAATGGTCATATTTTATTCCTAAGTTTTATTTTGGTCGAATTACACTTGTCCAATAGAATTACGACATGTGTTAGGATAATAATAATATCATCTTTACCCTTAATTACCCTATTTACATTTAACCGTGGTAAACAAAAAAGTAAAAAGTTACTATTCACCAAAAAAATTATTTTCATCTCATTGAACCACATTTTACTTACTGAAATCAACCGTGTCTCTCAGATTTTTGAAATTCCACTCAAAGAAGCGGTAAAATTAAGTTTTATGAAAAAACCAGTTTTTTAACTACCACTTAGTGGTTTCACTATTCATCAAAAATTGAAAGTTTTCAGAAAAATACCAAAATTTCATCCTAGGCTAATTTCGATATGCCGAATCCAAAAATGAAGTCCATTTTGAAAAATAAAATTTATAAAATTTCAAAAAGTGGTTATTACTATTCATAACGGCTAGTTTTAATAATATTTTAACAGAATATCGTTGTTTAGTGAAACTCGGTATTGTGTATGGTGCAAGCTATCGAAGAAGGTCACGATTTCGTGTAAAGCAAGCCAAGAAAGTGTTGTGTAGAAAAAGATTCCTTTGATGATTTATATAACATAAAAGTCTCGAGTGTTACATTCTACCCCCCTTAAAATGAATTTCACCCTCGAAATTCTTCACTTTGTAACAAACAGATGAGGATACCTCTCCCCCATAATATCCTCAAGCTCCCATGTAGCTTCTTCTAATTGGTGGTTCCTCCATAAAACTTTCACCAATCAAGTGGTCTTGTTTCGTAGGACTTTTTCTCTACGATCCAGAATCTCTATCGGTTGTTCTTTATAAGAAAGATCTTGCTCCAGCGGTACAACTTCGGAGCTGAGTACATGTGAAGGATCAGGTATGTACTTTCTCAGGAGAGATACATGGAACACATCGTGAACTTGAGAGAGATTCGGTGGAAGCGCCAATCGGTAAGCTACCTTCCCAACCCGATCCAGTATTTTGAAAGGACCGATATATCTAGGGCTCAACTTCCCCTTCTTTCCAAATCTCATAACCCTCTTCCCGGGAGATATTCGTAAGAACACTTTATCACCCACTTCAAACTCTAGGTCTTTTCTTCAGTTGTCGGCATAACTTTTCTATCGACTCTGAGCTGCTCTTATGTGTTGTTGAATAGATCTGACCTTTTCTGCCATTTCATCAACGAGATCAGGTCCTAATAGCTTTCTTTCCCCAACTTCATCCCATTAAGTTGGAGTCCTGCATTTCTTTCCATAGAGAGCTTCATAAGGATCCATCTGAATACTGGAGTGAAAGATATTATTATAAGAAAATTCCACCAAAGGTAGGTGTTGATCCCAACCACCTTTGAAATCCATAGAGCAAGCTCTCAACATATCTTCTAGGGTTTGAATTGTTCTCTCAGACTGACCGTCTGTCTGAGTATGATAAGCAGTGCTGAAACTCAGCTCTGTATCCAGAGTATTCTGAAGACTTCGCCAAAACTTCGAGGTAAATCTTGGATCCTGATCAGATATAATAGAAAGTGGTACTCCATGCAATCTTACCACTTCCTTTACATATATCCTGGTAAGCTGATCCAGAGAGAAATCCTCTCTAATAGCAATGAAGTGAGAAGACTTTGTAAGACGATCAACTATGACCCAGATAGAATCATTGCCTTTGGATGTTTTAGGAAGTCCTGTGACAAAGTCCATAGTGATGTTTTCCCATTTCCATTAAGGTATGGGTAATGGTTGTAACATCCCCTTAGACTTCTGGTCTCTCAGCTTTAACTTGTTGACAAACCAAGCATCGAGAGACATATTTAGCAACATCTCTTTTCATGCCATCCCACCAGAAGTACTCTTTCAGGTCCCTATACATCTTCGTGCTTCCAGGATGAATAGAGAATGAAGAACTATGAGCCTCATCCAGCAGCTCCTTCTTTAATTCGGGGATGGGAGGAACACAAACCCGATTCCTGAACTTTATTATCCCATCACAATCAAGGTTGAATTCAGGAACATTTCTCACCTTCTTTTGTAACTCGACATCTTCTTTCTGTGCCTCTTTAATCTTCACATGTGTAGATGGTTGAACATTCATTTGAGAAAGATATGATTTTTCCCCTTCCATTATAATTCCAAGATCCATCCTTTTTAAATCCATAAATATTGGATCTTTTGTGATCCTCATCATGGATAAACTAGCATGGTCTTGTCGACTTAATGCATCTGCCACCTTGTTTGTTTCCCAGGGTGGTAATGGATTGAGCAGTCATAATCCTTAATCAGCTCCAACCATCTTCTTTGACGCATATTCAGCTCCTTTTGTGTGAAAATATACTTTAAACTTTTATGATCAGTATAAATATCACACCTTTCACCATAAAGGTAATTCCACCAAATAATTAATGCAAAGATTACCGTAGCTAACTCCAAATCATGTGTTGGGTAATATTGCTCATGGATTTTCAACTGTCGTGAGGCATAAGCTATCACCATATCATTTTGCATAAGAACACACCCCAATCCCTTATTGGATGCATCACTATAGATCACAAGTCTTTCTCCACTACAAGGAAGTGTGAGCACAGGTTCACTGGATAACCTTCTTTTCAACTCCTTGAAATTATCTTCACATTCTTTTGTCCAGACAAACTTAACTCCTTTCCGAGTCAACTTGGTGAGTGGATTAGATAATCGTGAAAAAACATTCACAAAACGTTGATAATATCCAGCCAAACCAAGAAAACTTCGGATCTCAGTTACTGTTGTTGGTCTCGACCATCTTTCGATAACCTCTGTTTTTGCTGGATTCACAGATATCCCCTCTTTTGAGATTATGTGACCCAAAAATGCAACTTTTTGAATCCAAAATTCACACTTGGTAAATTTTGCATAAAGCTTCTCCTTTCTCAGGGTCTTAAATATAATTCTCAAGTGATATTTATGTTCTTCTTTGCTCTTTGAATAGACAATAATATCGTCTATAAAGACTACCACAAATTGATCAAGATAGTCTCTAAAGACTCTATTCATCATATCCATGAAGATAGCAGGGGAATTAGTAAGACCAAATGGCATCACTATAAATTCATAGTGTCCATACCTTGTACGGAAAGACGTCTTTGGTATATCCTCCCTTTTGACCCTTAATTGATGATACCCTGAACGAAGGTCAATCTTGGAAAAGTATTGAGCTCTGCGTAGTTGGTCAAATAGGTCATCAATGCGTGGGAGAGGATATTTGTTCTTGATAGTGATCTTGTTAAGTTATCGATAATCAATGAAGAGTCTCATTGATCCATATTTCTTCTTAACAAATAGAACAGGTGCTCCCCAAGGTGATGCACTAGGGCGTATGAATCCCTTATGAAGATTATCTTGGAGTTGCTTCTTCAATTCTTGCAACTCAATTGGGGACATTTTATAAGATGTCTTTGAAATAGGCAAAGCACCCGGTACGAGTTCTATTGAAAACTAAACTTCACGATTCGGTGGAAGACCCAGTAATTCCTCCAGAAAGACATCATCAAACTCCCGTACAATGGGCATATTCTTAATCGTGAGTTTCTCACCAACCATTTGAGATAAATAACCTTCATTTAGTGGAATCAATACCCATAAAATGGAAGAAATTTCCACTGGAAGGTTATGTTCATCCTTGCATTGATAGACGATCATAGATTGATCTATAATACGAAATGTGACTTCCCTTCTTTGGCAATTGATATGAGCTCCATATAAAGAAAGCCAATCCATGCCAAGAATCACATCAAATTCCACTATAGGAAGGATCACAAGATTTTCAGGAAGCACTTTCCCACAAACTTCGATCGGAGAAGAATTATAAACTTTTGATGCGACTGTTGTGCCATTAGGTGTTGTCACAGCTAACTCAACATCTAATTGTTGAGGTAATACGGTGATACCCTTATAAAATTCTTCAGAAATAAAAGAGTGGGTGGATCCAGAATCAAATAATACATTTGCTACTTTTGAGTGGATGGTAAGTGTACCTTTCACCACATCGTTATCGTACTCCACATCGCTGATAGAAATTGCATGTGACTTTCCTTTGCCTTTAGCCTTAAGAGTTTGTTGACGTCGACCATCATCATCAACCCTTGGATTTGGGCATTTATTGGCATAATGTCCCATCTCCTTGCACTTGAAACATTGAAGTGTAGTAGGTTCATTCTGTGTATCCCTTCCTTTGCATCATTAGACATCTTCTTCCCATCATCGCGGCATTCAAATGCCCGATGACCTTCCTTTCCACATTTGAAACATTTACTTGTCCCTTTTCGACAACTCCCTCCATGTTTCTTTCCACACTTTGAGCATAAGGGAAAGATCATCTTCTTTTCAGTGTGCTCTTTAGATTTTCCTTTGAATTCCATTTTCCTCTTATTATCAAACCCATATGACTGATGGGTAACTCCAATCTCCATCTCAACTTTGAGAGCACATCGAACAATTTCCTCATAGCTATTGAAGTCCCTTATGGCTAATGCCCTTCGAAGACTTGGTTTTAAGCCACTAAAGAATCGATCGATCTTACTCTCAGGTTGGATAATAATACCAGAAGCGTACCTTGCAAGTCTTGTAAAATTTTCTTTATATGTACCAACAAATTCATCATCCTTTTGCTTCAGTACAAGAAACTCTTTATCCATCTTTTTTCGGAGAATACGAGGGAAGTACTTATTGAAAAATAAGTTCTTGAACTCGTCCCATTCCATGGACTCAATTTCATCCCTTTTCCTCGTATTCTTAATAAGATTCCACCATTGATCAGCATGTCCTTCCAAACGATACACTGCTAGGATGACTTTATCATGTTCAGAACATTTAAGCACTGAAAATATCTTTTTAGTAGTACTAATCCATTGTTCAGCAACTAATGGGTCAGTAGACCCGCTGAAAGAAGGTGGACGCTGCCTCATGAAGGATTCAACAGAATGTTGCTCCTTCCTTTGCTCGTTTGGAAGTCCTGCATGATTCATAGCTTGAGAAAGTTGTGTGAGCATGGCTACAAGATTTTTCATTCCAACTCCCATAACGTTTGGTTTCTCAGTGGGACAATCATTGCATTGTCCGTCACATTCCGCATTAACACGGTTCCTTCGGGTTCCAGCCATTGACTAAAACCAAGAAGAATAGTGTGAGCAACACTAATTATAATAGGAATACCACATAATCAAGAATAAAATTTCACACTTAAGGTCTTATCCTAGGTTATTCATGGCCATTTCTAAAACACTAATATTGTGTTCTATGCTTAAACTTATCCTTAGGTTTCTTACTAAGTCTTTCACATCCTAGTTTCCAAAGGTTGACTATACCTTTCCTTTGATACCAACTATAACGACCCATACTTTACATACATTATTAATACTTCAAAATTGAAGCATACTTATTACAACATATAACAAAACCATGAAAGGACCATATAGGTATAGTGTCTTTAGAAACTGGGAAACATAAACAACTGGTTCATAAAGGGTCTACACTGTCTCCCATTTATTTCATCATATCTATAGTCCCTTTTGGCATATCTTACTTAATAACCTTCTTCCAGACCTGGGGAAAGAAAACATACAAAAGGGTGAGATCAAATGCTCAGTAAGGGTAAACAAAAGAAATATCAATCACATCATATACATAAGCACATAAATTTTGGAAATCTTAACCTGCAAAAGAGATCATAATTTCATAACATGGGATAAATCATGGCAGTGAAATGTAATCACAATAATCATAACTTAAAACATGAAACTTTGTGTCATACACACATAATCATAGAGAATCATTTCTTATTAGTCAAGGCTCATTGCCAAGACAATCTTAGTGGACAAAGTCCATTTCTGAACCGGGTTCACTCCTCGTTTCAGTCCTGTTTCACTGAACCGGTATAACCTACCGTTCCAGCCATGTCTATCTCATGAGATATAAAATATTTACCCAATGCATTGGAGGGAGATATAGGTCCCACCCATCTCATAATGATACCATTCTTATGTGTGCCACAAAATCATAAACCATACATCATAGCATAACCCATGTAATAAAAATGGGAATCTTAAACATCATAACATCATAAAACAATTCATATAAGATAAAGGAATTAATAAAAAATATTTCCATCACAACATAATTAAATCCATGTAATAATAGGGATAGAAACAGAACCCTTTATTATCTTAGATGGAAAATAATTTTGATAAAACACTTGAACTCCATTCTTGAGGAAAATATCCTTTCTTCTTCAAAAACATTTTTCCTTTCTTAACATGTCATACAACATTAAACTAAAATAAGTTGATTAAAAATAAAATTGAAAACTTGTAAAGGATGATTCTTGTAAATAATGTTTTAAAAATCCATTCATGTCGTATAAGTTAAAAAAAACATTCTTCTCGTACTTTTGTCGGAAAAGTCCAAAAAGTACCTCATACGAAAGACGAAAAAAGATTCCTTTCATATCTTTTACTAAAAACTCACCAAAGGGTAAAATAGGATTTAAACAATTGTAGGTGAATGGAAATAATATTAAATATTTAGGAAACATGGATGTGGATGTTAAAATACACCCCAGTAAATACTAAATTATAAACAATCTCGGATAAAAATGAGATTGTGATATTTCCCTTACCTTAGGTCTGTTTTGCTTCGTAAGTGTCTGAACCTCCTATATAATGATTTAAATAATGTTATTTACTTATTCCAGAATCATACTTATTTTTATGATATCATATATGGTCATATTCTTAGCTTCTTAGTAGTAATATTTCATTGCTACTTGTTATTCGGGGGATTATAACTTTTTGTTCTTATGCATGTCTTGTCGAATAAATTCTTATTCTTCTCTTTAGGTTATAGATAACACATTTCTAGAATGGTATTAGTGTAAAATATATCATATTAATTCATTAAATTCATTTATATAATCATTATTAAATTAATATCATGTAGAATGAGTCGCATCACATCGTGGAGACGGTATTCCGTACGTACGCACGAGTGATGATATCGTTCCTATGATCGTGGAATTGTATTGGAGTGTATGTATAATATTTCAGAATCAGTATTACTTTATAATAGTCATATATAGTCATTATATACACCATTATACCCATCCAAGTAAGGTGGTGGTGGAAAATAGATTACACCACGGCGTGGAGACGGTATTCCGTACGTACGCACGCGCGGTGATTTCTTTTTCCGTAGGATGGATAGATGGTGAAATAGGTATGTTTCATAATTATAATAACATATCATCATATGAGAGATACTGATTTTATTACTTCATAATGAAACAACTAAAGAATAAGAAGTGGAAGAAGAAATAAAGATGAAAGAATCGGTAACGGACATTACCTCTTCTTTGAAGTGCTTCTTTGAGACCTTCTTTTAAGGCACTAAAATTGGTCTTTGAAGAAGACCAGGACCTCTAGGATGTCTCTAGGGAAGTGGAGAGGATTAATTTTCAGGGTTTGGCCGAGCTTGAAGGCTCAATGTGGTGTGAGGAAGAGGGGGAGGAGGTGCCCTTTTATAAGGGAGGAGAGGGGCACCTTTGGGAAAACTAAAAATATTATTTTATTATAAAGTCAAGTTCGGTTTTAAATAGCTCCAAATTGATATATTTATAAGATAAGGTGGGTATGGGTCGAAATACTCTCGTACAATAGAATTTAGACAAGTTTAGGTTCCTATTTTAACCTTATCATTTAGATTTAACATTAAGTTAAATAATTTTACTTTTACCGTGTCTTCTTGTGTTCTTATACTATAAGGTTAATAAACTTACTATAAGCAGCCAAACGAACCCCAAGTTGTTTATTATTAATATATATAACCTTATCTAAGTCCTTTTGTCGAACCTTAGATTTTTAGGAATAAAATAACAATTACTAATATAATATTTGTTTTAAAAACTATTTTATGTCAATTTTGACACTATTTAGTAATTGATTTTTGTGAAAATCATAACAGAATGATTAGTTCAAAAAAAGTTACTTAAATCAATACTAACATGTCATATTAACCTATAAAATTAGTTTAATTCATAAAAATTCTCAGATTACATTTATTTTGGTGTTTATAACATTAATTATGTCAATATTTCATTAATAAGATAATTACTGCATCATCTTTGTGTCATAAATAAATTAAATTATTTAATGTCTAAAAATTGTAAATAAAATACCATTATGTAGGAAATTGTTTTAGATTTCTAATTAATATTTATAGTCGAATTTATCTAATGTGTAACCCCATATTAAAAATTATTTACTTATTAAACGTTGATTTTAACTATTTTAACCCTTCTTTAAATAAATTAATAATAAATGTCCTAATCTAATCCAAGTGGGCCTAAATGGTCATATTTTTTTCCTAAGTTTGTTTTTGGTCGAATTACACTTGTCCAATAGAATTAGGACATGTGTTAGGATAATAATAATATCATCTTTACCCTTAATTACCCTATTTACTTTTAACCGTGGTAAAAAAAAGTAAAAAGTTACTATTCACCAAAAAAAATTATTTTCATCTCATTGAACCACATTTTACTTACTGACATCAACCGTGTCTCTCGTATTTTTTAAATTCCACTCACAGAAGCGGTAAAATTAAGTTTTATGAAAAATTCAGTTTTTTAACTACCACTTAGTGGTTTCACTATTCATCAAAAATTGAAAGTTTTCAGAAAAATACCAAAATTTCACCCTAGGCTAATTTCGATATTCTGAATCCAAAAATGAAGTCCATTTTGAAAAATAAAATTTATAAAATTTCAAAAAGTTTTTATTACTATTCATAACAGCAGGTTTTAATAATATTTTAATAGCATATCGTTGTTTAGTGAAAATCGGTATTGCGTACGATGCAAGCTATCGAGGAAGGTCGCGATTTCGTGTAAAGCAAGCCAAGCAAGTGTTGTGTAGAAAAAGATTCCTTTTATGATTTATATAACATAAAAGTCTCGGATGTTACAAATATGAATATAAATATGACCCTTATTAATTGTAAATAATAATATTATTTCATTTTTTTAAGGCAACAAGATAATGAGATCTTAATTAGTTTTTCAATGAGAAATAAAACTAATTTCACTTTAAGATTGTTATTTTTCGAATTAACTATGACCTTATTTAAAAATTAAATTAATAGTATTTATAAAATTATTTTTTAAAAATGGATTTCACTTTTGAAATCTACACGTCAATAAATGGTTAGAGTGAATTTTGGGAATTTCTCTTAAACAGTTGATTTTTCAGTGAATAGTAAAAAAAATATAGTTTTCAGTTTCGGTGTGTTAATGAAATCATTAATGATATAATAATGATTTCATAAATCTTTTCAACTTGTGTATAGTTAAATAATATGAGAGGTGTCCCAAGTGGCTTATACCATGGGAAAATACCATGGGCAAGCCCATGATTTTGCAAAAATCACTCATGAGGTGCCCCTTGAAAATTATTAAAATAATCCCTCACTTTTCCTATAAATACAAACTCTTCCCTTCATTTAATTCTTTACTAATTCTCCATCAACTAATTTCTGGCCTCCTTACATTCATATTAGTCCTCCCAAGTTTTCCTCAAGCCCCCAAGGTCCCAACAATCAAGTTCTAAGGGTTACTCTACAAGGTAAGAAAATTCTCAAATTCTTTCTTTTTTCCTTTCAAGTTCTTTTTTATGTGGTATATCGTTCAAGTTTCCATACCATGTTCTTATTTTTCTTCTTATTCATGATCTACTCTATAATATTATTCATTTCTGGATAGTTGAATTTATTCCCCTCTCTTTTTAATATTTTCTGAAACCATGTTGCGTAGTCATTAGGTAGTTGAATTTTTGTAAAAAAATTCAAAATTATTCTTTTATTTTGAGTTATTTATTTATTCTTTCTTCATATATTCTTACCCAAGAGGAATGAAATCTCCAGAATCTTTTATATTCTGTATTTTCTCATGTTCATGAGAAATTCAAAATCAATATTTTTCTTTTCCCCCACATGTTCAAGGAATTAAAAACATTGTCCGTGATGTGTCGAATTACCGACATCGTGGACGATGTGATTTCAATTTGCAATAATTCTTTAAAGTCTGGTCATGAAACCATTTATATGGTTGAACCAGGTTATAATATATGTGTTATGACTCAACCATTGTTATGTAATTCTTTGTCACTCATGGTTCTGATTTATAAAACAAAATGAGGTTGTTATTATCAAGAACCACTAAAATGATCTAAACGAACATCATTAATGTTTTAACTAATGAGTCATCATCATGGTATATAACCCAAAATAATTATAAGATAATTTATGTCTACATAATTTCATTAATAATATGTATTAAAAATTATGTATGTTTAACCATGTTTCAAATGAACTTCCATTCATGGAAACAAGTAACGAACCATGAAAATCAAGGGAGAAAATGCTACCAAAACATGAAAATTGAACCAGTTGAACCCATATAAAGGGCCATTAATGAACCTAATAAGGTTATAATAAATAAATTACATGTATAGTAGGTTCTAGAAATAATAGTTAATGAAGATAAATTTTATTATTCAGGTCATTAAAATAAACGAAAAACACACTCGAGCATAAGGTAAGGGGCTTCTCATCTCACTTTCATTTCTGGGAGATTTTTAATTTTTGCCACTTATTTATTTTATGTTGTATATTTGTACTGCCATTTGATATATAATAAAATTATTCCCTTTATATTCATATTATTCAATGATTCATTTGAGGATTATTATGTTCTGGTCATATGATTCGACCGATTACATTGTGGTAAGAGACTTTGTCTCAACTACTATTTTGTTGTAAATAACTTTGTGTGGTGCACCTAATAATCCTTATGTGGTGTACCTAATTCCCATTTCAGATCACTCTTCATTTGAAATTATATTTCTATTAAATATCCATAATCTCATGTCATGGATATGTTGTTTTTCTAAACCATATACCATTTTACATGCGGTGTTTATTTGGAAAGTTATTTTAATTATGGAAATATTGATGAATCCATAAACTCTACTCTATACAGATATTGAAAGGGCATATTGCTCTTGTATTAAATCAATGTATAAAGAATGTATTGGACATGCAGTGGTGGGTGGGGCCCAATAAAGCCCCTCGATGCATCGATAGTTCTCATGAGACAAAACATTTTGGCGACAAACCCTACGAGTTTGTTTCCAAAAATAAGTCGGGTTTCTACCCACAGAACTAAACCATTTTTATGGTACTATGGTTTCATGTGCCAGATACATGACGTCAAAATTAATGAGCATTCTCTTTATTAATTATCAGTTATTATTATTATCCATGAGATTTACACTATGACAAAATATATGGATGCAGTTTCATTTTTAGTTTATTAATGGCATTAGATATTCATTTATTCACTATGCCATTTTGATTATGTCAGATTGTTTTTGAATCACTTATTATTGTACTCATGCTTCCACTATTTTTAACCCTTACTGATCATTTAAGCTCACCCCTTTCATTGACTACCTTCAACAGGTGATGAAGAGAAGATCTATTATTGAGTTCCTGGGGATTTCATTTTTATTTTTTGTTATGTATTGTATTTTGTAAACTTTTACAATGTAATTTGAGTAATATCTATGTATCTAGTTTCATCAAGACTACTAAACTGATCATTCCTTCGGGATTTTCATTCCTTCTAACCATGCCAATATCACAAGTAATGCACCGGCTCCAGTCTAGAGGGATCGGAGTGTTACATAGCATGGTCAAATTTCAAAGGCTGGACATGTGATATACCTCGATAAGGCATGGTTGGACCATAAGGGTTAGATACATGTGATGTTATAGGATTTTATAGACTTTAGTTGGACGATATGATTATTACATGTGCATGGATGGCCTTGGGTGGGTATGGGAACTCATGATGAGATACAAACATGATTATTGATTCTTGGGTATTAAAATTGGTTGAGGTAGGTATGACTTGTTTCGATGTTATGGTTGTACCTACTTCTTTCTGAATTTCTAATGTTGATAATAATTGAAGATTTTTTACTTTACACTATTTTATTCACACACACCCAAGCACACACACACACACACACACATATATATATATATATATATTCATATACTAACTCCTTTAGTTGGAAGTGGTTGTAGTAGTTTCCATTGAAGAGTATATTATAACTTATTTTACGTACACACATTGTGTGCATAAATATTGCATGTGTGACAATTCGGGTAAAGGATAAAGGCCTCTATAGATTGGATTTGGTGTCTAGAGACACTTTAGAGCTTATTTTGTTGGATTTTGGAGTCTTTATGAGTGGGTTATCCAATATTCCTTTTATAAACTATTTCAGTTTCTTTGTATATGTTTTGGAATTTGTGGCTTACCTTTGAGTCCTTGTTGACTTCTTGACATTTATGGGAATGTTGGGATATTATTTCAAGAATATAGAGTTGATTTTGTTGTCTTATACTATTTATTGATATTTTTCATATTGTTTTAGTTGATAAAATGGAATATTAGTGGGTAAATCACTCCCCAAGTAGAATTATAGACGCTCAGTAGTTGTTTCTATCATATAGTTGTTAAGGAGTGCTCTTCAGGAAATATGTTATTTCTTTTAGGTGGAACAATTTCACTAGGGAAGGATATTACATGGTACCTGTTATTTTTTTTCCTCTCAAAAAATCACATAATATTTCCACCAAGACCCTCAGGGAAAAAATTCATATCATACCTTATCCATCCATCCAACGGCCTGAAGGCCTTCAAATATTTTTATTATTGATAACCCCCCCCCCCCCCCCCTTTAAGGGAAGAAGGGGGAAATACAAAGGACTTCATGGGCATAAGAAAGTAAAACTAGAAGTAGAAAAAGAGTGAAAACCAAATTTTATCTAGAAAGAAAAACTATTTGGTAGATCCAAGTTGAACTCTCTCTTAGTAATCACCGTTGGAACTGAAACCAGAAGAGCCTCATCTCCACCAATTGGAACCCTTCAAACACATCCACATCAACCCAAAAATGAGGAAAAACCAAGTAGTATGAATCCAAATCATTATCACCTAGGACTGGAAGATCCAAAATCACATCGATGGAGCATCACTATTTAGGGGAGCCGAGCAGGTCTGAGCCGAAAAATCCACTCTATGCCGGAGCCGATCAGAACCAAGCCGCCAAAAAACCCACTCTGAATCACGAATCAGTCGAACCGCAGGAGGCATAAGGGGCCAGTGGGTAAGATAAGGGGACCTCCGGTGATGACACTACCGTAAGAAAACCAATAACGCACCAAAATCAAAATAGAAAAAAATGTAACAAAATCTCCCCCTCTGAGACACGTCGGAGCAGACACCGAGCCGCATAGGAACACACCCAAAGCCGAAGGTCAACCAAGAACAGATCTGGAGTCCAGAATCCATATCCAAGACACTTCAACACATGCTAAAGCCAAGCCTAGTCCCCAAATCTAGAAATCTTTTCCACGCTAATGCCAAACCGAGATCCTAACACCAGAAGCCGATGTCAATATCCAGATCACCAGAGCCCACCGAGATGAGATCCTAACCATACCAATTCCAAACTACAAACCTAAAACATCAGTGGACCACACCTAGTTCTATAGAGTCGACACCAGGCCATAATGATGCACTAGAGGATGGGTGGAGAAGAGAACTAAGGGGAAACCCTATGCGTGTGGGAGGGGGGAGAAACCATTCAGAGGCTTGTTCCCATTCCCGTACCATACCTTATGAAGTTTCCACTAATAACATTTCATCATTATATAAATAATGTATCGAAATCAACTTTTTCACCCTCTTATTAGTTTAGAAACCCAAATCTAGAAATCATCATGAGAATATCTAGTAGAACAAATTAAATACCCCTAAATCACTTAATTTAATAATCATGGAATCCTATACTCATATACACATAAAATGTTAGGGAGATTTTAGTGTGTTATTATTCACCCTAATTATTCACCAGCAAGATAAACTTTCTAAATAAGTTTTCAGTATGATAGATTATAAAAATTTCACTAATACAAAGTATAGAAATGGAAATTTATTAGGCTTAAAAAACTCCTTTACTCCAAAAAAAATATAATTCATACTTAGTGTGATGGAATGATTGATAGGATATTACACTAAGCCACTAATAATGTTAAATAGATAGCTAATTTAAGGTAACAAAAACCCCGAGTAAATATCCTATAAAATATGAACTGATTAGTCATAACGATAAAACGATACACTATATTTGGCACTCATTAGGATAGAATCCATGGATGAAAAAATATTACCAATTGTATTTGAAAATCCCAGAGGTGAAACCAACCCATATAGATATGGGAATTTTCACCTTCATAGTCACCTCTATTATCATAAACTAATCAATACCTAAGTCAATTACATACCTCCACTTTTTTATTAGTATTTTTTATTTTTTGGGATTGCTCTATGAAGAATTACACAATCAACTCTATTGATATTTTGAGAATAAAATCCTATACTTATATCACATTTAGTAGTGATCATAAAACATTTACTCAAGAACACATATCAAGAGTTGTCTCGCACTTCATCTTAATGGGAGAATCAAAAGAGGAAATCACATCCCCAAAAGGTCTATAAATCGAAAATATCATTCAACAAGGTAATAATGAATGAGGATTATGACCAAATCATTAAAGGTTATTCTAAGTATGATGAGGACCCATATTCTCAGACACAAATGAAAACATGTTTCCTAGAATGGGATTTTCTTTAGTAAGTGTGATCATTATTGGAACTCATAATGTGGTGGAATATATTACTAAAAATGGATAAGAAAAATATGAATCATTTATGGAGAATTTCATTCACATGATGGTATATGAATAAGGAATACACAATAAATATTAGAGTTACACCCATTATCTAGGATCTCCTCATAACTACACACGACTAACCACTCAACAAGATAATAGTTATGATAAAGGAAAAGTTGGGACTATCTTTACATCCCACCCACTTCCCAATTTTTTTAAGATGTATTTGTTGAAGAAATAATTACTTAGTTCAAATATGAAATAGAGAAACATTAGTAGATTAATTTTGAAAAATAAAAGGAAAATTTTCAACTAGTTTCAATTTCTTGTCTGAAGCCATAACTCTTTTATCTAACCCTCCAGAGAAAGAAGATATAATATAACCTGAAGAGAATAATTGAGCCTTCTGATCAACCCAATACTATTTCATCATGTCTAGATAAGTGTATAACCAATTAATATTAAATAATTTCCATCATTAATACTTCATCAATATAAGTACCAAAAAATTCATTCATCTAATGCTTCATCACAAGTAATTTCATTATATTAAAAAATATTATATACCATTTCACGTAGATTATAGGATATTAATGGTAATTACATAATAATAAATCTAGAGAAGAAACTATATCTCAAGTGGGAATACATGAATTCTCCTTATCCCAATTTTAGACCCCCCAAATTTTTTATATTTTATGTTATATAAGACCCTAAGTAACATATTACTCATTTTACTTCCCAGCATGGCCCAAATTTAGAAACTTTAGGAAAATAAGAGTTAGATCAGCTTATATGGTTTGTGTATACCTTATAAGGTTTCACATTTTTCTAGTACATCAACCTATAAGTTTAATACATCACAATTTAGGAGGATTATTGTCAGTAAATCCTCACCCAATTCCACTCCACTCTGAGGAAAACAAAAATTCATAGACTCTCTAATTGAAAACAATGGGAGAATGTGAGAGTGGTAGATTTTATTTTTACAAGGAAAAATTATATATATTACTTTAACATTCAATTTATTTAAAATAAATTATTGAAAAAATTTATAGAGAATCTATAGTATGATTTAGAAACTATTTTCATCCCATAAAATTAACTAGGTTGATTCTATGATATATTTGTAACAACATAGTGTCTAGAGAATTTCATAAAAACCCATTATGAAACCTTAGAAAAAACCACTATTATAAAAAAAATAGTTTACAAAAGTGGACACCTAGTGTCACTCTCAATCAATCAACAATGAAAATTCCATCTCAAAATAAAGTTAGATTCAATGCAGTGCCTCCATGTAGATGAAAACAACAACATACATTTCCTAATGAAAAAAATTTCATACTAACAAGGATAAGATACATTTTGAATTTGAAAATAGGAAAAATAGAGTTTAATATTTTCAAAAAAACTAGGTTCCAAGACATTTCATTTCAGTATTGGAATGTAACATGATATAATTTCCAAATATTAAGAAACCTAATGAGGCTAGGCTTAATTATCACCCAAATAATTTCCCCTGCCACAAGATGTTGGGACATAAAATTAATGAATAATTTTTAATCATAAATATCCTTTAAAATTTAGTGGATGAGGGTCAATAATTTTTGTACTATCTCAGAGAACATTTTGTAAGTGTGTAAGCTACTTCCATGGAGGTAGAAGAGGGATGTAAAGAGTTTATAGATAGGAATGTATAAAATTTTGACAATTAGATGGATAAATATTCAGTCAATAATGTATATAAAATCTTGAAAAAATAAACCATTAATAATTAATATTCTCTCTATAACCCATGAAATATGATCTCCTATTTTATAGTCATCCAAGAATAGAAGTGATCAACACTGATAAAGTAAATGATAAGAGGAAGAATCTTGATGAGTCCCTAAGCTAGTCTGAACTCTTATGGACTTAATTACCCAATAATTTGGAGGATGGAAACCACCCTTTCATTCATAACATTCATCTTATTAATAAATTTAGTACATCTTTGTTAGTTTCAACAAAACAATAAACTAGTATTTTTACATCCCAACCCACCAGGTCCCACCTAGACTAGCGATAAACTGAGTGTGACACCCCAATACCGCCTCCAACAGGCTAGGGGATAATGAATAGTGTTTATTAGGTATATCACACATTTATGAGGCCTTAAAATAAAGAACATGTACACATATACACCTCCAAGTATAGAAAATCCATGAAGGATAAATAAAATTGTACCAACTCAAGAGGAAACAATGTATGTTATAATCTCTAAGAATAGCTAGTGTGTAGTAATATAAAAACACTATGATTATAAAGTGGAGGAATAAATTACCAAAAAACCAAATGGATTCCCAACCAAATATAATATGAGGAGGAATATTCACACTCAGATATATAAGTTTGGCCACTACTTGAGCCCACCATCACCATATTTTTCTAAAATCCACTAATACATATCCTACCAAGATCATTTTTTATCAATCTAGTGCCTTCATAACAAAAAACATGTGTATAAAAATCCCATGTAGGTGTGAGTATATACATACTCAGTAGGAAACCCCAAAAACCAAAAGGGTATGAAATATTAATAAATCATTAACTCAAACCATAATACGAAGGGAAAAACCCCCACAAAAGATATACTCATAAATAAACCTCATTCAAAGAGAGAGGAATCTAGATATTCATAGTTATATTTGAAAGAAGAGTATTTATATATCACTAAGATCCAATGTTATACTAATGCTAGTGACCTAACATAAACATCACTAGATCCATGGGGAACCCATGCCTCACTGATGGAATGTAACAACAAAGGGGTGTTAATCCCATATGGTTGGAGAACCCATAACTCGCATGTGATTGATGATTAGAGGGTTCCACTCTATAGATAAAAGACCCATGCCCAAAGGTGAGTGTGTGGGAGTTACCAATCCAACCAATAAAGGAAATGGGGGACCAATGACCCAACCTGCACATTCTATTTGGGAGGTTTCCAGCCCAACTATCACCCTATATACCATACTCAAGCCTCAATGTAAGATAACTGAGGTTGAAAGGAGATATCTACTCATACATCCTCATTTTGTGTCTTTGATATAGAAACACAACACATCATCTCATTCTACATGGTATTCTAATTTAAATGGAATACTAATATGCCAAAATTCGTGTCTTGGAGAATGAGATATGTGAGGTAAAATAGTTATAGAAAATTACATAGTGTCCCCCCCATGTTTCATGGGGTGTGCTCTGAAGACCATGTTTGATAGAGTCTCACTACCCAACATGGCATGTAAAAAAGTCATATAAATAGTGTGTGACCCAAGGCACATTGCATGTGGAACCACTCAGGGTCTAGGGTGTCTACTCCCTATACAAAGATCAGCTAGATGTGTAGAGTCACACTACGTGTCATATCAGAAACACAAAATATGATACGTAAATCATCCTATAAACCCTATATTCCACTAAATACAGACTAGACAGTGTGTGTTTCTCTGGAAAACATAACATGTAGTTGGGTTTTTCAAAAATTCATAATATTCCTCATAAAGATTCACCAAAATACCTAGATTTGACTCTATCATCACTATAAAATACGCTAAATGCATTAACCATGCATGATTCCTCATTGGTAACTAGATTATATCCATTCATCTAGTGAAGAACATGATTTCATTTCCCCACATGAACTTCTCTTGCACCTCCTCATTGAAACCTGAGGTTCCTTCATTAATATTAAATCTATAATCCACCACTGATCCTCACCATTTTATCAAATCATCACCTTCATCATTTATTGCACAACCAAAGTGAATCCACAGTTAGAACATAATTGAAAATCTATTGGTAGATGAATCTTTGGCCTTCCATTGGGTGATGATGAACACATAAATAATGATGGGATAAATTCACAATCACTAGGTTGAATTCATAAATCACCAGGGAGTTCCTGACCACCAATCATTATCATCTAAAAGAAGTTACATTAATAATTCTAGCACATTGAATTAAACTCAGGATAATAGATTTAATTAAATTTATGGGTCCATGTGAAGAATAAGAATAATCCAGGGAAATCAAACATATCTAAAAAAATACATAATAAAATTCAACAATAATATGATAGAAATTCATAATAATAAAAATTATTGGTCCATTTTTTAGATCAATTTTAGATGAAGAATAGAATTGTTTTGTTGTTTTTGGAAATCCTCATCAATTCATCCACCAGTATTGAAATATATCAGTCATGATCCAATAAATTATCCCACAATGAACGTCCTCTAATCACCTAGGGTAATGAAACCAGACCTAGATATTTTCCATAAGAAGTATTAAATATATATTCTTTTAGTTCAAACAATTATATTAAAATTAATTAATTTATTAATCACTTAATTAATTAATTTTATAATTTATCTCTGTTATTCGCCCAAAAATTTTAACCATTATGGGTACCAATGATAATAAAACTTTAGTCACACCTATAGGGTAAAACCCAAATTCTGAAACTAGTGGAGGCCTTGATTTCCCTATATAAGACTCCATTAAAGAGGTAAACCATTATTTATAAAAATATTCATGCATCTGGTTTAATATACTTCATATTTTAGATATATTGTTTATAGGGTAATGTGACACCTGTAATATTAATCCAACTTAGTATAAAAACCTAGATTAATATATATATAAATATAAAAAGGGTATGAACACTAAATATAAAGTCATTATATTTTATCTACCTCTAAGTATTTTCAATTAAAAAAGAAAATCATACTCGAAAAGGTGATGGTACTGAGTCCACATCTTGCTCTGATACTCCCACGATCTCTAATGGAGTTTGTCATACTACCAAATAACTCATACCAATATAATAGTTCACCCACAAAGGATTCTCTCCTACCAATCCTCAATTTCCCCCAAGTACTTAGAAAAGGTGGATTTTTCCACAATGTCTAGCTCACTCATGTCAATAATGTTGTTTGATCTTCCACCAAGTGAGATCCAAATTTTATACTAAGGGAATATTCTACTATGTTTATATTCCCTATAGTATAGATTATCTTTATGTCATAGTCCTACAAGAACTTCATACAACATATCTATCTCATGTTCAGTTCTCTCTTGAAAAAGATGTACCTACTAATCGGGTGGTCTGAGTAGACCACAAACCACTCACCAGGAAGGTAATTCCTCTATATATTTAAGGTGAATACTATATTTGTTAACTCAAAATTGTGGGTTGTGTAGTTATAATCAAGATATTTTAACTTAATAGAACCATAAGTAATAAATGTCTTCCTCTTCATTAACATGAAACTGAGCCTTTCTCCAGAGGCATCACAAAACACCACCAAATTAACACCCTCCTCTGGAAGCCTCGAAAAATAATAATTAGTCAACATTTACCTCAGCTATTAAATGGATTTCTAAAAAAATTCAATTTGGGTGAATGGATTTTTTTTTCATATCAAGGAAGACAAATGGTATATAATCCTTGAAAATATTTCAACAAACTTTTGATAGTACCCAACCAAACAAATAAAACTCTACACCTCAGACATACTCTTGCGAGGATCCCAATCTAGAATTGCCACTGTCTTTTCCAAGTTCATAGCTATACCATACTCAAATATGAAATTCCCCATAAAGTTAACTTCTATAATCAATAACTAAAAAATAGAGATCTTACTATATATCTAGTTCTTCTAGAGAAAGTTCAGGATCATCCAAATGTTTTATGTGTGCTCCTCCTCTAATATAGAGTAAATAAGAATTTAATCAATAAAATAAAACCATGAAGTGATACTTGAATGTCTTGAATATTTGATTCATAAGTAACATGAGGAAAATAGGGAAATTTATCATTGAAAAGGGAATCACGAGGAACTCATAGTACCCATTGCGACATCAGAATTCCATCTTTGGAATGTTCTCCTTGTGAACTCGCAAATGATGGAAGCCAAACCTAAGGTCTATCTTTGGGAACTATCATGAACCTTGTAATTGGTTGAAGAGTTCATCGATCCTTGTAAAGGGGTGCATTATTTTATTTTCATTTGATTCAGGTGAAGGTAATAAAATCATATCCTCAATCTATCCTTCACCTTATTTATGGAAAAACAATAGAGTTTTCCCATGGGAAACACTAGGTATGACTGAACCTTACATATGAAGCTCCTCTAAATGCATCCTCAACTCTTGGAGCTCATCAGGGACCATTTGATATTTTTTAGAAGATATCAAACTGGTCTTGTGGTGTAACTCAATGATAAAAGTTAATTTATTACAATGGATGGAGTCCTGGAACATCTTTGGGGAAGATATCCATGTACTCATCCACTACTATGGGAATTCAGCTGTCTGAAGAGTATGCTTCACCAAGGGTTAAGAATTCCAACTAATTAGAGGTGGGGTGTTATTTCTTATTCACAAGACCCACTTACTTCACTAATAGGTCTATCTCTACATTGAGGGTGAATCTCATCTCATCCTCCTGTGGGTAACTAATTCTCCAATAGTGATATCATATCTGATCATGTAACGTAGATAGTTAGTCCATCCCTAGAATGATTCCATGAGGCTTCATCAAAACTACCAAGAGGTCTCACATGAATTTCTCTCCATAGAGTATCATATCACACCGTCGGCAGATGTGTGTGATAGTGGAATCACGTCACAAAATAATCTTCAACCACAACTGGTGGGATAAAGGCTCAACATTAATCTCAAACTCTTGAATAAGGAATAAGAGGATGAAATAATAACCCACTCATATGATTACAAGTGAAGGTACTAAGTTATAAAAGACATAGATTATGCCTCGAATCATGTCATATAAAGCCTGATTATATCCCTTCATAGCTTGTAACAAACCATTTCCTCAGCCACTGACCCTTTGATCATGGAATAGACCACCTAGGTTTGGTGGGGGAAGTAGGTTATATTTTCACCCTCTACCTATAGTTCATCCTCCCGGGGATCCTCTAACCCTCTGTCAACACCACATCCCTAGATTCCACACTAAACACCCATGGGATATCCCTAATCATTAATACGCCTTTGTCACAAAGGTTTGTACACTATCATCCCACCATCTATATTGAATTGGGTTAAGAAATCTAGATCCATGTTAACCTAATAGTTGCAAGAGTAACATCATCTATCTCTTAGCTGACTGGATCCTCAATGGGATCTCTATACTAGTGATCCCTGAGGCTAATCATGGTTGTATGAAGAGTACATGTTCCAATAACTAGAAGATCGATTACTACTAGCTATAGAAGATGATTATACTCAATGGAATCCACCACCCTCTCTAGTTTCTTTATGTTCCTATTATAGGAATCTATCCACCACCAAGTTCCACTTTAGTACCTGAGCACAGGTAGGAATACATAGAGATAAAATGGTATCTCATATTCCCCTAAGGAGGACTTTCTTAGACTTTTATGATTGGATATTTCTCTCACACAATATCAAGAGAGTAGCATGTGTGGTTGGTAGACCTTAATTCATACTATGAAATAGTCATATCACCCTACTATGGCTTCATAGGCTATTTTATATTCACTAGGAAAAATTAAAATGGATAGTACTCATTGATTAATAAGTGTTGAAACTTCATCCATGGGATTTTCCTCTTTATGGGCCTAGGTGACCAAAATCCATTTCCATCATGTGGCTTCGTGAATAAGGATGGTCGTGAGCACAACCATATGATCAATTGGGTTTCACATGAGCTAGAAAACTCATACCACCATCTCAAGTCAATCTTCCCCCACTTGAGGGTTTGCCTCACCATGAAACATGAGTGATCTCTACTGTTTAAACTGACACATTGAACTCATCCTACATGCATCATCATCTTGTCCTGTAAGAAAAATTGGATCCCCAAAATGAAAACGAACATCATCTTGAACTAATGGAGGTTGGTCCACATGTGTCTCATCAAGTGGAATCACTACTCTCTACTCATCTTGGGGGAACACCTCATGAATTGTTCCCTTCACTAAGGTCTTATCACTCGACTGTTCTTAATCATGACCTTATCTCTGAATCTTAACTATTTTTTTTGTAGGAGCATCCTAAAAGTTAAAAATTCATGCCACAATTAGATGAGAATATCTGAGAAGCTAACTCAATAATTACATTGAATTGAATGATTACTTCCTATATGATGAATATACCCTTGGTTTATCTACAACTAGTGCTTGATCATACCGAGTAGACAAGTGTGTGGTCTGAGTTTTAGTGTATGGATACGTCAGTCATCACACCATCACTAGGTTCCCTGAATTGGGGGTCAAACTCAAGACACTTTTACACTATTTCCCTATGTTCTAAAACCAATTTTCATAACACATCAAACTATAAACACCATCCCTATGAAAAACTACTATGATACAACTCTTCCATGACCAGAACCCCGAAGACCTCACCTAGAATGGTGGTAATCTGAGTATGACACCCCAATACTGTCTCTAATAGGCTAGGGGATGGAGACTAGCATTGATTAGGCACATCACAAATATGTGATTCCATGGCCTAATGAACCATTACACACACACACACCAAATACGTCACAATCATATAGTATAAATATAATTGTACCAACATAAGAGGAAATAATGAATGTGATGACCTATAATAATAGAAAGAGTATATAAATATAATTACACCAATAGTATGAATAGGAAAAATAAATACCCAATTAAAAACTAATGTATTCCTAACAAAACATTAGATGAATATTAAGAGTCCTTCTCATGAAAACAAGTCTGACCACTATCTGATCCCACCATCACCTGGTACTACTAAGATCCATCAATACATGACTTGCCAACATCATTATCTAACTTCCTGTTTTTTTCAAAATACATGACATTTTCTAGAAACTTCCATGTAGGGTAAAGTATATATACACCAAGAATGACACTTTAAAAACTCAAGTTGTAATGAATGGGAATAAATAGTTACATCAACCCACAATATAGAAGTAGAAAAACAAATCCAATAGTATATATTCTCATAATGAAACCCTAGTAGACGAGAGAGGAATATTAATCTTCAAATTTAGCTAAGAAAGAAGAGTTTTTCAAAAACTCCAATATTTAGTGTTGTCCAAATATCAATATCCCAATGTAAAACTCACCAGATCTATGATAGACCCACACTTCACTAATTGAACATCATAACCTAGGGGTTATTGATCTCATAAGGGTGGAAGACCTATGCCTCATATATTCTCGATGATGAAAGGGTTCTACTCCACCGATAGAAGACCCACACTCTAGGTTGAGTACTAGGGATTTCCAATCCTATCGATATAGGAAATGGTGGACCCACTCCCATACTTACGAGTTACATCAGGGGGTTACAAACCCCACTATCACTCTAAAGATCAAACTCATGTCTCAAAGACAGTTAATTGAGGTTGAAAGGAGTGATCTAATCATGCCACTTCACATCATATTTCTGATGTTTCAAAAATACACCATCGTGTCCTACACTAAATTAAAGTCATGGAACCAAATATAAATACTAAATAAGGGGAAATTAGAGGTATAAAATGGAATAAAAGTACATTATGTGCCTCTTTAGGATACATTGGGTGTACTAAAAAGTGTAAGATTGGTCATGTATCGCTACCCTACATGGAATGTAAAAAGGAATATACTCGGTGTATGAACTGAGGCACATCGTGTGTGGGACCACTTGTTATTTGGGGCATATACACCCTATACATGACATAAATGGACAAGTAGAGTTACATAAAGTGTGTTCCCAGCTATACAGAGGGTGATATTTAACTTTTCATGAAAACCCCTACTCAATGTGGACTGCACAACATCTGTTCCTCTAGAATACATGTTGTGTGGTAAGTGTTTTCATAGAATCTAAATCTTCCTCCCAAAGCCTCATCACAATGCTCAGTTATATCTCCATAATCACTATATAATCCACCAGATGAATTGACCATTCTTGAATTATTTTTGGTATCCCGATATTGACCATTCATTGCCAAAATAACAAGATTCCATAGCCCAGTACAAACTCTCATTATGACTCCTCATTATCACCTCAAGTTTGTTAGTCAATATTTCATCCACTATCTATAACTAACCCTAACTATTTCCATAAATAATCATCTCCCTTGTCGATCACACAAATAAAGAAAAATTAGGGTTGGAATGCAATTCAAACTGAAATGATAGTCAAACCATCAACCAATTGTAGACCAATAAAGAACATGTGAAGAACTAGGGTATAAATGAAAAATCAACATGGTGAATTCCTCAGTTTCGAAAACACTCCATAATACTATTAATTATTTAAAAATGAAATCAATTAAAGAATTTTGGTGCAGCAAATTAAACTATATCCAGTAGAAATAATTAAATTTACAAGTCCATAAGAAAAATGAGAATAATCCCATAAAATAAAAAATATATAAAAAATTAATGCTCAAGATAATAATAGGGATGAATTACATAATAAAAATCCTTAACTCATAATTATACCAATCTTTTATGAAGAAGATATTTGGTTTTCTGCCATTAGAAATCCTAGTCAATTCCATCATTAATCTCATGATATCTTATTCAAAACCCAACAAAATACTCTTACGATGACCTTACACTAATATCCTAGGATTATATGGATAACCCTATATATTTTCTATAAGTATTATTAAATAGGGATGATATTAGTTCAAAAAAATAGAATATAATGAATGAATTAATTAAATTATCTCTATTATTTTCCCACCACTAAGTACTGTTATGTGTCCCGATGTGAATAAACCTTAAGTTGAGCCTTGAGTAAAACCCATGTTATGAAACCAACAAAGGTATCAATTTCCCCATCTAAGAATCCATTCCCATAAATATTTTTTTGAATGATTTAATATATTTAATGTTTTTAATATATCATTTTTGATATCCTACAACACCCAGAACATAGCACCAACTCTATACAAAAAAACCCAAATTTATATTTAGAAATTTCCAAAGGATCCAAACACTAAAATTATAGTTATTGCAAGTATTATGTTAAAGATTAATTCCATAAAATAGGGTATCCCATTAATTATCATTGAAGTGGACATAGAGGTATAGGATGTGACGTCTCGGACCCGGCTACCCCTCTACCCGATCCCCGAGCCCGGTTGGCCACATAACCCTTGGCTCATCCCCCCATAGGCCAGGGGTTGCCGACTAGCAGCGGGGGTGTAATGTTAAGTCAGTGGGGAGATTTTACCCCCATGTCAGAGTACGCAGTGGAATATCAGCAAGTGATACAAATAGAGAAAACACAACAAATGGATAAATAGGAGAAAATGGGAAACATACAACCAAACAACAGAAGTAAGTAAACCCTGATAAATATACCAAATCCACATAGGCAGTGTCTAATAAAAAATGGATGCATGGCATGCTAGTAAAATGGAAATATAAGGCAAGCATGCTATAAAATAATACAAAAAGAACAAAATTAGTCCACGAGCATCTCTATCCAAGCTCGATCCTCGTCTCTAGATCTCCAGCTAGAACATACATGTATCAACAACCTGAAGCTTGACATTTTACCCTACTAGTACCTTCAGCAGTATAGTCTACACGGGTGCCCAAGAGGCCACCTGGGTAGGGTGTGAGACAAGTCTTAGTAGGCCACCAACAATGATGTCTACGTGTAATCCAAATAGGTTTTCGCAATCAAAGTGAGTAATAGACTACAAGGAAGAATAGCAAAGTAAATAAACAACCCTCTCGCTCAGGTTCCAGAAGGACACTTGGCAGGTCTACCTGCTTCATCTCATGGCTGGTAAACTAAACAATCACCAGAGGTATAAGTACCTAGATATAGGTTGTCACTGGCACGAGGTAAACATGCCTCTCGTCCATGATTCTCACATACGTACAAGTATCACTGGCCCGAGGTATGAATGCCTCTCGTCCAAAAAAGCTGTAACCAGCGTGGGGTAGAAATTCCTTCCACTCATAAAGGTTATATGGGAACGAGGTATAAATTCCCCTCATCCTCAATCACTGATATTTATCTGGCACGGGTTAGGAATGCCTCCCGCCTAACACACGGGTTATCACAAGCATGTCAACACAGCAAAGCATAACCATTCACATCACATTATATAAGGAAAACCATCTTATAATATCACATAAGAAAAGCATGGAATACATGCATTTAAATTCATTAAAGGGTTTCAGTCTATCTCATCCTATCCAACCTCTAACCAAGTCATCTCATTTTCTTAACATGGAAAATTCCCTTTCAAGACATTTCATCAAGGTTCAAAGGTAAAAAGGGGCCAATTATCAAGTCATAACACCTATGGTTGACCACTCCCGGTCCATAATAAATCCAAACACCCTAACAAGGTTGGATCCATCACTCTTATACCACACAGGTCATTTAGATATGAAGCAGTCATTATAAATACGGGGTTTGGCGAAAGACAAACCATGGAACGACAACAATAAATCAAAAAGGCGAAAACCCAAAATGGAAACCACGTGACCACCTACCTTAGAGTTGTAGGCATTGGCTCGCTTGATATCAACCTCAGATTCACAGTAGATTTGAAGAGATCAGAGTTCCAGTCCAAAGCCCTGGAAATAGGGCATATGAGCCTGCATATAAATAACATGAGGGAAGGAAAGATTTCCCAATGAAGGAAGGGTGCGTGAGGTTAGCCTTACCTTGTCCCTTCCAACGCTTCCGACAGATCAAGATTCAGACTCTGGATGAAGGCTCCATAAATAAAAGAGTGAGAGAGAGGTTTTAGATCTCAAGGGGGGGACTCCCCTCTGGTTCTGTCCGGTGGAGAAAGGAAAAGAAAGGTCTTAAGGCCTTAAATATAATTAAGGGAAAAACTGTAAATTCACCCAGAATAGGGTCACACGATTTAGGCGCACGGTTTACCAAATCATGCGCAAACTGTGCGCATCCCTCTAACTTTAGAAAAAGGTTTGCATGGTTTCGGTGCACGGTTTACCCAAACCGTGCGCAAACCATGCGCACCTCCCTGCTTCCAGACGAAAGGTCGCATGGTTTATCCAACCCGTGTTCAAGCCGTGCGCCCCTGTCTGCAAGTCCATTTTTCAACCTCCCGGGCTTCGAACAAACCCTGGACTCTCCCCATACCTTCCTTAGAACATTAGCCACTTTAAACAAGATTAAATGAAAGGTTCTAAAGAGAAACTAATGATATGTACCTTTTCCAAAGAGTCGGGTCGTTACAACCTACCCTCCTTAAAGAAACTCATCCCCGAGTTGGCCTTCCGAGGGTACTGAGGTGTCATCGACGAAAAGCTCTGGCCATTGAGAACATACATAATCCTCTCGCTCCCAGGTCTCATCCTATACCCGGTCGTGCTGCTATAGTACCCGTACAAGAGGAACAGACCTTCCACAGAGTATCTTCATGCCCCGGTCAACTATTCACATTGTATATTCCTCTAAGGAAGCATCCATATCTAGTTCAACCTCATCAGGCTGAAAGACGTGAGTCGGATCTAAAAATTACCGGTGTAGCTGGGATACATGAAAAACATCGTGCATGGAATGGTATCTCTACAGAAGTGCAAGCTGGTAAGCTAATGGTCTAATCCACTTCATCACGTCAAAGGGTCCTACGATCCTTGGTGAAATATTACCCTACTTCTGTATACGTCTCTTCCACCAACTGGGTGAGACCTTCAAGAAAACCCGGTCCCCAACCTCGAACTAAAGAGGTCACCGATGTTTATTAGCATAGGACTGTTGTCTAGACTGAGCTATCTGCATATGCTTCCTAATAAGTTGTATCTGCTCCGTAGTCTCCTACACGAGACGTGGTCCTAGAACAGCTGCCTCACCAGATTCAAGCCAACACAAAGGCGAGTGATAAGGCCTACCATATAAGGATTCATAGGGAGCCATATCAATGGTATCCTAGAAGTTATTGCTATAACTAAATTCAACAATAGGAATGTGTTTCTCCCATGAACCTCCAAAATCGAGAACACAGGCACGTAACGTATCTTCTAGTACTTGTATAGTCTGTTCGCTCTGTCTGTCAGTCTGCGGGTGATAGGCCGTGCTCAAAAGTACATGCGTACCCAAAGCCTTTTGTAAACCCTGCCAGAACCGAGATGTAAAATGAGGATCTCTGTCCGAGACAATAAATTGAGGTGCTCTGTAACACCCCAAGCTTCTACGGTATGCTTCTCTTTGAATAATGTGATAGTGTGTGTTGTACGCAACATCGAGTTCTAACACACCATAACTAATCAAACTAGCCGTTATGAATAGTAATACCTACTTTTTGAAATTATATATATTTTATATTTCAAAATGGACTTCATTTTTGGATGTGGAATATCGAATTTAGCCTAAGGTTAAATTTTGGTACTTTTCGGATAACTTTAATATTTTGATGAATAGTGAAAATTACAAAATTTTAATTAAAAACAACTTTTTTAATCGAAATAATTTATATTGATAAAATATTAATTTGAGTGGTTTTAAAATATATTTAGAATATATTTTTACCATTTAATATAATTTTCATCATTGGACATAATTTTACAATTAAACCGGACACAAACAAGTGTCAATCTTTTGATAGTTATTATCTCTTAAAAACACGCTTTTTGTTTTAACAACGGGAATTAATTTTAAATTAATTTATGCCACTTCTGTGTTTTTAATTTAGAAAAATGGATTCCATATTTGTAATCAAGATGTTCAAATTGTATAAATGGTTAAATTTTATTTTTAGACATTTTGAATAATTACTGCGGTAAATATTTTATTTACCATGGTTAAGGGTAAATTCGGTAAATAGGGGGTAAAAAATAATATTATAATAATACAAAATTACCCTAAAACGTGTCCTAACCTTATTGGTTGATACATTTTCGACCATGGGCATCTTTGGGTCGATTTTGGGACCCCATGGTGCCACTTGTAAGTGATAGGGACACTTTATTTTAATTAAGTTAAAATGAATACAAAAATGACATAGGCATATATCTTTTAGAAAAACAATTTTTACATAGGGTTATATATGTTGGAGTTTCGACTATAAATATTAATTAGAAATATAAAACGATTTCCTACATAATGATATTTTATTTATAATTTTTCGACATTAAATAAATTTATTTATTTATGACACAATGATGATGCAGTAATTACCATAATAGTGAAAAATTAAACTAATTGATATTATAAATACCCAAATAAATATAATTGGAGACTTTTAATGAATTAAAATAATTTTCTATGATAATATGACATATTAGTATTGATTTAATTAACTTTTTTTGAAGTAATCACTCTGTTATGTGCTTCACAAAAATCAACTATTGAATAGTGTCAAAATTGACATAAAAGAGTTTTTAAAACAAATATTATATTATTAATTGATATTAAATTCTTAAAAATATAAGGTTCGGACAAAAGACTTATATAATGATATTTATATCATTAATGGACCACTTGGGGGTCTCTTGGATGTATATAGTAAGTTTTTTAACCATATAATATAAAAATACAAAGAGACATTGTAAAAGTGAAACTAATTAACATAGAGTTAATACTTAAAGATAAGGTTAATATAGTAACCCAAACCTGTCTAAATTCTATTGATTGTATGGTTTTCTACCTATCCCTATCTTATCCATTGAATAATCAACTTTGGAGCCATTAGAAACCGAATATGAATTTATTATAAATTAATATTTCTATCTTTTCGAAAGGTGTCCCTCACCCCTCTTATAAAAGGGCACTCCTCCTTCTCATTTATTCACACCTTAAGATCCTTTGGGTTTGGAAAAAATCTTCCCAAATACTCTCCCAACTTCCCTCACTACAACCTAGAGGCCTTATTTTGATCAGAAATCCAACCTAAGGAGCCCTTTTGATCAAATCAAAAGGAAGAACCCGAAAAAGAGGTAATGTTTTCACCACCCATTTTCAAGTTCCTTTCTTCTTCCACTTCTTCTTCCTTTGTTATTACCATTCTAAAATAATAACTCTGGTATAATATATTTACTGTGATGTTATTATAAATATGGTACAACCATATTCAGTATTCTATCTACCCTTTGAATAACATGTCACCATACGTGCGTACGTACAGCTTACCGTCTCCACGTCGTGGTGTAATTGTTATTCAATATATTATTATTTGGATGGGTATAATAATGATATGTAACTCATGTAAATAATAAATATAACATGTTAATGATTCTTTATATATGATATAACAACCATTTATATATTATTTTAATATCAAAATAATGATATTGTCACTCGTGCGTACGTACGGACTACCGTCTCCACGAACGCGATAAGATTCATTCTCCATCGTATCCATTCAAGTATAATTATCATTTTATGATTTAAAAATGATGTTTAAGGACTTGATATCTTTCTGGATATGAATAATATACAACCTATCCATTATAAACATGTCTTACATAACAAAACATATAAAAGAAAACAAGTATGTTAACACCCGAAACAACGATAATACTAAGATATTATTATCAAATCAATATTAAAAGATCATATATGATATCATATTAATGTATATGATTCTTGTATAATTTAATAACAATTATTTCACCATTATATAGGATTTTAACCTACCCCAACCAAGGAAAAGTACAAGGTAAGGGTTATTTCACAATCTCTTCATTATCCGAGGTTGTTTATACGTAATAATCTACTGGGATCTCTTTATCATCCACATCCATGTTTCTTAAAAATGTATTTCAAAACATTTTTACTATTTCAAAGAATATGGGTTAAATTCATTTATACCCTTGTTTAAATTTTTATAATAGTTTTATAAAGGAGTCTTTCCGTCGTTTTCCAAACAAGGTGCTTTTTAACCTTTTCGACAGAATTAAGGTAAAAAATATTTTTTTAACTTATACAGCGGGTGCGGTTATTTTCCTCCGTTATAAAATCGTCGAAGCTTACCTTACAAGATTATAAGAATATTTTCAAAGAAAATGTTTTATTTTATAAATATATGACTCTTAAATGATTTCAAAAATAGAAAGAGATATTTCTATAAAAAGATTTTTGATTTCATCTATGTCAACATCCTTTGATGGATTTTACGCTTATTTGAAGTTGATTTATTATGATACAAAACTTCTATATTGTATTGAAGGTTTTGTGATATGTTTGACTATGGATGTGCTATTTTTATACCATTCATGGTTTATGGTGAAAGTATTGACATTTCGTATTCTAGTTTTAATACGAATGTTTATGTTATGTTTAAACCTTTTCATATGGGAATGCATTGGACTTAATATGTGACGGGTGGAGCCCGATATAGATCCTCGATGCATCGGTAGGTCTCATGAGGCAAAATACTATCTTGGCACAAGGCCTTGACAAAATCTTATTTGTAGTCTTGGCACGAGGCCTTGGCTATGTGGTTATGATAGTCTGGAATTATGCATTCCATCATTATGAAAGTGGTTATTGATATTGCATGTGATTATTCGATTAGTAGAATATCCATGTGAATAAGTAAATGGAATTATTTAATTTTATTTTTTCCATACTATGTTTAAGTTCAATTTTAAAAGGCTTTTGTTTTAGTTATACATTTCCTTAAATGTTTATTCTTATTTATGAAAGTTTCCGCTATATTGTTATCCTTACTGGGAATTTTATCTCACCCCTTTTCTATGTTTTATTTTTCCCCAGGAAGTGAAGAAGTAATTTATGAATGACCTGCAGGGATTGTATGTGGGGATAAGAGTGTGGAATATGAGGAAAAGATGTTTTTGTAGTTTTCATTTTTATGATGTAATGTAAAACTTTATGAATGTATCTAGTGTTTCCAAGGCTACTAAACCAATCGGTCTTTTGAGATTTGATCCTTCTTGTGATCATGCCAATGTTATGTAATAATGCACCAAATCTAGGTAACTGGGATCAGGGCGTTACAGTTGGTATCAGAGGAAGTTTAGTACAAACCTTGGAAGCTAGATTTAGACAAACTCTTATTAGAGGACGTAGACCTAAGAGAAACTTTGAGGATTAGTATAGAAGAACTTCCTAGAATTTTGGTATTGCAGATATTTTGTGAGTTTTCCAAGAAATACATCCCTGTCTAGATACGAGCAGGTAGAGGCGGCTCTGGCATAGATGTACCTAGGGGTAAAACCCGAAAATACTGCTTTGAGCTAGACTTGAATGGGAACCGGTGCACGACAACGGGCCTTGCTGCACTCTTGGATACGACACTCCCGGGGGATATGCTTAGGATAACTCTCATTTTCTTTACAAATCATTATGAAGGTTTTATGAGTATATACTTCCTCAAAGAAAACATTCTTATGATTATGGATTATATCCATAAATAGTTCAATTTATGTTAAGTTTTTTATAAGTATGGGATTATATATTTTGATTCATAAAATGATCTAGTTTATGCCATTGTTTAGAAATGGAAGCTAGTGGAAGAAATGGAAACCGTATCAATGCACGCACTCCATGTAGGGATTTCCCTCCTGCTCAAGATAATTATAGTGGAGCTGGTGATGCAACTGGTTCCGATCATCTAATCACCATACTAG
Organism: Viscum album; assembly: GCA_963277665.1. Lineage (NCBI taxonomy): Eukaryota > Viridiplantae > Streptophyta > Magnoliopsida > Santalales > Viscaceae > Viscum > Viscum album. The sequence continues at coordinate 1,212,478,545 of OY728122.1, forward strand.
GACAACTCACTCAGGTTATGAATAATAACCTTACCCGTATAGAGAACCCTGATCCGCAGCATGGAGGATCAATGTTAGATCGATTCATGAGGCAAAAACCACCAACGTTCAATGGGAGTACAAATCCCTTAGTAGCTGAGCAATGGATATTTTCCCTAGAGAAAATATTTCAGGCTTTGGGGAGTAGTGAAAGGGAAAAAGTTATCATGGCAGTTTACCGCCTCACTGGAGATGTTGATCAATGGTGGTCATTGATTCAAAATACGAAGGAAGATGATGAAGTATCAAATATGGAATGGAGAGAGTTCAAAATCTGTTTTTAGAAAAATACTTTCCTCGCGACCACCGAGCAGATATGGAAAGACAATTTCTGAGTCTGAGATAGAAGGAGGATGAGAATGTCGCAAAGTATGAGGCTAACTTTACAAGGTTAGCAAGGTATGCTGGAGATTATATACGTAACCCAAGAAGTAAGATTGATCGTTTCTTTTATGCATTAAAACCATTTCTCCGTTGAGCATTAGTCTCAAAATCCTTTTCATCGTACAAAGACATTGTCTCATGTGCTATCAAGACCGAAAAGGAATTCTCTAAGTCTTATGACTTTAAAGAAAAGAAAGAGAAGAAGAGACCTGCTGGTCAATCTAGGAATGGAAATAAGGGGAAGAAGGGAAAGGTTGAATATCCATCCCATGGTAAATGTGGTAAGAAACACCCCGGTACTTGCTTGAAGGGAACGGGAGTCTGTTACAAGTGTGGTGAAAAAGGCCACCAAGATCGTGATTGCAAGGGGAAGAAGGAAGCTACCAATGTTCAGTGCTACAATTGCAGGTAGATGGGGCATTATGAAAATTAATTTCCTAATAGTCAGGATAACTTACCTCAGAAAAGGCCAAGGGATCAAGGCCAAGATTATGCTATCACTACTGCTGAGGTAGAAGCTCCGAAAGACGTGGTGGCAGGTAATTTAATGGTTTCCTCAAGTTTAGAAAATGTATTACTTGATACTGGATCATCACATTGTTTCATTTCTTCCCAGTTTTCTAATAAAATTATATATTTCCAATTTGATTTAATAAGGGAGTTGTCAGTTAAAACTCCTAAGGGAAGTATTATTACAACAAAGTTTTGTGAATCAGTCCCCATTAGAGCACATAAATGTTCTTTAGCTGCTGATCTCGTCGTCATACCTATGATTGAGTTTGATATAATCCTCGGTATGGACTGGCTTCCGGACTATGATGAGAAAATTTATTGTAAGAAGAAAGAGGTTACGATTCTTGATGATGATGATAAGGAACACCTTATCTTTATAGCAAAATCGTCACCACCTAATTCTTATTTAGATCTACCCCCAGTAGCTCAACTAAATTCAATTATTGGGGAGGAAGAGAATGAAATAACTGTGGGTTAGGAATGGAATGTTCAAATAGAAGATGTACCTGTTGTGAAATAATTTGTAGATGTATTTCCGGAAGATTTACCTGGCCGTCCTCCAAAATGAGAAGTTGAGTTTTCCATTGATTTAATTCCTGGATCAAGGCCTATATCGAAGACCCCTTATAGAATGGACACTGTAAAATTAGTCGAACTAAAGAAACAACTAGTGGAATTGAGTAATAAAGTATTTATTCTCACTAGTGTTTCTCCATGGGGATCCCCTGTTCTTTTTTGTTAAAAAGAAAGATGGATCTATGAGGTTATGTATCGACTACAGGGAGATCAATGCTATAACAATAAAGAACAAGTATCCCCTACCATGCATTGATGATTTATTTGACCAACTACATGGAGCTCAATACTTTTCAAAGATTGACCTTCGATCTGGATACCATCAGTTGTGTGTGAAGAAGGAAGACATTCCGAAGAAAACATTTCGAACCAGGTACGGGCATTACGAGTTTACTGTAATGCCTTTTGGATTGACTAATGCACCCTCTGTATTCATGGATCTGATGAACAGAATTTTCAAGGAGTATCTCGATGAATTTGTGGTGGTATTTATTGATGATATCTTGGTATACCCCAAAAGCTACGAAGATCATGAAATTCACTTGCGCATTATCATGAAGACTCTGAGAAGGCATGAATTATATGGGAAGTTTAGCAACTGTGAATTCTGGATTCAGGAGATTTCTTTTCTTGGCTATATTGTCTCTAAAGAAGGAATCTCTGTTGATCCTTCTAAGACCAAGGCAATCCAAGAATGGCCAGCACCTACGAGTATAACTGAGGTACGTAGTTTTATTGGTTTAGCAGGTTATTATCGATGTTTCTTCCATAATTTTGCCCGATTGGCTAACCCATTAACGAAGCTCACACGAAAAGGGGTTAAATTTGTTTGGACAAAAGAGTGTGAAGAATGTTTCAAAGAACTGAAGAGATGATTAGTCAATGCTCCTATATTGACTCTACCATCGGGGAATGATGGGTTTGTTATTTATAGTGATGCATCGAAGAAAGGACTTGGTTGTGTCCTTATGTAGAATGATAGGGTTATTGACTATGCATCACGACAGTTGAAAATTCATGAACAAAACTATCCTACTCATGATCTCGAGTTAGCAGCTGTGATCTTTGCTTTGATGATATGGAGGCACTACCTATATGGTGAAAAATGTGAGATTTATACTGATCACAAGAGTTTGAAGTATATTTTCTCACAAAAAGAACTAAACATGAGGCAAAGGAGATGGCTTGAATTACTCAAGTATTATGATTGTACGATACACTACCACCCGGGGAAGGCAAACAAGGTGGAAGATGCTTTGAGCAGAAAAGTCCATGGAGTTTTGAATGTGATGAGAATTGAAAGGTATACAATTTTGATGGATCTAGTGAAGATGGACATGGGAATAACCAGGGAAGGAGAAACATCAATGCTTTTTCAAATGGTTGCCAAACCATCTTTACTAGAAAGGATTAAGAGTTCTCAGACTAATGATGGAGAATTTCAAAAGCAGATTAAAGCTGTGAATGATGGGAGATTGAGAGATTTTGTGTATGAAGATGGAATTTTGAAATTCGGGAAGAGACTTTGTGTTCCTGATATACCTGATCTAAAAAGGGAATTGCTGGATGATGCTCATAGTTCCAATTTCTCTATACACCCTGGGAGCACCAAAATGTATAGAGATTTGAAGGAACATTTTTGGTGGGACAATATGAAGAGGGAGATTTCTGATTTTGTGTCAAGATGTATGGTTTGTCAATAAGTGAAAGCTGGAAGGAAACACCCTAGAGGAGTCATGCAACCTCTTCTCATACCAGAGTGGAAATGGGAAAATATTACGATGGACTTTTTCATAGGGCTACCAAAGACTCCTAGAAGGAACGATGCAATAGGGGTTATTGTGGATCGTCTTACCAAGTCAGCACATTTTCTTTCTATAAGAGAAGATCTATCACTGGAACGTCTAGCAGGACTATATATTAATGAAGTTGTGAGACTACATGGAGTACCCCTATCGATTGTTTATGATCGTGATCCCCATTTTACTTCAAGATTCTGGAAGAGTCTTCAGAAATCCCTGGATACTGAACTTCATTTGAGCACTCCCTACCACCCTCAGACAGACGGACAATCAAAACGGACTATTCAAACCTTAGAAGACATTCTGAGATCTTGTTCACTTGACTTTCAGGGTATGTGGGATCAATATTTACCTCTGGTAGAATTTTCCTATAACAATAACTTCCATTCGAGTATTCAGTTGGCACCATATGAAGCGTTATACAGAAAGAGATGTCGTACACCAACCTGTTGGGATGACGTTGGTGAAAGAAAACTTGTAGGCCCAGAACTGGTGGAGGAATCGATAGAAAAGGTGAAGGTAATCGGAAATCACATCAAAGCAGCTCAAAGTAGGTAGAAGAGCTATGCCGATAATCGAAGGAAGGATTTGGAATTTCAAGTCGGTGATCATGTTTTCCTGAAGGTATCTCCATGGAAGGGAGTCATAGGTTTTGGTAAGAAAGGTAAATTGAGTCCCATGTACATCGGACCTTTCGAAATTCTAGAACTAATTGGGGCTGTAGCTTACCGATTGGAAATTCCGCCAAGTCTCTCCAAAGTTCACGATGTGTTCCACGTATCTCTGTTGAGGAAATACATGCCTGACCCAACGCATGTACTCACCTATGAAGAATTAGAAATGGAACCCGATCTGTCTTATTGTGAAGATCCTGTCCGGATTCTTGATACGAGAGAATAAGTACTGAGAAACCGGACGACGCGTCTGGTAAAAGTTTTGTGCAGAAACCATAAGATGGAAGAGGCAACGTGGGAACCCGAGAAACTTATGATGAAGAAACACCCGAGTCTTTTCATGTGATAAGTATTCTAGAAATTTTGAGTTCAAAATTATTTGAAGGAGGGGAGAATGTAACACCCCAAGCTTCTACGGTACGCTTGTCTTTGAATAATGTGATAGCGTGTGTTGTACGCAACACCGAGTTCTAACACACCATAACTAATCAAACTAGCCGTTATGAATAGTAATACCTACTTTTTGAAATTATATATATTTTATATTTCAAAATGGACTTCATTTTTGGATTCGGAATATCAAATTTATCCTAAGGTGAAATTTTGGTACTTTTCGGATAACTTTAATATTTTGATGAATAGTGAAAATTACTAAATTTTAATTAAAAACAACTTTTTTAATCGAAATAATTTATATTGATAAATTATGAATTTTAGTGGTTTTAAAGTATATTTAGAATATATTTTTACCATTTAATATAATGTTCATCATTGGACATAATTTTACAATTAAACCGGACATAAACAAGTGTCAATCTTTTGATAGTTATTATCTCTTAAAAACACGCTTTTTGTTTTAACAACGGGAATTAATTTTAAATTAATTTCTGCCACTTCTGTGTTTTGAATTTAGAAAAATGGATTCCATATTTGGAATCAGTATGTTTAAATTGTCTAAATAGGTAACTTTTATTTTTAGACATTTTGAATAATTACTGCGGTAAATATTTTATTTACCATGGTTAAGGGTAAATCCGGTAAATAAGGGTTAAAAAATAATATTATAATAATAAAAAATTACCCTAAAACGTTTCCTAACCTTATTGGTTGATACATGTTCGACCATGGGCATCTTTGGGTCTATTTTGGGACCCCATGGTGACACTTTTAAGTGATAGGGACACTTTATTTTTATTAAGTTAAAATGAATACAAAAATGACATAAGCATATATATTTTAGAAAAACAATTTTTACATAGGGTTATATATGTTGTATTTTCGACTATAAATATTCATTAGAAAGTTCAACGATTTCCTACATAATTATATTTTATTTACAATTTTTAGACATTAAATAATTTAATTTATTTATGACACAATGATGATGTAGTAATTACCATAATAGTGAAAAATTAAAATAATTGATATTATAAATACCGAAATAAATATAATTTGAGACTTTTAATGAATTAAAATAATTTTCTAGGATAATATGACATATTAGTATTGATTTATTTATCTTTTTTTGAAGTAATCATTCTGTTATGAGTTTCACAAAAATCAACTATTCAATAGTGTCAAAATTGACATAAAAGGGTTTTTTAAAAAAATATTATATTATTAATTGATATTAAATTCCTAAAAATCTAAGGTTCAGAAAAGAGACTTATATAATGATAGGTGTATCATTAATGGACCACTTGGGGGTATCTTAGATTTATATAGTAAGTTTATTAACAATATAATATAAAAATAAAAAGATACATTGTAAAAGTGAAACTAATTAACTTAGAGTTAATACATAAAGATATGGTTAATATAGTAACCCAAACCTGTATAAATTCTATTGGTTGAATGGTTTTAGACCTATCCCCACCTTAACCTTTGAATAATCACCTTTTTAGCCATTAGAAACCAAATATGAATTTATTATAAATTAATATTTCTAACTTTTCCAATGGTGCCTCTCACCCCTCTTATAAAAGGGCACTCCTCCTTCTCATTTCTTCACACCTTCAAAGCCTTTTGGTTCGGCCAAACTCTGCCCAAATACTCTCCCAACATCCTTTACTACAACCTAGAGGCCTTAGTTTGATCATAAAGCCAATCTAAGGAGCCCTTTTGATCAAATCAAAAGGAAGAACCCGAAGAAGAGGTAATGTTTTCACCACCCATTTTCAAGTTCCTTTCTTCTTCCACTTCTTCTTCCTTTGTTATTACCATTCTAAAATAATAACTCCAGTATCATATATATACTGTGATGTTATTATAAATATGGTACAACCATATTCAGTATTCTATCCACCCTTTGAATAACATGTCACCATACGTGCGTACGTACGGCTTACCGTCTCCACGTCATGGTGTAATTGATATTCAATATATTATTATTTGGATGGGTATAATAATGATGTGTAACTCATATAAATAATAAATATAACATTTTAATGATTCTGTATATAGGATATACCATCCATTTATATATTATTTTAATATCAAAAGAATGATATTGTCGCTCGTGCGTACGTACGGACTACCGTCTCCACGAACACGATGAGATTCATTCTCCATCGTATCCATTCAAGTATAATTATCATTTGATGATTTAAAAATAATGTTTAAGGACTTGATATCATTCTGTATATGAATAATATACAACCTATCCATGCCAAACATGGCTTATGTAACAAAACATATAAAATAAAACGAGTAAGTTAACATCCGAAACGACGATAATACTAAGATATTATTAACAAAGCAATGTTGAAAGATCATATATGATCTCATATGAATGTATATGATTCTTGTATAATTTAATAACAATTATTTAACTATTATACAGGAGTTTAACCTACCCCAACCAAGGAAAAGTACAAGGTAAGGTTTATTTCACAATCTCTTCATTATCCGAGGTTGTTTATACGTAATAATCTACTGGGATCTCTTTATCATCCACATCCATGTTTCTTAAAAATGTATTTCAAAACATGTTTACTATTTAAAAGAATATGGGTTAAAGTAATTTATACCCTTGTTTGACTTTTTATAAGAGTTTTATAAAGGAGTCTTTCCGTCGTTTTCCAAACAAGGTGCTTTTTAACCTTTTTGACAGAATTAAGGTAAGAATGTTTTTTTAACTTATACGGCGGGTGCGGTTATTTTCTGCCGTTATAAAATCGTCGAAGCTTCCCTTACAAGCTTATAAGAATATTTTCAAAGAAAATGTTTTATTTTATAAATATATGACTCTTAAATGATTTCAAAAATAGAAAGAGATATTTCTCTAAAAAGAGTTTTGATTTCATCTATGTCAACATCCTTTGATGGATTTTACGCTTATTTGAATTTGATTTATTATGATACAAAACTTCTATATTGTATTGAAGGTTTTGTGATATGTTTGACTGTGGATGTGCTATTTTTATACCATTCATGGTTTATGGTGAAAGTATTGACATTTCGTATGCTAGTTTTAATACGAATGCTTATGTTATGTTTAAACCTTTTCATATGGGAATGCATTGGACTAAATATGTGACGGGTGGAGCCCGCTATAGCTCCTTGATGCATCGGTAGGTCTCATGAGACAAACTAGTGTCTTGGAACAAGGCCTTGACAAAATCTTATTTGTAGTCTTGGCACGAGGCCTTGTCTATGTGGTTATGATAGTCTGGTATTATGCATTCCATCATTATGAAAGTGGTTATTGATATTGCATGTGATTATTCGATTAGTAGAATATCCATGTGAATAAGTAAATGGAATTATTTCATTTTATTTTTGCCATAATATGTTTAAGTTCAAGTTTAAAAGGCTTTTGTTTTAGTTATACATTTCCTTAAATGTTTATTCTTATTTATGAAAGTTTCCGCTATATTGTTATCCTTACTGGGCATTTGAGCTCACCCCTTTTCTATGTTTTATTTTTCCCCAAGAAGTGAAGAAGTAACTTATGAATGACCTGCAGGGATAGTATGTGGGGATAAGAGTGTGTAATATGAGAAATATATGTTGTTGTTGTATTCATTTTTATGATGTAATATAAAACATTATGAATATATCTAGTGTTTCCAAGGCTACTAAACCAATCGGTCTTTCGAGATTTGATCCTTTTTGTGATCATGCCAATGTTATGTAATAATGCACTGACTCTAGGTAACTGGGGTCGGGGCGTTACATGCTCCATGGATGCGCACTATTTCCTTGACATACATTATTCTCAAGTCATCAACTATGAAGGTATCCCGCACTGGTAAGAAATGTGTGACCTTCGTCAGACGGTCGACTATAACCCATACTGCATCATTGCCACGAGGTGACCTGGGTAAACTGGTTACAAATTCCATAGAAACATCATCTCATTTCCACTCCGGAATGGAAAACGGCTGCAAAAACCCTTCCGGACACTGATGTTCCTCCTTCACCTGCTGAGAGGTGGAACAACGCGTAATAAAACCGTCTATCTCCCACTTCATTCTAGGCCACCAATACTGTCATTGAAAATCATGATACATTTTGGTGATGCCTGGTTGAACCACCCATGCTGAGGTGTGGAAATCCCTCATCAGATCCTCTCTGATGTCTTCTGGGACCCATACACACCCACAGAATAATAAAGTATCACCTTCATCCATGGTCCAATCCATAGAGGCATCATAAGTGACACTTTCTCATAGAACAATGACTTCTGGATCTGATAACTGTCTAGCCCTGACCCGTTCCAAAAGAGTAGATGTCATTGCTAAGGCTGAGAGAATAGTCTGATCCTGACCCTCCTGAACCTCAACGTGCATCTCCGAAAATAGGGCCACCATCTTTCACTCCTCATTATATTCCTAAACCACTTGCGAATGAGTTTTCTGACTCAGTGAATCAGCTACTGAATTTCCTTTCCCAGAAGTGTAGGCCAGTTCGAAATCAAAGGATCGCAGGTACTCGACCAACCTGCGTTTCCTGAGATTTTGATCCCGCTGAGTGAAGATATATTTGAGTATTTTGTGGTTAGTGTATACCACAAAGTGCTCTCCCAAAAAATAGTGTCTCCAACAGCGTAAGGCATGTACAACTGCTGCGAGATCGAGGTTATGCGTCAGATATTTCCGTTCATGAGGCTTTAACTGACGAGAACCATACGCAACGACTCGCTCGCCCTGCATCAAGAAAGCTTCAAGACCGATACCTGATGCATCGCAAAAGACCGTATAAGCTCTGCCTTGCTCCGTCAAGATCAGTATCGGTGCTGAAGTTAGTTTTCCCTTCAGTTCCTGAAAATCTACCTCACAAGGTTCTGACCAATCGAATATCACCCCCTTTTTTGTCTAAGTTGTATGCGGTGTTTCTAGGTATGAAAAGTCTTGAATGAACCTTCTATAATATCCAGTAATCCCCAAGAAACTCCTGAAATCAAAGACGTTCTTGGGATACTCCCAGGAAGTTACAGCACTCACCTTCTCAGGGTCAAATGAAACTCCAGACTCAGAAATAATGTGACCCAGGAAGTGAACCTTATTTATCCAAAAGTGGAATTTACTGAGCTTAGCATAAAGCTGATACTCTCTTAGTGTAAGCAGCATGATCTCAAGATGGGTTGCGTGGTCGTGTCTCGAGTGTGAAAATACTAAGATATCATCCACGAATACAACCACAAAAGAATAAAGGTACGGGTGAAAAATCTGATTCATAAGAGCCATAAACACTACAGGTGCATTTGTAAGCCCAAACGGCATGAATAGGTACTCATAGAGACCATACCTACTCCTGAACTTCGTGCGAGGTATGTCTGAATTCCTAACACTCACCTAGTGATTGCCTGACCTCAAATCTATCTTTGAAAACACCTTCGCTCCTCGGAGCTGATCGAAGAGGTCGTCAATTCAAGGTAAAGGATATCGATTCTCAATAGTCATCTGATTTAACTTACGATAATCCACGCAAAGATGAATGGTACCATCTTCCTTCTTGGAAAAGAGAACCGGTGATCCCTAAGGAGATGTACTGGGACTTATAAAGACTTTTTCTTCCAGGTCCTCCAGCTGAATATTAACCTCCAAAAGTTCCTTAGGTACCATCCTATAAGGGGGAATGGTCACTGGTGCTTCTCTTGGTATAAGTTAAATAGTAAACTCCACCTCTCGCACTGGAGGTAGAGCAGAGAAATCATCAGGAAAGACATCACTAAAATGCTCCACCATGGGAGGATAAACAGAGGGTTGTAACCCTTGTTCATCGAGATAATGACTGGAAACCTGTGCCGTGACACCACCTAAACTCTGGTGTTCCGGTCCTGCTCATGTCGCACTAAGATCCCATTTTCCCTTATGCATATGTGTGTCGCCCTCTGGTGACGTAAAAGCCACCCTCCGACGATAGCAGTCAATCCGGTCTCTATAGGGAACTAACCAGTCCATCCCAATTATTACATCAAAACCTGTCATATTCAGAACATACAGGTTCCACACGAAAAAGTTAACTTCCCTCCTCGAGGGGACAATTCTGACAACGATGAACACCCTCTGAACGGATACCCAACGGGGTATCTAACGTGATCATATCATGATATGACTCAACGTTGAGGACCAAAATTCCGATAATCGCCTCGGATATAAAAGAGTGAGAAGTGCCTGTGTCAAACAAAGAAGATACTAATGTAGAGGAAACTAGATTTGTACGTCGTAAAGTAGATTTTCTGGCATACTGCTCCTGCGACATAGGATCGACTGCATAAAACTGGCCGGAACCACGGACCTGAGTCATAGCCTGGATACCTTGAGCAGACCCGCCCTGTTGGTGCTGAGAGTCATACGCCTGATTACCTCTTCCTCGACTGCCGCCACAACCTAATTGAATGGCGGTATTCCAGCCGTCTAACTGACATGATCCTGCCGATCTAGCGCCAGATTGTGGAGTAGGTAAATATCCCTTCTCACTGGACCCTGGGGGAAAAGTCCTGCAGAAGCGGTGGAGATGACCCAACCTACCACAACATCTGCACTCCACTGGGTTTCGCGTACACTACCTCTTCATATGTCCTGGAACCCCACATTGGTGACAGATAAGAGTACCACCTGAGAAATGGATCTGACCACCACTAACACTATGAGAGTCCTCAAAACGCTGCTTCTTCCCAGAAGCAGATCCACTAGAACCCTTCGGTGCAGAACCGCCCTGGTTCACATTGTCCTCTTCTCTCAAGTTCCTCTCTGTGATCAGTACCTGATTGACAATCTCTAAAACGGTCATTAACCTGAACACATTATCCTGCGATCGGATGGCATAACACAACCCATCATCAAAATTCCTAGCGGTCGTGAGATCATCAACAGCTAGTGTAGGAGAAAAACGTTGTAACTCAATAAAATGGGATGAATATTCCATGACTGACATGGTTCCTTGATACAGATTCATAAACTCCCTAGCTCTGTCATCCCTCAAAAGTCCGGGGAAAGAAGTAATCGTGGAAGACGGTCTGTAAATCAGTCTAGATCATATCTCTCTGCTACCCCGACTGGGTGATGACATCCCACCACCTCCTGGCTGAACCACATAGCATATAAGCTGTGAGCTTGACCCTCCGCTTTGTAGGTGTCTCAAGGTACATGAAGATGGTCAGAATAGCTTCCCACCAAGACTCCATAGCAAAAGGTCCTCCATCTCCTGTAAAAGTAGGAGGATGCTGCGACTAAAACTCACGGGTCAAATCTGCACACTCTGCATCAAACTCAAGACACTCCACCTTGCACACTCTGCATCAAACACAAGATGCTCTCACGGAACTGGGAATCAGCACCCATATCCGGAATAGCAAGAGGAGCCATAGGTGGGTCGACAGGAAGATAAACTGGCGGCTCCGGGCCCACTACCTCTGGAACGTGATCGTCGACACCTTCAGCATGCGTGACTCAAGGAAGTCTCGGAGGCATAATGCTACAATTCTAAACAAACTTCTAAAAAGAAGGAACCAACAAAAATTAAAGGCTGAACTCTAGAAACTAGGACAGGTACTAATCCTTCCTACCCCTAAGATCACCTATCCACACCCATAGGAATTCTTAGTAAGGCCTGCAACTTTTCTAATTTAACTCAGTCTGGTGATATGGCATTTCCCAGCCCATAAGGGCCCATACTCCTCATGAACTAAAAGATGATACACACATGTATGTCATTCCTTATTTACTTGTGCTAATCAAGCATTTAAATTTCCATTGAAGCAAAAGATTGGTTTAGTTGGAATGTCATTTTCTGATCCATAAGGGCCCATACACCTTATGAACCAAAGAGTGACACCCACTAAAACCACATCATTCCTCAATCCACAATAAGCATGAAGGGCTAGCACAAAGGCACACATATAACCAATGCATGGAAATAACCAATAGGAAATGCCCGCTCAAAATTTAAATGTGACATGGAAAAATTCAAGGCATAATCATATTGTGCCTATCGTGATGCATGTTGTATTGCATAACCCTCATTTCATCGGGTCGAACCATGAAATCCAAATTCCAACATTGAAACTCTCAATCACATCACAAAACATGTGAAGCACTCAATGGTGAAATGATATCAACAGTAAATAGTAGAATTAATAACAACATAAAAATAGGCAACTTGGTCTTTTCCTCGTACATGGGTCCGCGATGCCCAAGAACGTCTCATGGATAAGTCCCTAATCTTTCCCATTCTCTAAGTCTATTTTCGACAAACAGTAAATCAAGAAAGAGGGAAATACCTTTGATACCACTTTGTGACGTCCCGGACCCGTGGATGCCCCTCAACCCGTGCCTTGAGCCCGGTTGGCCACATGATCCCTGGCTCATCTCCCCATAGGCCAGGGGATGCTGACTAGCTGTGGGGGTGTAATGGTAAGTCAATGGGGAGATTGTACCCCCATGTCATAGTACGCAGCGGAATAGCAGCAAGTGTTACAAATAGCAGAAACACAACTAATTGATAAATATGAGAAAATGGGAAACATACAATCGAACAACAGAAGTAAGGAAACCCTGATAAATATACCAAATCCACATAGGCAGTTTATGATACAAAATGGATGCATGGAATGCTAATACAATGGAAATAAAAGACAAGCATGTTATACAATAATACAAAAAGAACAAAAGTAGTCCATGAGAATATCTATCCAAGATCGATCCTCTACTCTGGATATCCAGCTAGAACATACATGTATCAACAACCTAAAGCTGGTCCTTTTCCCCTATTATTACCTGCAACAGTAGAGTCTACATGGGTACCCAAGAGGCCACCCGGGTATGGTGTGAGACAAGTCTTAGTAGGCCACCACCAAATATGTCTACGCGTAATCCAAATAGGTGTTCGCAAGCAAAGTGAGTAATAGACTGCAAGGAAGTAAAGCAAAGTAAATAAACAACACTCTCGCTCAGGTTCCGGAAGGACACCTGGTGGGTCTACCTACTTCAGCTCATGGCTGGTAAACTGAATAATCACCAGAGTTATAAGTACATAGATATAGGTTATCACTGGCACGAGGTAATCATGCCTCTCTTCCATGTTTCTCACATACGTACAAGTATCACTGTCCCGAGTTATGAATGCCTCTCGTCCAAAAACACTGTAACCAGCGTGGGGTAGAAATGCCTCCCACCCGCAAAGGTTATATGGGCATGAGGTATAAATTCCTCTCATCCTCATTCACTGAGATTTATCTGGCATGGGGTAAGAATGCCTCCTTCCAAACACACGGGTTATCACAATCATGTCAACACATCAAATCATAACCATTCACATCACATTATATAAGGCAAACCATCTTATAATATCACATTAGCAAAGCATGGAATACATGTATTTCAATTCATTAAAGGGTGTCAGGCTCTCTCATCCTAGCCAACCTCTAACCAAGTCATCTCATTTTCATAACATGGAAAATTCCCTTTCAAGACATTTCATCAAGTTTCAATGGTAAAAACAGGGCAATTCTCAAGTCATAACACCTACGGTTGACCACTCCTGGTCCATAAGAAATCCAAACACACTAACAAGGTTGGATTCATCACTCTTATACCACACAGGTCATTTAGATATGAATCAGTCATTATAAATACGGGGTTTGATGAAAGGCAAACCATGGAACGACAACAATAACTCAAAAAGGCAAAAACCCAAAATGGAAACCACGTGACCACCTAACTTAGAGTTGTAGGCATTCTCTCGCTTGATATCAACCTCAAATTCACAGTAGATTGGAAGAGATCTAAGTTCTAGTCCAAAGCCTTGGAAATAGGGCATATGATCCTGCATCAAAATAACAAGACAGAAGGAAAGATTTGCCGATGAAGGAAGGGTGTGTGAGGTTATCCTTACCTTGGCCCCTCCAAAGCTTCTGACGGATCAATAATCGGACTCTGGATGAAGGATACACTAAGAAAAGAGTGAGAGAGGGGTTTTGGAGCTCAAGAGGTACTCCCCTATGGTTCTATCCTGTTGAGGAAGGAAACGAAAGGGCTTAAGGCCTTAAATAGAATTAAGGGAAAAACTGGAAATTCACCCAGAACAGGGTCGCACGGTTTAGTCACACGGTTTACTCAAACCGTGTGCAAACCGTGCGCACCTCCTTGCTTCTAGACCAAAGGACGCATGGTTTATCCAAACCATGCGCAAGCCGTGCACCCCTGTCTGCAAGTCCATTTCTCAGCCTCCCGGGCTCCGAAAAAACCCCGGATGCTCCTCAGACCTTCCTTATAACATTACCCACATTAAACAAGTTTAAAGGAAAGGTTCTAAAGAAAAACTAATGATCTGTTCCTTTTCCAAAGAGTCGGGTCATTACATAGTAAGACATGCTCAATGAAAATCCAAGAGTTAGGTTGTTATTCCATCTAAAACCATATATGCTATAAAAAATAGAATAAATTAACTTTACTAGATCTAATGGAACTATAAATCTGATCATGGTCCCTCAAGTTCTCAAATTACTCCTAAATTGGTGGATGGATTGACTAAAAAACAATCCCCAAGTCAAGGTCATGTTTTCAAATGCATAAAACAATACCTTCTTAACACCTATAATGACATAAATACTCTACTGATGGATAATTTGGGGTAATTTTGGTGATAATTACCCCTTTGACTCTTTTAAATCTTTATATATTTATAATGGGTACTATAAAATAGAATATAATCAACCAAAACTAAATGAAACAATGTAGATTATTTATCCTAATGGGTTGGAAGCTTCTCCTTCTATCTCTTATAATGATATGAAAAAAAACTTGCTTCCAATCCAACTCATTGTAGCAATGAAACTAGATGTAATAAAACATGTGATTATACTATCCAAATAAAAAGATACCTAAATAATATTCTTATCTTATGATAGATATGTACATGTGTTTATTGATTTATTTTGTTAATAGGAGAGGAAATTTATATATGATCACAACAAAATAATACTAGACTTGTGCATCTCTATTTTAACATAGTTTTTATGGATACATTGTTGAAATAGACAAGGAAATTTTATAATATAGGAATATATAATAGGTAGAATAATCAAGGGTTAGGGAACTTCCTTTACACTCAATGGTGTCTACCAAAGATAGAGAATTATTTTGCTTTGGATAGATACAATACTAATAGAGATGATGATATTCCTATGAAAATTCCTACACCCTCAATACTAGATATTAATGAAAGATAAGATCTTGTAGATTCACCCTCTTCCTTTAAGTAAGGCATATACACAATTTTTTATGAGCTAAATCAAGGAAACTTGGGTATGGATGAAGGCACAGAGCCAATATTAATTTTTAAAACCATGATTCATGAGGATCAGAAGTAGAGTATTTCCTTACTCCAGAAAAATTGTAATTTATTCATATGGAGTTATAAAAAAAATCATGTTTTATATCCTCGGGTAGTTTTACATCATTTGAGTTTACTAGCTAATCACCATGGATGTAAATAGGTAGAGAGAATAATTCATCCATTTCATGGTTACTAAAGTGGAATATAATGTGTATAAGATGATCAAAAACAATTTTATTCAAGAATTTTAATACCATAAATGGTTGGAGAACATAATATATGTTAAAAAGATAAGTAGAAAAATCAAATTCTATATTAATTTTAGGGACCTGAACCATCATTTTCTAAATATGTATTTTGTATTTTGATAATAGAATTATTTATTTATGTAATGGTCATTTTTTTAAAATATATCCTTCATAGATGAGTATTATGGTTTTAATAAAATAATAATAGATCCTAATGAAGAAGTTACTTCCTTCAGGGACTCCAATGAGTGTATTTATATAGAGTTAGGCCTTTTGGATGGAAGAATGTTGGGGCCACTTATCAATGGTCAATTTACATTATTTTAAAATATCTTCCCCATGAGACCATTTACTTTTACATAAATGATTTGGTTGTCGAATCAAAAGAATATCAAGATCGCATTGCTGATTTATAAGTGTTATTTTACAAACCTCAACTAAACAACATGTAAATATATTTATTAAAGTGTCTCATCAGATCCACTTAAAATAATTTTCATGTTTTTTTGTGTTTCATCAAGTCATTAAGTTCATTATTTAAAAGTATTATGTAATTATTGACAAGACCCCTCCTTGAAACCTTGTAGTGTTGGGAGGTCTTTAAGTATATGTCTTATATAAGATTATTTATTAAAAACTTTAAGAAATTTTTTTCCCTTCATGAAGATAATACATTAAGGCACAATGTACTAGTGGGTTGAATATTTTCAAAATACATTTGATAAACTTAAGTAATATCTCTCCCACCATCCAGTCTTGATGCTACCTATAAAATAAAATCCACATATTATCTATATGGAATATCTAGGATAGTTTCTTGGTGCCTATATTTTCCTAAAAAATGATGTGGTAAAATAAAATGGTTATTATTACCTTATACAAAAAATATTGGAGACTGAAAGTAGTTATACATCCCTTAAGAAGAATAGCATTTTTACCTTTAATGTGAAAAAAATTCTTTATTATCTATAGAAATATAATTTTCACCTATTATTCTTCATTAACCCCATATAATACATCCTCAGTCATGTAGTGTTAATTAGGAGGTTAAAAATGCAATAAATCTGACCCAGATACTGAAATAGTACCTGAATTAAGTCATTAAAACTCCAAGGGTATTCCCTTATCCCCAGATCCTAGTGACTAGTGTAATGGGTCGAAGTTAATCATTGTGGAGTGATTTACCCTATAATAATTTTTGATAATGTTCCTATGAGAAATAAGCATGAGCCATCCATAGGAAGGAATTTCCCAAGACAAAAAAAAAAGAAATAAAACCTATAATAATTGAATAATAACATAAAAGAAATAACAAAGTCCCTATACAAATTCAACGAGACCAAAAAAATAGGTCGAGATATAATCCTACTATTAACATCATGTACAAATAAATAAACCAAAAACTACAAACTAAAACATGAAAAGTTATAACATTTATTTTTTGAAAAAAGGCCTCCCACTATAATATCTCAAGGATACAAAATACATGAAACCACGTAAAAATCTTACTAGTGTAAGTGTGTGACCTAGACCCAACTGATGTATGTACTTTAATTACCATTAAATGTATTTGGTTTAATATATAAATGTGTTTATCTTACCATTTTAGTGTAGATACTTCTATATCCACTGTATTATGGTAATGTCCTTATATTACATGTTGTATCAAATGTTTATAGCAGTTATTGAGCTATAATGAGAGCTTAAAGATACCATGATAGTAATATTAACATTTTTTCCTATATTATAGGTACATAATACTGAAAGGACATAGATGTTCTCTGACTATCAGGTGTTTGGGGCTCATAAATATTGATAATTCTTCTCACGAAGTTTTCACTTGGTCATATCGAGTAGATGATATCATGAGTATTGATCCACCAATAGGAACACCACATGTTTCATGTGTCATTGGTTGTTCCTAATTGTGAACATGTGTATTGGACTCCTAGCTTGAGATCATTATCAATGTATACCATTTGATCATGTACTTTAATTTAAGTAAAAAACCATCTAGTTGAAGTCACGGTGAGGTAACTTGTGTTGGGTTCATCTTTGGTGATATGGCATTGGTTGAATGATAAAGATAAAAAATTCCACTTCCTAGTTGAGGAAGTAATATATCGGTCCTGGTTAATTAGTATGGTATTAAATTTACTAAATCAATAGCCATGGTATAATAAGTTAATTCAATCCAGTTAGGTCAACAAATGTTAAATCAATAATGGATGATGACATGAAGTGTACATCCTGTTTAATGAGATATCACGACACAAATATATTATATTACATGGCATGTGTTAATAGGAAGTTTTTCATTTATGTCACTATTTCTTATCTCCATAGGGTCCTTAATGGGGTTTTAAACTCCACTCCTAGTATATTAATAGTATTCACTAGTATTGAGATAAGGTCCTAGAGGGTAGAACACCTAGCGCATTGAAAAGGCTTACCTATTTTGAGGAAAATGAGAATAGTAAAAAGTGATCCCCACCATGAGATTTGATATATGTCTAAGAATAATCAATCACCAATGATTAAATAAATTCCTTACTTTTAAAGTATATAATAATTAGAGTTAAATTTATTTAATAAAATCATTCCAAAGTTATGAAGTGAATACATGGAAAAATATTATATGAATGAATATTATTTTAGTATTAAATGTTGTTTAATACTTGTAGGAATTAAAATTCTAGTAAATGACTCACTTTAAACTTATAATATTTTTATTATATATTAAAAGTAGTTGATAAAATATAAATTATGTTTATGATGCAGTTAGTTAGACATAAAGTTTCATTTATTACTTATTTGGGGGTTATTATTTATATAGGGGTTGGGGAACCATTTCTAGGTGTTTGATCCTCACTATATAGTCAAATAGGATCTCGTTTCTAAGATACTGTTCATTCCCATGAATTTGAGAGCTCCACTCTCCTTAACGCATCCTAGAGAGATAAAGTGTTTCTCTAAACATTTAATCATCGATCATCATCACAGATCGAAGGAACGAGATTGTGTTGATTATCCAGATGTCAAAGGGTTCAACATAGATATGCACTACCATATATAATTCAATGATCATAATTATCATGGGCTCCTGAAGCATGTTTGTATGATATAGAGGGGTTTATCCTTAACCCTTAAACCAATGATAACCAGGGATGATCTATTGTCGATTGCGCCAGTAATTTGAATGAGGTAAATGTTAATTTAAATATTTTTCCTTAATTAAATTCATGTGAGAACCTATGACCTTTACAGGGTCTCATATAGCCAAATATGATGAAGTTTGGTGTCTTCGGTGATGAAATTTTTTAAATCCCTAGCCCCCAGCTTCTGTTGTATGCCCGGGTACCATACGCTAGTCCATAAATCTTTCAATAGAAACCAACATACCAATCATACCTAAAATATAGAAAGTGATGCTATAGATAAACCAACATGTGAGCATAAATATTCATTAGGTAACCACCTATGATGTATCAACTCAAAAGTAAATAAATAGGTGTATACAAGAATATGTCTACTCATTTAAATTAATATAGAAAAATGTTTTTGAAATCAAATTTAAAGACATGGAAACATGTGGTAAATAGAAAATTTTAGATAAATATTGGGATAATATAATTTAATCTCTATACAGTGAGATTCCATACTCGAGTTACCTATGTTGCACCTAGATTTTTATAAGGCCCTAGCCTTATACCTTACATAATCTTGAATTAAGTTAAGAATTCACATTGAGGATACTTTCAGGTTTATAGTTTAAGATAATTAGACCATAACTATTACATTTCATCTCAAATATTACAAATTAGACCCTTCTAATCAGTATCCATTTATTCAAAAAATAAAAACTATTAAAAGAAAAAAAAAGAATTATTTTCTTGATATAAATCTTCTTGAATTCTTCCGTTCTCTTACCCTTCCTTATACCCTGTGAAAATCATTTCAAAAACATGGGATGATCATAAAAATCTCAGTAAGGGTTATAAATTAAATAAAGAAAACATTATTCCATAAATACTTACAAAACATAAGCTCTTTAACATACCTCATGAAATCATAAGATTTATGAATAACACATAGAAATCATAAATCATAAAGGTGAATTATGGAATCCATAAAATACTTATATTATAGCTTTCACACCTACGTAGGGAGTTTCTTTTGGAATACTCATCACATTATATTCCTTAAATCTCTTAGGAGAAACATTAACGTTTACCTCTATCACGTTAACAAATTCATTGGAGAGCAATCTCAGGCTCACCCGCCCTAGGTTTATCACGGAACCACTTGTATGAGTAAACAATTCCCAAGAACCATAAAATAATCATAAAACAAGAAAAAACATAAAGGAAAGATAAAATTTCCATATTTCAATCACAATATAACTTTTCAATGTATTTACATAATCAATTCTTTCTCAAACCCATTTTCAATAACATTTAAAAAATTTAATAAATATATTTTTGAATTAAAGTTTCCCATACCAATTTGAAACTTTTAAAGGAATTAAAATTTTAAAACATTAATTTCCATATAAATAAATCCTTAAAACCATTTTGAAAACATTGAAGTTAATGAGAAATATTTAGAAGAATAAATCTTTAATTCTTTAAAAATTATGTTTTATTTAAAGAGTCTCGTAACACATGAGAAATACTTGACTAAACATAATGAAAGAATAAAACAAAAAATACTTATAATATCATTAGAATAAGGAAATTGATGATATAATATTTTAAAGGAAAGTATATACACCAAATAAAAGTGAATTGGTTCATAACAACAAATAATTCTCAATGGAATGTAAATTGAGACAAAATCCCTTACAAAGATCATACCATTAGATTAAGGATAATTCAATGACATAATCATGTGTGAAAAAAAATATAAATACACACAATATAAGTGGATATTAAGTGTAAAAAAATCATATCTCATTGACACTTATTTATAGCATGACATAATCAAAAAGTAATTGTTTAACCCAAGGAATCGAAATTGGGTTAAGAAGTTCCCTTATATAAATTCGACAGCCAAACGACATCACTTTAAAACTTAGAAAATGAGTTGGTGAGAGAGAAAATGGTCTCTCATCAAATTTTCATAAAATTTAAATCAATAAGGATATATAAGAACATATCTCAACATAAGAAAATTTAAATTTAGAATACATAACATAAAATATGCCTTTAACTAAAAGAGAAGGGTGAAAGGTTCCCTTATCGATTTGATAACTTACGAAATATACACCACATGAAAGACGTATCATAAAATGAAGATGTAAATACCCATAAATTAAATTATATTACACAAATAATACAATCATGGGCAGTACATACACCACAGAAAAGGAAATAGTGGAAAATATATCATGAATCTCCTGGGAATAAAACATAAGATGAAAACCCCTTACCTCAAGTCCGAATTATATTGTATGTTCCTTGTTATTCCTGAATAATAAAATTAAGTTAATTTATACTTTATTAATAAAATTTTCAATTTTATTATTCCTTTTATATCACTTATTAATTTTCTATAACAATTAGTTAATTATTTGAGTTCATATCAGACATTTTGTTAATGTTCAAAACATGAGTCAAAAATGAACTTGTCATAATTAAAAATTGTCCATGTGGTAAAAATTCCATAATATCCATAATTATATTCATTATTTAGATTTCATATATATCATATATATCCAATATATATATATATGTACTTATAGTATTACATAACATTTGGAGATAAGAAATGAAATGCACTGTTCATGGAGACGATAAGTTGTACGTATGCATGGATGCTACATTCATTTATATTTCATATTTAATGGAATGAAAACATAATTATACATTGTTATATTATAATTCTAGTTTAATATTATATATAATTTCATTAATTCCATCCTTTATACTTTCCACAAATGACATGAACAAGTCATATTACTTTGAGGGGGCAGTAGTCCATAATTCCTCAAATATAATTATCGTATTTACCCATTATGGAAACCATAAAGGTATGATATAAATAAATAATAAATAATAAAAAAGGCAATATAAATAAAATATACATAAAATATAAATACAGTTCCATCATAATGGCCACCATGAGTGGTGGTAGGGGAAAATCGAACAATCATCGTTTCGTGGGGCATCAGTTCGCCATACACAAAAACTGTATGTTCGTATCCATTATATGGAGGTTTGTGTAAGTTTAGTTTGAATACTTATCATAAAAACAACCTACTATATTGAGGATAACTATTTTTTTATATAAAAAATAATAAAAAGAGCATAGAGAGTGGAGAAGGGAAAATAATGGAATGAAACTTGAGAAAAGACGTTACCTCAAATCGTGTAACTTTTTTTGATTTGAGCCAAAGGGCTCTATTGAATTGCCTTATACCTAGGTAAAGGATTATCAGATGAAGATATGGATATTGGGAGCTTATTTGGTCCGAGTTTAGGTGATCCAGTGGGTTTCAGAGGTTTGAGTAGTGGGATATAGTTGGTGTTCTTTTATAGGAGGGAGGAGGGGCTCTTTAGGAATGTTTAAAAGTATTATTTTATTATAAAATATTTTTCGATTTCCAAAGGTCAAAAACTCATTAAATTAGAATATAGGATGAATATAAGTCCAAATAAAATAATTCAATAATAATTGGACAGGTTTTGGATATTTTTTTAATCCTTATCTTTTTTATTTATCCCTTCGTTAACTTATTTAACTTTTACCATGTCTTCTTGTATATTCATAATATACAGTTAATATATTTACTATAAAATGCCAAGAGAACAAAACTGGATCATTAATGACATTTTTAATATCATATATTTCATTTGGCTGAATATTATATTTTTAGGACTATTTTATCATTTAAAAAAATTAATTGATTTAACAACTAAATTATGTCAAATTTAGTACTATTAGTATCTTGACTTTTTAAAAATCCATAAAAACTTGATAAATTAAATAAACTTCATTAATTAAAATATTAAAAGTTCATAATAATCCATGAAATTCGTTTATGGCATAAAAAGTTTCAAAATAAATTTATTTTAATATTTATAATCTATTTTATTTAAAACATTCATTAATGAGGTAATCAATACATCACCATTGTGTCATAAATACTTTTACTTATTTGATGTTTAAAAATTATAAATAAATTTCCATGATATAGTAAATCATTTTAGATTTATAATTACTATTTATAGTCTAAAATATCTCTTATATAACCCCATATAAAAATTGTGTTACTATAAGTTTTATGTTTATGTTACATTTTTCTTAACTTTAAATTAATTTTTATAAAGTGTCATTATTACTTAAAAGTGGCTCCATGGGGTCCCAAAATCGACCAAAGGATACCCATGTTTAGAACTATGTCATCTAATAGAGTTAGGACTTGTGTTCAAGTAATTTATTATTATTACAATATTATTGTTTACCCATATTTACCAACTTTACCCTTTAACCATGGTAAATAAAATATTTACTGAAATTACTATTCATAATGTCCAAAAATAAAAGTTACCTATTTACACAATTTGTACCTATTGATTATAAATATGGAATCACTTTTTAAAAATTCAAAACATATAAGTTTCAAAAATTAATTTAAAATTAATTCCCATTGTCAAAACCAAAAAACGTGTTTTTAAGAAATTATAACTATCAAAAGATTGACATTTGTTTATGTCCAATTTCAAAGTAAAATTACATAAAATTACCAAAACATGATTTAATGGTAAAAATATAATCCAATTACACTTTAAAACTAATTGAAATTATAATATAACTATATAAATTAATTTTATGGAAAGGTAGTTTTGAATTAAAATGTGGTATTTTTCACTATTCATTAAAAAAATGAACTTTATTAGAAAAATAACAAAATTTTTCCCAAAGTAAATTTTGATGTCCCAATTCTAAATAAGAATTTTATTTTTTGAAATGGAACATATAAATGCGATAAAAACTATATTTAAAAAGGGTTCTCCATCAAAATGTTGTAAGTCAACCTTTTGAATAATATTAGAGTATTTAATGCTTAAAATTAGATTCATTCCCATTTTAAGAATCTAGATTTATTGGATAAATGTAAATAAATTTCAAAATTTTTTGAAATCATAATATAGTTAGTTATTTTCATTCCTAGGAATAAAATGGCTATGCGTTATCTAACATTTAAACTAATAATATTATTATATTAATTTTCGGTATATCTCAAAGTTGTGTGCAATGTAAAATTTCAAAGAAACCAATTATTGTGTGTTGAGTATGATATCAAACAAAGTGTTATATTTAACATAAAATTAATATCTTATTCATAAATATTAATATATATTAAAAGGTATTATTCTATAAATATTTGGTTTGTTACATCCTTCCCCCCATTTGGAAATTGTGTCCTTGAAATTTTAAAATTGGGCTAGGAAACTTCATTGAAAGTCCCACCCTGGAAAAAGAGTCAATAAAAATATCACTTTAAAAGAAATAAATAAAAGTAAAAAGGTCACCCGAGATAACCCAAACTAGGATTATATGTAGGAAAACATGTATATGGAAGAGAAACTAAGTGTCAAGTTCTGATGGAGAGTGATATAAAACATGATTAAGAGAACATTAACAATATGAAAACCACAAACTTGTGATGGGTTAAACAGTATTTGTTTCCCCAGTAGGGAAAGTAAATAGAAAACCTTTTTGTTTTAAATTAGTTTTCATAAAGTTGATAAATTCATTTAAGATACTGAATAAGAACTTAAGGAAGCATACTTTTCATGTAGACTTTTATCCTTTACTAAATTTCAACCACAAAGTCATATTTTCTCCAAATTATGAGTATTCAAGATGACTTAGTCACATAAAAATCACTTGAATCAACTTTTATAGAATAACATAATCCACAAAAGATGAACTATATATTTCCCCTATCATTAAAAATTAACCAAAACCAAAATGTTTTGTACAATATCAGATAGTCCCCAAAAGGATAATCTTTTATAAAAACAAATACTACTCTTAATCACCAAAATTGAACAAACAATATCCAAAGTTCAATAAAGACCATTCAATACACAATTGTCCTTAAAATTCTTCAAAATAATCTAAATAATATTGAAACCCAAAACTCAGAAGGATTTAACACATAGTCTTCCACAGTAAATCTTAACATTTATCTCCAAATAACATCAACTACTATTAAAGTCTCATACTAAAGTTTAATTAACTTAATCACATATTATTTATGATAGGTTAATCATTTCCATAAATAACCCAAATCATTATATGTCCAAAATGAAAACATAGATTCTTCCCAAAATAAAATTCCACCATTAATCCTCAAATAAAATCTGAAAGTATTCTAGTTTTCTTAAGTATATAGTGTTCCCAAAAGAGATAATGTATTCCAAAATAACCTTTATCACTTAATCACATAATAATTTTCATATACTAAGGATATCCATTTGATAAAACATAAGTTCCAAAAATAAACTTATTCTTGATCCATAAAATCATTTAACTAAAAATAATTTGTTATACAAACTAGGGACTTTGTGTAGTCCAGTGGTAGGTGATAAATCTCAATCTCACTTTGGTTGTGGGTTCGAATCCTGCAGCTTTGTATGACGTGATAGGTTTTCACATGGTCTTCATGTTGTCCTTTTTTAAAAACTATATAATTTTATAACATTCTCAAAAATGAGATAAATTCCTCAAAAATAACCATAACATATTTTAACCACAATAGTTCTCATTTCAGCTCCAATTTCAATCGGTTTCTTATTCACAAAGTTGTCACAGTTTTCTTCACATCTATTTTTACTTGGGTGCCGGCTAGATTCACCCATTTACTAAAACCAAAAAGTTTAGTGTGAGTATATCAGTAAAATCATCAAATAATATCTTATGAGGAGGGTAAACACTAAGATATACTAATTCATGTTATCCTAAACTCATTCGATTTAGCTAAAATAAAAATGACTCTTTATAATATTCAAACCATTATGGTTATGTCACTTAATCTTAAATAACACCCAAACCTCTAAAGTTATATAAACAAACCTTTGATACCAACTATAAGGCCTCGTCCATAAACATTACATAATCAGGAATTAATTTTATAATTCATATTGAAGATCTTTTCAAGTTTGGAGTTTTAGAGAATTAAGCCATAACTATTACATTACATATCAAATATTACAAAGTAGACACTTCTACTATGTATCCATTTTTGTCATAAAATAAAATCTCTTAAAAGAAAACAAGAGTTATTTTCTTGATATAAATTTTTTTGAATTTATCCGTTCTCTTACCCTTCCTTATACCCTTTGAAAATCATTTCTAAAATATGGTATGAGCATAAGAAGTTTAGTAAGGGTTATAAATTAAATAAATAAAGAATTAGTCCATCAATACATACAAAACATAAGCTCTTTAACATACCTCATGAATCATAAGTTTTATGAATAACACATAGAAATCAGAAATCATAAAGGTGACTTGTGGAATCCATAACATACTTACGTTGTAGCTTTCACACCTACATTGGGAGTTACATTTGGAATACCCATCACATTATATTCTGTAAATTTGTTTACCTCTATCATTTTACCTAATGCATTGGGGAGCTATCTCGGGCTCACCCACCCTAGGTTTATCACGGAACAACCCATATGTGTAAACAATGCCCAAGAACCATAACATAATCATAAAACATGAAAAAGAATAAAGAAAAGAAAAAAATTTCACATTTCAATCACAATATAATATTTCAATGTATTGACATAATCAGTTCTTTCTCAAAAACATTTTCAATATTATTTAAAACATTTAAAAAAGATGTTTTTGAGTCAAAGTGTCCCATACCAATTTGTAAATTTTAAAGGAATTAATATTTTAAAACATTAATTTCCATATAAATAAATCCTTAAAACCATTTTTAAAACATGTACATTAATATAAATATTTATAAGAATAAATATTTTAAGCTTTGAAAACAATATTCTAGTTAAAGAGTCTCGTAACACTTGAGAAACACTTGAATAAACATAATTAAAGAATAAAATAAAACAAAACTTATAATATCATGATAATAAGGAGATTAATGATATAATATTTCAAAGGGTATTATATACACCATATAAAAGTTAATTGTCACATAACAAAAAATAAGCCTCAATGGAATGTAAATTGAGACGAAATCTGTTACAAAGATCGTACCATTAGATAAAGGATAAATCAATGACATAATTATGTGTGAAAAATATAAATACACCCAATATAATTGGATATTAAATGTAAAAAAATCATAGTACATTCACACATATTTATAGAATGACATAATAAAGAAGTAGAAGTTTAACTCAAATAATTGAAATTGGGTTAAAAACTTCCCTTATAGAAATTCGACAGCCTAACGGCGTAACATTAAAATTAATAAAATGAGTTGATGAGAGAAAAAAGGGTCACTCATCACATGGACATAAAATTTACATCAATAAGGATATATAATAACATATCCCAACATATGAAAATGGAAATTTAAAATACATAATATAAAACATGCCTTTAACTAAAAGAGGAGGGTGAAAGGTTCCCTTACCCATTTGATAACTTACAAAAGATACACCACGTGAAAGAAGGATCATACAATGAAGATTTAAATACCCATAAATTAAATTATATTACACAAATAATATAATCATGGGCAGTACATACACCACACAAAAATAATGGATAATATAGCATGAATATCACTGGAATAAAACATCAGATGAAAACCCCTTACCTCAAGTCTGACTTGTCTTTTATGTTCCTTGTTATTCCTGAATAATAAAAATAAGGTAATTTATACTTTATTAATAACATTTCTAAAATTTATTATTCCTTTTATATCACTTATTACCTTTCTATAATAATTTGTTAATTATTTGAGTTCATATCATACATTTGTTTGATGTTCAGAACTTGAGTCAAAAATGAATTTGTTATAATTACAATTTATACATGTGGTAAAAATTAAATTAACTACATAATTATATTAATGATTTAGATATCATATATATCATCTATATCCATTATATATTCATATTTACAGTAGTACATAACATTTGGAGATAAGAAATTAAATGCACCACTCATGGAGATGGTAAGTCGTATGTACGCATGAATGCTACTTTCATTTCTATTTCATATTTAATGGAATGAAAAAATAATGATAAATAAGTATATTATAATTCAAGAATAATATCATATATAATTTCATTAACTCCATCCTTTATACTTTCCACGTATGGCATGAATGAGTCATGTCACTTTGAGGGGGCGGTAGTCAGCACTTCCTCAAATGAAATTATCGTATTTACCCATTATGGAAACCATAAAGTTATGATATAAATGAAAAATTCATAATCATAGAGAAAATATGAATATAATATATAATATATATAAATATAGTTTCATGATAATTTCCACCATGAGAGGTGGTAGGGAAAAATCGAACAATCATCATTTCATGATGCAGCAGTTCGCCGTACACAGAATCTTATGTTCGTATCCATTAGATGGAGGTGTGTGTAAGTGTAGTTTGAATAATTTTCATAACATCAACCTATTATATTGAGGATACTGGTATTTTTATATAAACAAATAATAATAAGATAATAGGGAGTGGAGAAGGAAAAATAGTGGAACGAACCTTGAGAGAAGATGTTACCTCAAATCAGGTAACTTATTTTGATTTGAGCCAAAAGGATCTATTGAATTGCCTTATTCCTTGGGAAAGGATTCTAGGAGTAATAGAGGGATCTTGTGAGATTATTTGGGAAGAGTTTGGTTGAGTCAAGGGGATTCAGAGATGTGGGCAATGGGTTAGAGGTGGTTTCCTTTTATAAGAGGAATGAGAAGCTATTTAGGAAAGTTTAAAAGTATTATTTTATTATAAAATTATTTTCGGTTTCAAAATGTCCAAAATCATTAAATTATATGATAAGATGAATATAAGTCAAAATAAAATCATCAAATAAGAATTTTACTGGTTTTTGATATTTTTTAATCCTTATTGTTTTTATTTAACAATTTGTTAACTTATTTAACTTTTACCATGTCTTCTTGTATATTTATATTATATGGTTAATAAATTTACTATAACATTCCAATAAACCAAAAATGGATCATTAATGAAATTTTTAACATCATATATGTAATTTGGACTAATCATATATTTTTAGGAATATTTTATCATTTAATAAAATATTAATTTATTTTAAAACTCATTTATGTAAATATTTATAATATTCATATCATGAATTTTTAAAAATCCGTAAAAACTTGATAAATTAGAAGAAAATTAATTAATTAAAATATTACAAGTCATAATAATCCATAAAATTATAGTATGGAATAAAAATATTCAAAATAAATTTATTTTAATATTTATAATCTAATTTATTTAAAACATTCATTAATGAGGTAATCAATACATCACCATTGTGTCATAAATAATTTTATTTATTTGATGTCTAAAAAATATAAATAAAATACCATGATATAGAAAATATTTTTATCTTTATAATTACTATTTATATTTGAAAATAAAACTTATATAACCCCATATAAAAATTGTTTTACTAAAGGATATATGTTAATGTTACATTTTCCTTAACTTTAAATTAATTTTTAGTGTCATTTTCACTTACATGTGGCTTCGTGGGGTCTCAAAATCCACCCAAGGATGACCATGGTAATACATGTATCATAAAATAGGGTTAGGGCACGTGTTAGGGTAGTTTCAATATTATTATAATATTATTTTTTACCCTTATTTACAATAATTACCCTTTAACCATGGTAAATAAAATATTTTCTGAAGTTTCTATTCATAATATCCAAAAATAAAAGTTTCCTATTTAAACAATTTGGAACTCCTGATTCCAAATTTGGAATCCATTTTTCTAAATTCAAAACACATAGGTTTTAAAAATTAATTTACAATTAATTCCCGTTGTCAAAACTAAAAAGCGTGTTTTTAAAAAATAATAAATATGAAAATATTGACATTTGTTTGGGTCCAATTTCAAAGTAAAATTACATCCAATGAACAAAATTAGATTAAATGGTAAAAATATAATACAATTATTCATTAAAACCAATTAAAATTACAATATAACTATATAAATAAATTTTATAAAAAGGTAGTTTTGAATTAAAATACGGTATTTTTCACTATTCATTAAAAATGAATTTTATCAGAAAAATACCAAAAAATTACCCAAAGTAAATTTTGATGATCCAATTCTAAAGAAGAATTTTACTTTGTCAAATGTAACATATAAAAGTGAAAAAAACTATATTTAAAAACGGTTTTCCATCAAAAGGCGGTAAATCAACTTTTTAAAGAATATTAGAGTATTTCATGCTTAAAATAGGATTCATTCCCATTTTAAGCCTCTAAATTTATTGGATAAATGTGAAGACATTTAACAAACATGTGTACTAATAATGTAGTTAGTTATTTTCATTCTTAGTAATACAATGGCTATGTGTTAACTAATATTCACAATAATAATTATTTTATTTTATTTTTCGATATATCTCAAATTTGTGTGCAATGTAAAATTTCAAAGAAACCCGGTGTGGCATGTTGAGTACGCTATCGAAAAAAATGTTCTATTTAACATAAAATTAATATTTTATTCATAAATATTAATATATATGAAAAATTATTATTCTATAATACCTGGGTCGTCACATCCTTCCCCCTTTTAGAAATTGTGTCCTCGTAATTTTAAAATTGGGCTTCGAAACTTCATTAAAAGACCCACATCGGAAAAATATTCAATAAAAATATCACTTTAAAAGAAAGAAATAAAAGTAAAAAGGTCACCCTAGATAACCCATACTAGTATTCCATATAGGAAAACATTGATATGGAAGAGAAACTATGTGTCAAGTTAGGATAGAGAGTGATAGAAAACATGATTAGGAGAAAGTTATCAATCTGAAAACTACAAACTTGTGATGGGTTAAACAGTATTCGTTACCCCAGTAGGAAAAGTAAATGGATAATGTTTTTGTTTTATGTTTCTTTTCATAAAGTTGAGGAATTTATTTAATATAATCACTAAGAACATAAGGAAACATACTTACTTAT
This sequence comes from Viscum album, assembly GCA_963277665.1. Taxonomy (NCBI): domain Eukaryota; kingdom Viridiplantae; phylum Streptophyta; class Magnoliopsida; order Santalales; family Viscaceae; genus Viscum; species Viscum album. The sequence goes on from OY728122.1 coordinate 1,212,509,740, forward strand.
CATGTATACTTTCATCATTTACTAAATTTTTACTAAAACTCATATTTTCTCCAAACAATGAGTATTCAAGATGACTTGGTCACATAAAAATAAATAGAATCAACTTCAATAGAATAACATAGTCCACAAAATATGAACTATATATTTCCCTTTCCTTTAGATATTAATGAAAACCAAAATGGTCAGTACAAGATCATATAATCCCCCAAAAGGATAATCTTTTATAAAAATAAATAATACTATTAATATCCAAAATTGAACAAAAAATACCCAAAGTTCAACAAAGATCATTCAATAAATAATTGTCCTTAAAATTCATTAAAATAATCCAGTTAATATTGAAACCCAAAACTCAAAAGGACTTAATCACATAGTCTTCCATAGTAAATCTTAACATTTATCTCCAAATAAAATAGACTACTCTTAAAGTCTCATAATGAAGTGTAATTAACCTAATCACATATTCTCTATGATAGGTTAATCATTTCCCTAAACAACCCAAATCACCATATGTCCACAATAAAAACATAGATTCTTCCAAAAATAAAATTCCACCGTTAATCCTCAAATTAAATCCCAAAGTACTGTATTTTCCTAAAGTATATAGTGTTCCCAAAAGAGAGAATGTTTTCCAAAATAACCTTTATCACTTAATCGCATATTCATTTTCCTATACTAAGGATATCCATTTGATAAAACAAAATTTCCAAAAATCAACTTATTCTTGATCCATAAAATCACTTAACTAAAAAGAATTAGTAATACAAACCAGGGACTTCACATAGTCTATTGGTAGGCGATAAATCTCAATCACACTTTTGTTGGGGGTTCTAATCTCGAAGATTTGTCTAACATGACAGGTTGTCAATATGGTCTGCATGTTGTCCTTTTCCAAAAAATATATAATTTTATAACATTTCAAAAAATGAGATAAATTCCTCAAAAAATTATAAAATATTTTAACCACAAGAGTTCTCATTGCAGCTCCCATTTTATTCAGTTTCTTATTCAGAAAACCGTCATAATTTTCTTCTTATCCATTGTTACTTGGGTGCTTGCTAGATCCGGCCATTTTCTAAAACCAAAAAGGGCAATGTGAGTATATCAGTAAAATCATCATATAATATATTGTGAGGAGGGTAAAGACTAAGATATACTTATTCATGTTATCTTAAACTCATTAGATTTAGCAAAAATAACTATGAATCTTTCTAATATTCTAACCATTATAGTTATTTAACTTATTCTAAAATAATACCCTAACCTCTAAAGTTATCTAAAATGACCTATGATACGAACTATAAGGCCCCAGCCTTAAACATTACATAATCATGAATTAAGTTAAGAATTTACATTGAGGATATTTTTAGGTCTAGAGTTTTAGAGAATTAGGACATAACTATTACATTACATCTAAAATATTACAAAGTATATACTTCTAGTCAGTATACATTTTTTCATAAAATAAAAACTCTTTAAAGAAAACAATAATTCTTTTCTTGATATAAATCTTCATGAATTATTCTATTCTTTTGCCCTTCCTTTTACCCTATGAAAATCATTTCAAAAACATGGGATTATCATATAATGATTAGTAAGTGTTATAAATTAAATAAAGAAAACATTAGTCCATCAATACATACAAAACATAATATCTTTAACATACCTCATGAAATAATAAGATTTATGAATAACACATATAAATCATAAATCATAAATGTGACTTGTGGAATCTATAACATACTTATTTTATAGATTTCACAACTATATAGGCAGTTAAATTTGGAATACTCATCATAGTATATTCCCTAAATCTCTTAGGAGAAACATTAACGTTTACCTTCATCGTGTTACCCAATACATTGGAAAGATATCTCGGTCTCACCCACCCTAGGTTTATCACAGAACCACCTGTATGTGTAAATAGTGCCCAAGAACCATAACATAATCTTAAAACATGAAAAGCATAAAGGAAAGATTAACTTTCCACATTTCAATCACAGTATAACATTTTTATGTATTTACATAATCAATTCTTTCTCAAAACCATTTTCAATATCATTTAAAAAATTTAATAAATAGATTTTTGATTCAAAGTGTCTCATACAACTTTGAAACTTTTAAAGGAATTAACATTTTAAAAAATTAATTTCCAAATAAATATATCCTTAAAACCATTTTAAATACATAGACATTAAAGAGAAACATTTAGAATAATAAATCTTTAAATCTTTTTAAATGATGTTTTAGTTAAAGAGTCTCGTGACACTTGAAAAAAACTTTACTAAATATAATTAAATAACAAAATAAAATAACTTATAATATCATGAGAATAAAGAGATTAATGATATAATATTTCAAAGGGAAGTATATACACCATATAAAAGTGAATTGGTTCATAACAACAAATTAGTCTTAATGGAATGTAAATTGAGACGATATCCCTTACAAAGATCATACCATTATATTAAGGATAAATCAATGACATAATTATGTGTGAAAAATATAAATAAACCCAATATAAGTGGATATTATGGGTAAAACAATCATAGGTAATTCACCCTTATTTATAGCATGACATAATCAATAATTATAAGTTTAACCCAAAGAATTGAAATTGGTTTAAGAAGTTCCCTTACAGAAATTTGACTGCCTAACATCATCACTTTAAAATTAATAAAATGAGTTGATGAGATAGAAAAGGTTATCTCATAAAATGGACAGAAAATGTACATAAATAAGTATATATAAGAACATATCCCAACATAATTAAATTGAAATTTAAAGGACATAACATAAAAGATGCCTTTAACAAAAATAGGAGGGTGAAAGGTTCCCTTACGGATTTGATAACTTACGAAAGATTCCCCATATGAAAGAAGGATCATACAATAAAGATTTAAATGCCCATAAATTAAATTATATTACACAAATAATGCAATCATGGTCAGTACATACACCACACAAAAGGAAATAGTGGCAAATATAGCATGAATCTCACGGGAATAAAAAGTGAGATGAAAACCCCTTACCTCAAGTCCAAATTTCCTTGTATGTTCCTTTTTATTAATTATTAATATACATAAGTAAATTTCTAGTTGCATAATAACTGTTATCATGTTTATTATTCTTTTTTATCACATATTACCTTGCTATAACTATTAGTTAATTATTTTGAGTTCATACCAAACATTTTGTCTATGTTTGGGACTTGAGTCAAAAATGAACTTGTTATAATTTCAAATTGTCCATGTGGTAAAAATTATATTATATCCATTATGACATTCATGATTTATATATTATATATATCATATATATCCATTATATATGTGTATTTATAGTAGTACATAACTTTTGGAGATAAGAAATGAAATGCACCGTTCATGGAGACGGTAAGCTGTACGTACGCATGAACGCTACTTTCATTTATATTTTATATTTAATGGAATGAAAACATAATGATACATAGGTATATTAAAATTCCAGTATAATATCATATATAATTTCATTAGCACCATCCTTTATACTTTCCACGTATGGCATGAATGATTCAATCACTTTGAGGGTGCGGTAGTCTGCACTTCCTCAAATGAAATTATCGTATTTACCCATTATGGAAACAATAAAGGTTTGATATAAATGAAAAACACAGAATCATAGAGAAAATATAAATATAATATATATCACTTATAAATAAAGTTCCATCATAATGGCCACCATGAGAGGTGGTAGAGGAAAATTGAACAATCGTCATTTCGGGAGGCAGCAGTTAGCCGTACATAAAAACAGTATGTTTGTATCCATTAGATGGAGGTGTGTGTAAGTGAAGTTCAAATCCTTCTCATAAAAAAACCATATATATTTATTATACTATTTTTTTATATAAAATAAGAATAATAAGAGCATAGGGAGTGAAGAAGGAAAAATAATGGAAAGAAACTTGAGAGAAGACGTTACCTCAAATCGGGTAACTTCTTTTGATTTGAGCCAAAGGGATCTCTTGAATTGCCTTATGCCTTGAGAAAGGATTATAAGAGAAATATTGGGATATTGGGAGCTTTTTTTGTCCGAGTTTGGACAAGAAAATGGGCTTTAGAAGTGTGATTAATGGGTTAGAGGTGGTGTCCTTTTATAAGAGGGAGGAGGGGCTCTTTAGAAATGTTTAAAAGTGTTATTTTATTATAAAATTATTTTCAGTTTAAAAAGGTCCAAAACAAATTAAATTATAAGATAAGATGAATTTATGTCAAAATAAAACCATAAAATAATAATTGGATAGTTTTTGTATATTTTTTAATCCTTATCTGTTTTATTTAACCCTTTGTTAACATATTAACTTTTACCATGTCTTCTTGTATATTCATATTATATGGTTGATATATTTACTATAAAATTACGAGCAACACAAAATGGATCATTAATTACATTTTTAACATCATATATGTCATTTGTCCAAATATTATTTTTTTAGAACTATTTTATCATTTAATAAAATATTAATTCATTTAAAAACAAATTTATGTCAATTTTTATACTATTCATATCATGACTTTTTAAAAATCCATAAAAACTTGATAAATTATAAAAAACTTCATTAATTAAAATATAAAAAATCATAATCCTCCAAAAAATTATTTTATGTCCTAAAAAGATTCAAAATAAATTTATTTTAATATTTATAATCTCATTTATTTAAAACATTCATTAATGAGGTAATCAATACATCACCATTGTGTCATAAATAATTATATTTATTTGATGTCTAAAAATTATAAATAAAGTAAAATTATATATTAAATCTTTTTATATTTCTAAGGACTATTTATAGTCGAAAATATCCATTATATAACCCCATATAAAAATTATTTTACTAAAAGATATTGTTTTTGTTAAATTTTCCTTAACTTCAAATTAATTTTTATAAAGAGTCATTTTCACTTACACGTGGCTTCATGGGGTTCCTAAATTGACCCAAAAATGTCCATGGTTAGGAATGTATCATCCAATATGGTTATGATACGTTTTAGGGTAGTTTAATATCATTATAATATTATTTTTTACCCTTATTTACCAGATTTACCCTTTAACCATGGTAAATAAAATATTTACTAAAGTTACTAATCATAATGTCCAAAAATAAAAGTTACCTATTTAAAAATTTTGAACCTATTTATTCCAAATATAGAATCTATTTTTCCAAATTCAAAACACATAAGTTGAAAAAATTAATTTAAAATTGTTTCCCGTTTTCAAAACCAAAAAGTGTATTATTAAGAAATAATAACTATTAAAAGATTGACATTTTATATATCCAATTTCAAATTAAAATTACATCCAATGACCAAACTTGGATTAAATGGTAAAAATATAATCTAATTAAACTTTAAAACCAATTAAAAGTAAAATCTAAAAATATAAATAAATTTTATGAAAAGGCATTTTTGAATTAAAATGCGGTATTTTTCACAGTTCATTAAAAATGAACTTTATCAGAAAAATACCAAAAATTTACCCAAAGTAAATTTTTATTTCAAGATTATAAAGAAGAATTATATTTTGTCAAATGTAATATATAAAATTTAAAAAGAATATATTTAAAAAGGGGTTTCCATCAAAAGGCGGTAAATCGACTTTTTAAATAATATTAGAGTATTTCATGATTGAAATTGGATTCATTCCCATTTTAAGCCTCTGAATTTATTAAATAATTTTAAAGAAATTTAACAAACATGTTTAATCATAATTTAGTTAGTTATGTTCATTCACAGTAATACAATGGATTTGCGTTAATTATCATTCAAAATAATAATAATATTATATTATTTTTCGATATATCTCAAAGTTGTCTACAACGTAAAATTTCAAAGAAACCCATTGGTGTGTGTTGAGTACACTATCAAAAAAAGTGTCCTCTTTAACATAAAATTAATATCTTATTCATAAATATTAATAGATATTAAAAATTATTATTCTATTAATACCTGGGATGTTATACTTCGACTATGAGATATGGTTCCTGTGTCATCCTCAATAGGAGGCAATGAACACATGCATGTGTGTTTTTTTCTATATCAATTTATTTATATGTGTGTGTGTAAATATAATCAATGATATATATATACCCTCAGTCAAGTCATTTAAATCCATCCAATTATATACTAAGATAGTGTATTACAACTCATCCCATTAAATGTTACTATATACTAAGTAATGGTATAAAAACTCATCCCATAAAGTTTACCTACTAATGCAATGTCAATCACCAAACCACTAGTAAGTGAACTCCCCTGGATCTTCTCTACTAGGATTTAGGATATCAACTACTGGTGTGGTATTCACATGATCACGTGAAGCATTACCTCTAAATAAACATGTCACCTATTAACATACATCCACGCCCATCATTATAAGAATAAAATATAAAACTAAATTATAAAACAATGTGTATATAGAACCAAAACTAAAAGTGTACAAGGGATACTAAAACAAATTTAATCATTTTGAATAAAGTGAAATCCATGGATATAACTCACTCATCCAAAATAGATATATTCCCAATCACTAAATACCAAATGGTGTCCATCATAATGAGATCCTAATTTAACTAGTTATCCATATCAATCATCCATTTCCCAAATACATTATCATTTATAATCAGACTTATCAAATCTAAATGGAAATAAGGAGAATAATGAGCCATCACACATGCATGGGTGGGTATAAAAATACCCAGTATAGTCATCCCAAGAAGGGATTTGACCCAAAAAAACATCTATTGTCTATGTGAATCAAAAAGATGTGTATAACAACCAACATCAATTGATATCATCAATATTTGAAAGTATGATCTATCATCATAAATCAACCCATATCTCACCTAGATAATTATCACTAAATAAAAAAGTTCTTTAATAAGAAACAACAGTTATATATCACAAATAATAAAATAAATATTACGTTTCAATTCACCCTAGATGCACTAGTCATTAGGCGGAAGAGGAAATAAACATCTCTACATTATCTATATCACTGGAGGAAATATACATCTCCAAATATCTTATAAGTAATAAAGGAAATACATATATATACCAAAATAAATACACATCTCTCTCTCTAGAAATGAATACTTTCCCAGGTTCAAAGAAAATACTTATCTCCAAGGGAAATGTTATATACTAGGTTACTAGAGGAAATAAAAATCTCCATAGAAACCAAAAAATGTCTAAAACTCTCAGTCCCAAAGTAATGGGTGGAGAGTAAAGATAATATCAGGTGAATCATTGTCTACCTTGACTCCAGGTCTAGGGGTGACGAATAACATCATTTATCAGGTAAATTACCATCCATTATATACTTATATTGGGGATGTTGGAGTAAATACTCATCTCTAATCATCTCACTCATTATACCCTCATATCAAGGATAATGTATAAATTACCCATCTCTATATAGTCCCTAATTTAAGATATTTGACAAATTAATCATCTTGAAATATCTACTAGAAATATAAGATCAATCTCATAAAAGATAAATCTGTGAGAAGTGGTAAACTCATGAAAAATTCATTATTGGTGTCTATACAAATCGGTGGGTGGGACATGGTATGGTCACTATCATCCCGATTCAACCCTAGAAATAAAGTGGGTGAAAAGGACGTCTATAATTATATCCAAACACCATTGATATCCACCCATCACATGTTAGACCGCTTCTCAAAATAGGAGATTATGCACAATAAACCATCTCAAAATAGGAAAGGATCCCACTATCAGTCTTGAAGAACTCTTGTGTAGCAACCTAAAGTTTCTACATCATCTCTATCAGAAACCAACTACCAAGTCCATAAGAATCCAATTATATTTCAATATTAGATTAATATTAGTTATTTATTTATCCTACAAGTAAAATCACAACATAACCCATATTACTATCCATTTTTCATAATTAGATCCTATAGTATCCCCAATGGGTTCACACCATCACACCTTGTCATAAGATAATGATAATAATTCAATAAATATAAGTTTTTTTTGTTGAATTATTTTATTGGGATAAACATCAATTGGATAATAACACCCTTTTCTATATGGTTAAATTTTTTTATCTTGATTAACCTTAGTTACAACACCACATCATCGAAAAAATATTATAGATAATCTAGATATTTACCAAAAATATTTCTCTACCTTCGTTCCCAAGATTCAAGTCTCCATTAATTATTATATTTCATTTTTTATGATTCATTAATAAATCATATATTATTACTTTGTAATCATATCACACCATCTGAGGGAAACCCCATCCTTAGTGTTATATCTTTCTTTTATTTGATTATCAAATTATCAAATTAACCATCATTATCACTATCATCATCACCCTTTACGATTCAATTCCTTTTACCACATTAAAAATTTAATAAATTCTATTTTTCATCACAATTTAACATCATCTTATTAACCTTATTAATCTATTGTCATTTATTCTAAAATATATAAAATAAATATTTAGAATATAATAATTTAAAATGAATTCCAAATATCCATGAATGTTTCCAACATATTGAAGAGAAAATGTTATTAAGTTTGATTATTCTCTTTCTTTTAAATAATGTCTAATCACAACCTCTTATGGTTAAGGAACTTATTTGAGTAAATAATTCAAGTTTATGTTTCATTGTTTGACAAAATTTCATTAAATATTATTATTTCAACTAATAGTTATATTTTATGAGATCATATCATGTTACCAAGGATTTTAAAACACCATAATCCATTGAACATGAAGTTTTTAACAAGGTTCACTCACCACTTCCCATAGTCAGTGAAATTAATAAAATTATATAATTAATGTTTATATTCTTCTGTTTAAAAAAAATTCTTTAAATATTATTATTATTCATTAATAATAATATTTATATTATTTCTATGAAACACTGATGTACTAGTTTTTCAATTCACAACTCACTAAATTTTTCTCACTTGTTAATCTCATGTCTAGTGACCAATGGCACTGAATTTTATTCATACTTAATTCAAAAAAAATTAATTTTATTATATTAGCAATAATAATTTTCCTAAGAATTCAATCTTCGTTCACAAAATTCATCTATCAAAGGGTCTCCAAATTACATAAACCAAGTTAAATTGGTTTACAGATGTCACTAAGTATCTAATAGAATTTTTTTTGCACAATACAGACCTTAGATACATCCTTATGAACCCCTAAAAGCCTATTTTTATCTAAGGGTTCCAGGTGGAACCCCCATGTGCTCCACATCTACACCACATATACCTCCCTCATGTAGCTCAGGTTCTAGCCATTGAATTGATGTGACTGATAAATTGGAGGTCCATAAGTGTGCCACATCACATCCCTCAGGTCACAGACCTCACTCAATTGATAACCATCTTATCTACATGATTAGATTACTATTTCACTCATTGATAGGGATAAAGTGCGCACAACATAGTCATATGATTAGTTTGATCAAACAACCACAAGGAGTTTCACCATAGTTCCATGTGTTATATCCCCAAGGGCTAAAGTTTCTACTTTTTAGAAGTCAAATAGAAAATTGGATGGTTGATATTCCACCACTACATTTAATTATATTATTCAACCATTATTCATAATCAAACACTATATAATATTATGTAAAATATTCCAAACCCAAAATAATTTTGCAACCATGTTTCCTAATCTAGGCTCTGTTTCTTGGGATTCATAACTTATGTACCTCAAATCATAGAGAGAAGCTAAATAGGATATAAACATCTATCTAAAATAGCCTTCATTATACAACTATGATTGGAGTGATTCAATATGGTTTATATTTTTCTATTCAAGACCTATAAAACCATATATATATATTAGGTTTTATGAATCAATAAAAAAATCATAAATAGGTTTATGATTATTTCCCCATAAATTCTCTCTAAATTAACTAAAAAATCATTCATTTGATTTTATCGAATCTAAATAAATTTGATTCTTTAGAAAAAAGGGAATATAATAATTAAATTTCATAGTCATATTCAATAATTTAAAATGAAAATTAAATGATATAGGTTTAATCTCAAAATATAGAGATAGAATCAAAGATCCATACTAGTTTTATGGTTTTCTGGAAATTATAAAATGAAAAAACTCTTGATCTTCAGTCCAAATCCTCCACGGTATCATTCAAGCCATAAAAAATATTTTATTTATTTTAAATAATTTACCTTCACCAGTTAACACCCACCAAACATCACCCAAAAATTAGGTAACCACTGATATAAAGAAAAAAACCCCATTAAAAAATCAATGGTGAATTCTATTTCTCAATCAAATATCTCATTCATGTAGAAATTATGAATTCACTATTTTTAATAAAAAAAAATTAATATATCCTAAGATATTAACTATGGAGATGAATCATGGAATAAGAGAACTTAATTTAAATTTTAATAATTGTTAACTAACCCATAAACACTAAATCAGGCATCAGATTATAATTAAGGTAAACAGAATTCCTAGAAAAAACTCAAGGTCTCACAACCTCCCCACTTTAAAATAGTATATCCGAAAATATAAAATAATAATAACATTAATTATCACATATTCATTTCTATAATAATGGATCATCTAACCAATCACCAACTAATAATTTAAAGAAATGATAAGCAAGGTAATCTATTGAATCTACCACAAAAACTTCCATAATATCATAAGAATATTAAGTGAATAAAACAATCTTCACTGAGCTATCCAACAAAAGGGTTCCATTCAAGTCTAATTATGTATTCCTACTAAAATCGACATGATAATTAAATTTCTGAAATCCATTCCTACAAAATGTTTCTCAACCAATGATATTAAAGGGACAAATGGGGTTGTATAGGGGTTGTGTGTAGTTTTCATGTGTGGTTATCAATATGTGTGGCTGGGTTTGGCTGTCGATGGAAATATTTTAGTTTTTTCATGTAATTTATAGGTTATTAGAGGATACTAAATAGGGAATTTAGGTAGTAGGTTATAGGGATAGAGATGATTCTTTCTTGGATGCATATTTTCTACAGTAGAGGCTTCGAACTTGTTCCTAGGTGTGTTATCCCTAGGAAGTCTTCTTATCCTTCTCATCTTCTATATTTACCCATATTTACTTATATTACTATTTATATTATAATTACTTTATCACTATAATAGAAACCAATTTTTTCCTTATCTTTCACCAATGGTTCTTATCAATTGTTTCTTTTATTGAGAGACAATCATCACTTCTAAAGGAGGTTCATAGATCATTTACGAAAATATATCCTAAAATGATGTTGTATGATTTGGTGGTTGAGATATAATATTATGTTGGGTAACATGAAAAGTTTCTAAGGTAGAATCAAATGTTGAAAAATGTGTTATAGAAATTAACTGGCAACAAATCCATGGAAGATATTCTATACATCAACAAACACCTTGAATTTTGAGTTATATTCATGAGGTGATCAATCTGATGCAGAATGAGCTAAAAGTATTAAATGAAATATATTATCCAAAACATAAAATATTAAGAGGATCAAATTATGGAAATAATAGGTGAGAATAGGGATAGAGTGGTGAAACAGGTATTCTCCTAGAGTGAGTCTTGTTGTTTGTAAGGGACAAGAGTAGGTGGAATTTTTTACATACCATTGGTAAAATAATAGTGAGTGGAAGTCTCATGATATGTGATAGACTAAGTAGGATCAGAAATATATTTTTTTACAATTTTTATATTTGATAATATACTCTTAGAATTTTGAAATAGGTTCTGAAAAAGTATTTTTCTCAACAATATCTTTTTTATCCTTTGAAATTTCTATCTATAGAGGTAGTGAAACCGATTTTTGGTGAAAAAAGTGATATCTAATTCATACCTAATCAGGATATTCAACTAGTAGTAGTATGTAGAATTTCTAGAGAAGATAGTGATTCACACAATATTTCTCAAAGAAGTTTGGAATACCAATCCAAATGACCACTCCTGTATTTTTGAAACCTATTCTTGAGGTGTAATTTATGAAGTTGTAGCTTCTATAGGTATTCCTGATACAAATAAATATATAGGGGCCCATAGTTGCATGATTGAAATTTTTCCAGACTAATTAGGATAGTTTCCACAAGGAGTGGGTGATTTCAAAATTAGGTCATCTAGAAGAGGAAATGTTAGGATATAATTCTAGTCAAATTAAATGTTATAGAGAAAAAAATATCCCTACATATAGTTTCCAATAAAATAGAGAAGCCTATTATAAAATAAAAGGTGCATTGAGATCTCATGAGCTGTCTGAATGGGGAATTACTTTTGAATTTGGGGATGCTCTCTTATTGAATTGTTTATCGTGGGAAACACTATTGCAGAGTCCACCAGCTGAATTTCATACTGGGGTGAAAAGAAGGCTTGGTCTACAACACAAGAATTTGACCAAGAAGATCTATTATGGGAGAAATTTTTACTAGACAATTATTCTTCAGTGTTGACTATAGTTACTAGGAATATATAGGAACACCTATGGGATTGAGTTCCACGATTCGAAAAGAAACATTATCATATGCTTATTAATATTCCTTCAGAATTTCTATAATGGAAATAGAAGAATTCCATAACCCAACTGAGATATAAGTTTATATATTTATCATCTGGGTAAGCCCTATTTAATTAAGTAATGGTAGAAATGCTTGATAAAGAAATACTTTATCTACTAAATTTAAAAAATGTATTATTATGTGAATATTATCATGGTTTTTATAGTAAAATCCAAGTACTTGAAGAAATATCCAAGAAGGTTATCATTTTGAAAAGTAACGGTGTTAGTCTTACTCTGACAATCAATCTACATGGGCTATAGATACTTACAAATACAGTCGCATAAGGCTTACCTTATCGGTTTTTTGAGTTGGTTGGGAATATGATATCTAATTTTTCTCCCACATTTATTCAAATTTTTATGATAATGGAAGAAAAAAAGGATTAAGAGTATGTTCCAGTGGGCATATAGAAGGGTTTAGTGATTCAAAAGAATGAAAATGATAATATCAAGGTCAATTCAGACTATTTTATTAGTAGGAAAATTAATGCTGATGATATTGATGGATATATTTTTTACATCCCTATGTCTCTATCTCCCTCTTTCATGGTGTTTTCATGAACATGAAAAATAATTTATGTTTTAAAAAAAATACATTCATTGATTTCAATTATACCTTTTAAACTCCAATTCACGTCAGTGATGGTCCTAATAAAGTTATTAAATTCAATTCAAATGTGACTTTTTTATAATGTTAAAAACATGTAAATATATTATTTAATGTCTTAAGACCATATAATATATTTTTAATATCCATAAAATTATTTAGAATGATGCAAGGATGGATCCACTTAATGGGGGAGAAGTGCATTCAGCACTGTCTAGATAGTACAGAGCATCATCAAGCCAGTTCCATATGCTTAGAACATTAGGAGCATAGAAGACCCATTAACTAGGAAGTGGAGGAGAACCATCTAGATATTACTAGTTACATAAGCCTAATAATCTATTATGAGTCCACTAGCAAGCTGATGGATGAGTATAGACTAACCATTGGAGTATTTCTAATAGCAGTGATCTCCAGGAAGTCCATTGAATATCAGATAGAGGCTATCGGGTATCTAGTGGCATCAATACTACTTGTTTGAGGTTGTATTTAATGTTGGTCAAAATTATTTTATTTTTGTATTATTTGGCATCATTGACCCCAGGAAAATTCAAAAACTCCCTAGTTCTTTTAGAGGATATAAAATGGAAACTAAGTAGTCTTGGAAGAGATACATGATTTCCAACAATATTATATAATCAAATTTAGGTTGAATCACTTGAAATATCAAAAAAAAAACACTCTCAAAGATCCAAATATCATTTCTCACTATCTCAAAGTATCTCGAAATTTCTCCCAATATCTCTCTCAATTTGCAATCATCCTTTTTAGAGATTAGGGACCCGATTTGTAACAGGTTTTCCAAATAAAAACCTCTCTCTTCTCATCACCATATTCAACGGGTTCTTAATATCATAAAATTGATACAAAGGTTCCTTAGCTACTGACTAAGCTCAATTGGGTGCTCATAAACCATAATTATGAAGGGTGGTTTTGTTGATCACTTTCAAGAACAAGGTAGAAATATACAAACCACCCACCCAAGGGGAGGATATGTAAGGGATCAAACCATAATATTGTCAAGATCCTTTATCAAACTATGTTTTATCCCATTTATTTTACACATTTAATCATTAAAATTTTATATTCATAATTTGATAAATTTTATTTTACCATTCTACATTGTGAAAACTCGTTTAGTCATTATTAAAATTAAATTTATAATTCAGACTCAATTTATCATTTATCTCTCTATCAATTCCATTACTTTAATTTCTTTTATCATTTCCAAATAATAATTATTTTAATTTTATCTTTTCATTTGATTTTATTCTTAAAATTAAATCCCACCATCTTTTCATATACTCTAACCAATAGTTTGTATGAAAGGATGCTTTATGTTCTTATTAAAAAATATTTCGTTTATATATATATTTTTTAATATTTTTTTAAATATTAATCAATTTTAAAGTCCGATCATTTAATTATGGTGTCTAATTCTTATTTGTGTGCTCCTATGTTTTATGGTATGTATTATTCCTTTTGAAAAAAATATTATGTCAAACTTTATTGGTCATATTAGTTACCCTATTTGGAGAATGTTTATACATAAATATATTCTATCTAAAGAACTTGAAAATAAGTGGAATCCCAATGATGTTAAAAAAAATTAAGTTTGTATCCAATCTATGAAGACTTTACATTATGGTCTTAATCAAAATGAATTTAATCATGTTTTCTCAGGGAAAAATTCTCATGAAATATACAAATTACTAGAATTTACCCATGAAGTAACCAAAAAAGATAAAGATACTAGATTACACATGTTTATAAAATATATTGAATGTTTTACTATGAATCCTAATAAATCCATTAATACTATGTTTATATGGTTTCCTAAAATTTTCAATGGTCTAAAGTCTCTTGGTGATGATTTGTCTACGTAAACCCTAGTAAAAAAGATACTCTATGTCCTACCAAGAAATTGGGAACCCCAAGTCACTTTCAAAAAAGAAAAAAGGGGTGTAAAAAAATAGTGGTTGGATAAATTATCAGATACCTAATGACATGTGAAATTATAATTAATTGAAAAGATATAAAGAAGTCTAGGAATTATAAAAATGTAAAGAAAATAATACCCTTTAATGGTACTAATGATGAATAATCCAAAGATGTGTTGGAGTTGGTGTTCCATGACCAACTATTAATAAATTTATTAAATTTATATTGGATGTATTGAATATTAATAATACTTCTTATTATGTTTTTTTATTCTACATGACTCTAATATAATAATTTCCTAGAGTGTATATTGCATTGATAGGGTCATGTCAGTTTCATTATATGATGAGAACCTTAATATTCTATGATGATATTCTCAAATAATGTTTAGTGGTTATACAATTTACTATTATGGGATTAATAGTACATAGATTCTCAGGTGTGAGTACTCATAAGAAGATGATAATTCTTATCATGAATTTCGCACTTGGTAATCTCTAAGATAGGAGATTATAATAATAGATCCACTAATAGGAATTATGTATGTTTTGGTGTCATTGGATATTACTATCTACAAGAATGTGTGATGTTCCTTATAATTTAATTCTATTATTAATTTACGTTACAACTCATGTACTTAGATGTATTTTTTAGACCGCGTTGATAACAGTTCATGAGAAGTTGGATATGTTGGGCGCATCACAAGTGACATGCCATTAATTAGTAAGTTGAAGAAGGATTTTTCCCCTCTATCTTTGTGGAATCTTATATGTCATCCATTTTATTATAATACAATCGTCACATTAAATATCATGATCATGGTGTAATGCTGTGTTTATTTCAGAGAGTCAAAGAATGACATATTGAGAATATAGGTTGGTGGCATGGATGTGAAACCTTCTTGATGAGATATTTTGACTAATTGATTATATTACATAGTGAGTGTTCATATGTGGTTATCGATATTATGACATTAATTTCTTTCTCTTGGGTTCCTAGACCCATTTCTAGATAGTAATCATGGACTTTAGGCAGACCGCCTAATGACAAAGAGAAAGAATCCCAAAGGGTCACACACTAAGTGTTTCTTTTGATCTCTATTAAGTTATATTTGAGTTTAATTAATGGAATAAATATTATTCACAAGTCTGAGGAAAACTTTTATTCAAGTTATATTGATCATAAATATTAAATAAATATTTATTTATAGGCTTTTAAATAAAATATATATTTTATTTATTGAATATTTTAATAAATATGTATTCACTAGATTGTGAATAAAATATTTATTTATGAATAAAATAATTATTCATTTGTTCAATAAATTCTATATGAGTTCAAATAGACTAAGGATGATTATGGTGACATATATTAATTAAAAAGACCGTTAAATAATATTTTTTATTGCGCAAGTTGGTGCACGCCACAAGATAATAATAATACAATTATTATAATGTGGCATGGGGTTTATTAAAAGTAATAAATGTAATTTAATGGATGTTATGAAAATAAATAATATTTTAACTTAAATCCTAACTCTTTAAATATACAACTATGTCTGTTGTGTAGAGAATCCAAAAATTGAGAATATAGAATTTTTGCGCATAACAAATCCTCTCTAAACTTTTCCTTCTCTCTCCCTATCAAGAATGAGAAGTGCAAGATAGATTTATTCAAGACTAAAAATGAGCAATCAATAATGATCAAAGAAAGACATTCAATTCTCTATGTATTCTCTTGAAAAATGAATACCCATTGAATCTTAGTGAAAACATGAGTGCTGTCAAAAGTTAACTATTTCCACATACCAAAACCCCAAAATTCTATATACTCAAACCATGATATAACTATTTTCTTATATCAGTCATGAGCTCGTGAATACTGTCAAACATTTCATTTTCTCCTTATCCCTTCATTATGCGCATATCATCTTCTTTCCAAAGATATCTCAATCACTTTCCATGGTTACCAGTACCATAAAATTATTGAAAACCACAATAGACCAATACATAAATATTCCAATATTCCACGATACTATATAAAACATTATTTTGGAATCCTATTACATAAACACTTAATCATTACACAACTTCATTTTCATACTCAACATCACAAATAGTGATCGCATGAGACTTCCCTTTATCCTTTTCCTTAAGAGGTTTCTCACATTGATCATCATTAACCCGTGGATTAGGGCATTTATTTGCATAATGCCCCATTTCCTTGAACTTGAAGCATTGAAGTGTTGGTGGTTCACTCTCTGTAGTCTTTTCTTTATTCACATCATTATCAACCCTTTTTCTATTACTTCAACACTCAGTTTCTTTATGACCTTCTTTTCCACACTTAAAACATTTTCTAGTACCTTTTAGGCAATCTCCACCATGATTGTTTCCACACTTTGAGCATAAAGAAACATTCATCTTCTTTTCACCATTGTTCTGAGATTTCTCCTTGAACTCCATCTTTCGTTTCTCGTCAAAACCATGAGATGGACATGTTACACCAACTTTCAGTTCTACCTTGATAGCATAACACACAATTTCTTCATAGCTACTGATGTCTCTTATAGATAATTCTCTTCGAAGACTTGGTTTTAAGCCACTGAAAAATCGATCAACTTTACTTTCAGTTTGGATGATAAAGCCAGATGCATACCTTGCAAGTCTTGTAAAATTCACTTCGTATATACCGATAGATTCATCATCCTTATCCTTAAGCTCAAGAAACTCCTTCTCCATCTTTGTCCGAAGAATACGAGGGAAGTACTTATTGAAAAATAAGTTCTTGAACTCTTCCCATTCCATGGACTCAATTTCATCTCTTGGCCTCGTATTCTTGATAAGATTCCACCATTGATCAGCTTCACCTTCCAAACGATATAATGTTAAGATGACTTTATCATGTTCAGAACATTGAAGAACTGAAAATATCTTTTCAGTGGTACTGATCCATTGTTCACCAACAATTGGATCAGAAGACCCAGTGAAAGAAGGTGGGTGTTGCCTCATGAAGGACTAAATAGAATATTGTTCCCTTCTCTGCTCATTTGGAAGTCCAGAATGATTCATAGCTTGTGTAAGTATAACAATAATATTTTGCACTCCATCTCCCATAACATTTGTTTGTTCAGGAGGACAATCATTGAATTGTCCATTGCATTGATCAACACGGTTCCTTCGGGTTCCAGCCATCGTCTAAAACCCAGAAAGAATAGTGTGAGAGGCAAAAATCATGCTAGGAAAACAACATAATAAAGGGGGAGTACATTCAATATCTAACATCTTAGGTTTAATTCTAAGATCGTTAGTGAAATTCTAGGACTATAACCTATACGTATACTTAACCTTAGGGACATCCCTAGACATACCTTAGAAATATCTCTAGGGATATCACTAAAATTATCGCATCCTAGTTTCCAAAGGTTGACTAAACCTTTCCTCTGATACCAACTGTAGAGACCCAAATCTTGAAGTACATGGACATTACATTACTTTTTCGGAATAATTAATACATAACCAAAAATAGACACACAAGGATCGTAATAGTTTAGTGTCTTCGGAAACTCGGAATATAAATATCTCATCCTGTTGAAAGATCTTCGACATCTCCCATATCGATCTTCCCCTTTTGTTTTCTTACCTAAAACCTTTCTTTATATCCTGGGGAAAAGAAAACATATAAAGGGTGATCTCAAATGCTCAGTAAGGGTAAGAATGGATAAAATAAAACAAATCATATACATTTGAGCTTAAAAACATGAACATAATGTTTAAACATCAAAATCTTGAGCAATGACAT
Organism: Viscum album; assembly: GCA_963277665.1. Taxonomy (NCBI): domain Eukaryota; kingdom Viridiplantae; phylum Streptophyta; class Magnoliopsida; order Santalales; family Viscaceae; genus Viscum; species Viscum album. The sequence goes on from OY728122.1 coordinate 1,212,528,691, forward strand.
AAAACATGGAAGTACGTAAGGAATAGATCATAAAGAAACATTAAGCATGATAAAATAGCATGGGAGTAAAACATTTAATTATAGAAACCATTTAGCACATGTCATGATTTCCATAGTACCCAAGGCATTGCTGCCAAGACCATCTTAGTGGACAAAGTCCCTTTCTGAATCGAGTTCACTCCTCGTTTCAGTCCTGTAACACTGAACCGGATTAACTTACCGTTCCAGCCATGTCTATCTCATGAGATATAAATCTTTACCCAATGCATTGTATGGAGATATAGGTCCCACCCATCTCATAATGAAATCATTCTTACTTGTGCCACAAAATAAACATACATAACCCAATAAATAAAATGGGTTTCATAAACATCATCCCATAATCACATAATACATATAAAAGAAATGGATATAATTTCATAATAAGAAAAGTGAAACCATGTAAATCATAGAGACATTATACATGAAACATACACATATTAAGTAATGTCATCTTAGATGGAAAATGGTTTTGATAAAACACTTGAAATGAATTCTTGAGGAAAATATCCTTTATTATTCAAAATCATTTTTGTTTCACAAAATTCCATGAAATTTTAAATGAAAATTATTTTTTTGAAAATAGTCATGAAATCTTTTGGAGGAAGCTTCATGAAAATAAGGCTTTATAAAACCGTAAAAATCTGTTCGTGCCGTATAAGTTAAAAAAAACATTCTTCTCGTACTTTTTCCGGAAAAGTCAAAAAGTACTTCGTAAAAGAAAGATTCCATACATGCCATGTAGTAAAAGTAAAAAATGGGTAAAAAGGGCATTAAAAATACATGAAACTATTTTTAGGAAACATGGACATGGATGAGAACAATAACCCATTAAATACTTACGAATAAACAATCTCGGAGAAGAACGAGATTGGAAAAGTTATCCCTTACCTTAGGTCTGATATGCTTCGTATGGATCCAAACCTCCTGTATAATGATTTAAATAATATCATTTACTTATTACATAATCATATTAATTGTTATGATATCATATATGTTTCACTTATGACTTTATATAACCTGTTCTTTTGTAAATTCCATGTTAAAGTAGCATTTTGGGTAAAATCATTTCATTTATCATATGTGTTTCGACTTTTAGTTCTTGATATTATTACTTATATACTGATTTACATAATTCCAGAATGTAAAACATGATTTATATATAATATATATTCATCATATACATATATATTATATATCGATAAAAGGAATAAAACACACTGTTCATGGAGACGGTAGGCCATACGTACGCATGAATGTTGTTTCCGTTTCCTTATTGAATTGAATGAAACTAAATAGACGAAATACATATATATATACATAAATCTAGTAGCATTATTATTTCATATATTTCATTATTATTCATTATATAAACTTTATGATCATTCATTTATGGTTAACATGGAGAATGAATCTCATCGCGTCGTGGAGACGGTAGTCCGTACGTATGCATGAGTGATGATATCATTCCCATAATTATAGAATTGGAGTGGATGGTATAATATATCAGAATCAGTATGATGTTATAATAACCATAGATATTTATTCTTTACACCATTATACCCATCCATGTAAAGTGTTGGTGGAAAAACAGATTACACCACGGCGTGGAGACGGTATTCTGTATCTACGCACGCGCGGTGATTTTGTTTTCTGTAGGATGGATAGAAGGTGAAATAGGGTTGTTTCATATTTATAATAACATATCAGTATATGAGGGATACTGATGTTATTACTTCATAATTAAACAACTAAATAAGAAGAAGTTTAAGAAGAAAGAAAATTGAAAGAATCAGTAACAGATATTACCTCTTCTTTGACACGCCTCTTTGAATCCTCCGCTTAAGGTACTAAAATTGGTCTTTAAAGAAGACCAGGACATCTATGATGTTTCTTGGGAAGTTGAGAAGGTAAATGGGTAGGGTTTGGATGAGCTTAATGGCTCAAATTGGGGTGAGGAAGATAGGGAGGAGGGGCCCTTTTATAAGGGAGGAGAGGGGCACCTTTGGAATAACCAAAAATATTATTTTATTATAAAGTCATATTCGGTTTTTAATAGCTCCAAATTGAGTTATTTCAAATCTAAGGTGAGGATGTGTCGAAATACTCTAATCCAATAGAATTTAGACAAGTTTATGTTTCTATTTTAACCTTATCATTTAGATTTAACTTTAAGTAAGATAATTTAACTTTTACCGTATCTTCTTGTTTTCTTACACTATAAGGTTAATAAACTTACAATAACAAGCCAAATGAACCCCAAGTTGTTTATTATTAATATATATAACCTTATATAATTAATTTTTCTGAACCTTAGATTTTTAGGAATAAAATAACAATTAATAATATAATATTTGTTTTAAAAACTATTTTATGTCAATTTTGACACTATTTGGTAATTGATTTTTTTGAAAATCATAAAAGAATTATTAGTTCGAAAAAATTTAACTACATCAATACTAACATGTCATATTAACCGAGAAAATTAGTGTGATTCCTAAAAAGTCTCAAATTACATTTATTTGGGTATTTATAACATCAATTATGTCAATATTTCATTAATAAGATAATTAATGCATCATCTTTGTGTCATAAATAAATTATATTATTTAATGTCTAAAAATTATAAATAAAATACCATTATGTAGTAAATATTTTTATATTTCTAATGAATATTTATAGTCTAATTTATCGTATGTATAACCCTATATTAAAAATTATTTACTTATTAAACTTTGATTTTAACTATTTTAACCCTTCTTTAAATAAATTAATATTAAATGTCCTAATCTAATCCAAGTGGGCCTAAATGGTCATATTTTATTCCTAAGGTTTTTTTTGGTCGAATTAATCGTATCCAATAGAATTAGGACATGTGTTAGGGTAATAATAATATCATTTTTACCCTTAATTATCCTATTTACTTTTAACCGTGGTAAATAAAAGTAAAAAGTTACTATTCACCAAAAAATATTTTTATCTCATTAAACCACATTTTAGTCCTTTATATTAACCGTGTCTCTCGGATTTTTGAAATTCCACTCACAGAAGCGGTAAAATTAAGTTTTATGAAAAATTCAGTTTTTTTAACTACCACTTAGTGGTTTCACTATTCATCAAAAAAATGAAAGTTTCCAGAAAAATACCAAAAATTAGGCCTAAGATATATTTGATGTTATGAATTCAAAAATGATGTCTATTTTAACAAATTCAAAACATATCAGTTGCATTAATTAATTTAAAAATTAATTCCCTTCGTCAAAACAAATAGCGTGTTTTTAAGAGATAATAACTATCAAAAGATTGACACTTGTTTATGTCTGGTTTAAATGTGAAATTACATCCGTTGACCAACATTCTATTAAATGGTAAAAATATATTCTAAATATACTTTAAAACCACTCAAATTAATTATTTACCACTATTAATTATTTCGATTAAAAAAGTTGTTTTTAATTAAAATTTAGTAATTTTCACTATTCATCAGAATATGAAAGTTATCTGAAAAGTACAAAAATTTTACCCTAAGCTAATTTCGATATTCTGAATCCAAAAATGAAGTCCATTTTAAAATATAAAATTTATAAAATTTCAAAAAGTGGGTATTACTATTCATAACGGCTAGTTCATAATAATATTATAATAATATCTCGTTTAGTGAAACTCGGTATTGCGTACTACACACGCTATCGAGGAAGGTCTTTATTGTGTGTAATGCAAGCCAAGTCAGGGTTGCGTGTAGTGAAAGCTCTGTTTGGTGTTGTGTATAATCAAAACTTATTTCATTTATACAATAAACAAAATCTATGCATAATGTTGCGTAGATTATTTTCTACAAAATGAACTTGAAATTGTGTGTAACGCGAGCCAAGAATAGTGTTGCGTATACTGCAAGAAAATACGGTGTTCCGTATATCACAAGCTAATTTTGGTGTAGCGTACAACACAAGACATTAAAAAGAATATTTTTCATAAAATCTCAGGGTGTTACAATATAAGTAATAACTAATGTCAAATATTATTATTATTGTTGTTGTTGTTGTTGTTGTTGTTATATCTCTTGACATGCATAGTTTTTAATATAATTTCTTATTTAAATAAACTAATATTTATTCAAATGATACTAAATAAAATATAATATTTTCATTAAACCATTAAATTATCCCTTCAATACTCTAATGAATTTAATGAAACCATGAATATTAAAATATTCAACCAACTAATTTTTAATCATTTAATAAATAAACAGATAAATATTATATTCACTAAACTCAAAAATAAATATTTTTCTTTAATATCCACATAACTAATTAAATATTTCTAATGAATTTTTCATTAAATTAGGGAGTAAATAAATATTTAATCATTACCTTGTGAATAATAAAAAAGAGATAAAATTCAACTCACATATTATAATCATGAATATCACATGATTAAATATTTATGTAATCAAATTTACTTGAATAATTATTATTACACAGGCTATAAATAATATATATTCATAATATTAAATTCAATTTAATTTGATTAGATTTCAGATAAACTTAATGTGTGACCCACTAATCCTTTTTCTTAGTGTCATTAGTTTAAATAACCTAAAGTCTAATATGACCATCTAACAATAGATCAAGGAACCCATAGATAAGGAATTTAATATTGAAACAACAATAATTTTTCTACAAACACTATTATGTATTATAATCCATTTTTCTAATGATATCTCATCAATCGAGATGTATACTTGTTTCATCACTATATAAGCTTGATTTATCTTTTTTTTATTTCTGAAATGAACTTATCACAAACCAACCCAGACTACCCAACTATATGGAACTTGAGTCATTCCTAACATGGCCCGAAGGGTGTTCACCATCCTCAAGGGATGGTAAAAAGTGTATAGCCATCGATAAATACCTTTAGGAATTATGTTTACACAATAGAATATAAAATAGGAAAACATGAGTAAAGGAAAAGGTACACAAGTGAGATAAAACAGGAGTACAAAAAACAAAATTTTAATCCAAAGAATAAGGTACAGAAAAAACCCAACTTCACATGACGTGTAGTCGCATTTGGACTCTCACACCCTACTATTTCATTATGATACCTTTCATTTAAATGCATTTGACCAAACAGTATTTTTATACACCCAAAGGTGTATATAAGGTGTAGGAAAAACAAGATCATTAGGATCTCACCAAGTGTTCCATAAGTAGAATTTATAAAATAATCCAATTATGGTCAAGTAGATAAGGATAATGCATGAGATACAATTTACACATTTTAGCATGAAACATGGAAAATCATCCCTTTTCATCATTCATAAAGCATTCCAATGACAATATTCTCAAAGAATTTCCAAAAAGATTCCAAATATACATTTCCAAGATAATAAACATGAAAAGATAGCCCCTGATTCATATTAATTATAGGGTAACAAGGATCCTTTTAAATTTTATGTGATCAGTAGGATGCCTAGGGTGCACATTACCCTAGTGGAAAAGTAATGGGGGTTAAGGGTTCACTCTTAAGATTTGATCCTTACCACAACTTAGGAAACCTTGTGTATATATTACCCTAGAATAATAGGTCTATGGGGAAATAGTTCATCCTTGAGGATGTCTCCCAACCTCATCATTGATCATAGCAGGTTTTCCTATATCAAAATAATTCAAATTTCATTTAATATTTAAACAAAACAAACCATACTTTAAAACCATTTTCATAACCAATACCAAAGGGATGAAATCCATTTAAACAATCATAACCAAAATAACTACATTTCACAATTCATGGATTTAAAACCATTTTTAAGATAAATTCATAAACCATTTTTTCTGACCATTTTGAAACCAATTTCAATGAGAAAACAAGTACGATTTTGAATAATAAAGTTGATTCATGAAACCATAAACCTTGAAACACTTGGAATAATAACTCTCATGTGGAAACCAAAATCTAAGATGAACTGGGATATTTTAGGAATCAATTAAGGGCCATAAATCATGAATTTACAATCAAGAGTCTCCAAATTTCCATTTTCTATAATGAAGAAATAAAAAGGATACACTTACTACCACAATTCCCAAACAACACACAAATTTGATTGGAGATCCAGAAAAGAACCTTTAATTCGGTGATATATCTAAAAGTAATAACATTATAAACTCAAATCCAAAAAAGTCTAATAATTTTCATTTTGTAATAATAGTGAGAGATAAGAGAAATATAAGGAATAAAGAGATCTAAGGACAAAATAGAGATAAATTTACTAAGACAGGGCCATGTATTCGATCAACACTTCGATCCACCAATGAATTGAGTTGGGAGAGAAAAATATATCCAAAGAGAGACCCCAAGTTCAAATGGGTCAATTAAGGATCAAGGGAGGATGATTAAGAAATTAAATTGGGGTTTAAGTGATATAATATTATGTTACTAACCTTACTTATCTTGCCCATATCAGTGTTATTGGATTTCCAATGAAAGCCTATTAGTTTTCTAGTGTCCACTATAGAAGTCCAGTGGCCACCATCCAGTCAGTGGATATAGAAGAATGTTGTAGCTACTTTCAATCCCACTATCTGGCAAGTAGCCCTCACCAAGTAGTTAGTGGAGAACATTTAGATTCATTATCTAAAATTTTAGACCCACACCTCCCCGCCTCCTTCACACACACCCTTGACCTCTCAAACACATTTAAAAACAACCAAGAACAAGGAGGGATCACTAAAAGGAGGAAGAAAAAAACAAAAAGAAGGTAGTACCTGAAAATAATATCAGGATATTTCAATTTTCCCCACCATTTTTCTTTATTACCCTATAAATATATATCTAAATGGTTGGTCTTCAAAGATTTGAGGCCTCTTCTCCATCATCCTAGACTCCCTCTCCCACATCTCATTTGAGTTTCTTCAATGCTTCTACAAATCTCAAACCAATGTTATTAGCTTTTCATATAAAACCTTTACTTGAGAATCAATAACTTGAAGTGGTTGTTCAGTCACTAACATATTGTTATCTATGTCAAGGTCTTCCCTATATAGAACATGATACAAATAATGCTGAAACTTCAGGAGTTTGGACACGTGGAATACATTGTCAATAAAAGGAAACCAATTTGGTAAATTCAAGTGATATTACACCATTAAAAGTCATTAAATTATCTCAAACTTTCCCACATATCTAAGAGTTATCTTCCCTTGTTTTCCCAAAAGTTGGTGATCCAACTAGGGTGTGAATTTTAAGAACACCTATTCACCAACCAAAAAATAAAAAGGATGAAAGCGACGATCCTCATAATATTTGTATCATATTTGATCTGTCACCAAATTTTGATGAATCAAATGAATCATCATCATTTTTTCCCAAACAAATCACGATACTATCAAGGAAGCTTAACCAATATCATACTAAAAAAGTTTCGAGTTTTAGAGATAGATATATAAAGCTTTAAAATGTGATATCTTGATTGATTATTGGTAATTGTTATTATAAGAAAATTCAACCAATCCCAAGTGGTTATCCCAAGAACATTTTAAATAAAAGACATAAGAATAAATTATATATTATATAATTTTATTATCTCTTTCCATCTACTCATCCATTTTAGGATGATATGTTGTGTTCAAGTTGACCTGAGCACCCATCTCCTCCTGAATTCCCTTCCAAAACCAAGAGGTAAAATGAGGGCCTTTGTATGAGATAATATCCATTAAATCCTCATGAAACCTTATGATCTCTTACATAATCAAATTTCCCATGCCTTTCACTTTAGTGGTGTCACAAATCAGCATGAAATGTGTCATATGTTGGATTTGGTTGCCTAGAAATAACTTTTATGTACTTTAGATTACATTTATATAAAAATAAGTGAACGTTAACATAAATAACATATAAAATATTTATTTTTATTCTATATAACATTAATTTGACAATTTACTAGGGTATATATTACATCATAATAGGTCATAATAGTTTCCTGCTATGATGAGAACCTTGGGATGCTATGACGATATCTCTAAAATATAGTTCTATAGTCAGATAACATTCCATGATGGGATACATATTATGTTTTATATCATGTGTGATTAATCATAAAAATATGAGACTTATCTCATGAAGTTAATACATGGTAATCTCCGTGATAAGAGATTATGAGAATAGACCCACCAGTAGGAATTATGAACGTTTATGTCATTGGATTTTCTCATCTATGAGCATGTGTATTGCTCATTTAACTTTAGGATTATTATTAATACATGTCAAGACTCATGCACTAATATTTATTATCATAAACCATGATGAAAATAGTTTATAGTGAAATTGGGTACATTAGGTGTGTCATGAATGATGTGTTATTAATTAATAAGTTAGGGAAGGATTTGTCCCTTCTATCTTTATGAAAGTTTATATCTTGAACCATTTATTATAAGATAATTGTCACATTAAATTATCCATCATGGTGTAATGATGTGTTTATTTAAGATATAAAAATAAATATATATCAATAATATAGGTTTATGGAATATATTTCCAATAGTCTTGAGGAGATATTGGGATAATAGGATTATATTACAGAGCGAGCGCTCGTATGTGGTTGTTTATATTGAAACATTAAATTATTTATCTTAACTGTCTTAACCCATTTCTGGATAGTAATCATGGAATTTAGGAAATTCCACCAAATTATAGTAAGAAATAATCCTAAAGGTTCACACACTAAGTGTTTTCATTTTTCTTTATTAAATTCAATTTGAATTTAATTAATGGAATAAATATTATTCTCAATACTGAAGTATAATTTATTCATGTTTTATAGACTGCAAATATTTTTTGAATATTTAATAAACATTTATTTGTTGGATTTTTGATAAAATATGTATTCATGAATGAAATATTTTATTTATTTGGATATTAAATAAATTTTGAGGAGTTCAAACAAAAAAATATCATGTCAAATTATAAATATTAATTTAAATGCCGATAAAATAATACTTATCATTATGACAGTTAGAGAACATCATAAAATTTTATTATTATTATTATTATATGGAATGGGGTTTGTTAATGATTATTATATTATTTAAGGGGTGGTATGTAATTAAATAATATTTTATTCTAAACCATAGATTTATAAAAATATTTTTACATTTATTTTGTAGGGTTAATTGAGAATTAAGAATAGTTGTAAAAAACAAACTTCTCTCCCATATTTCCCATTCTCTATAACATCCTACTTCTCACCCATTTTATTTGGAAGAGGATGAGGTGTTACTAAACTTAGGTGACACATGCAGGACACCAAAGGTTTCAAAAAATTCTAAGGTCTTAGTAAACTTTTGTGGGAAAATTTTCCATGAATAACACACAACCTACTTAAAATAAATAATGAAATAAAACACAACTATATAATGCATGAATGAATAATAACATTACTCAATTAAATACCAATACAGAAAAATATCATATTAACTAGGGAAAAATAAATAAAGGTGCAAGTTTAAAACTCCAAATAGAACGAAAATGGAACCAAAGTGGAACCATCCCAGACAAAGATGTAGACACTTCTCAACTCCAACTTCATCAACCAAACCACAACATCAAGGATCGCCACTAGAGAAGTATGAAACATGAACCTTCCCAATATTTTGGTAGATTAAATATAAAAACACAACAAATTTCATAAGTATGGGGTGATTATATCACTTAATAGGATTTCTCTAAAAACTTCCCATCATATTCTACCAGGGCAAGAAAAAAATAGCACATTTTATATAAAAAAAAGTTGAGAATATGAAAATAGTTTATCAAAGGAAAACATTAATTAAATAATTTAATGAAATCAATCCTTTAAATTTCTATTTAACTTTATACTTTCAATACCTAATCCAATTTCCATACTCACACACACATTAATCTAAAATGGAGATCCCAACACTCATGATCCAAAATTGATATTTTAGCAAGATGTCACTGGGTAATATTCCCTTTTTCCTTTCCAATCAACACTGAGAACCAAGTTTATTTCAACAAGGCCTTATATAATGAAATATGAACATAATACACTATGTATTCCAAGTCCATAATCCAATTAAATATTTTTCCATGAAAAACATTTCTTTTGAAACCAAAATCTTTTAAAAACATTTAATTAAAACATCTAATGAGAACCTTTCAAAACAACACTTTCGAAATCTATCCCAAATAAGGTTTTTACACATAAACTAATTGAGATATTTCAAATCAAAGAACAAGAAAATTTTATCATGATTCAATCCAATAAGCTCAATAATGGTATATTGATAGAGAATCTAGCTACCTTAATTATGATTAGTTAAAAGGATCTAGGATGATTTCACAAATCAACCTATTCTTCCCATTCCCTTTAAAAAACCCACAAATGTATCATCAAAAAAATTTAAAACTCATAGATATAGTCTTATACATAGATTTTTGGTTCCATGTGAGATAACTCAATGAGATCAAAGATGATAAATAAGGATTATATCCTAACCTTTGATTCCACAAAAAAATTCTCAAAGATTCATTGTCCAAGGATTTTGGAAATCAAAGATCACCAAAAATCTCTAGGGTTTTCCTTGGGATTCAAGAGGAGAAAAGAAACAACATATGAGAAAATACATTTGTTGGTCTTAGAAAACCCCATTGGGAAAAAACTATTTTAAGAATTAAATTATGAATTTACATTATAAGTTAATTGCGGGTCACTAACATTGAAATACCCATCACCTCATTTATTTTTCTGGAAAACACCATTTTATGGAATAAAAGTCTATTTTATGGTATAAATAGTTTTCAAAGACTGAACTTATCTTATGGAATTTGGTCCAAAAATTTTACATCCTAAAACCCCTATTTATAGCGTAAATTATTCCTATAAATTTTTTCAATATCTAGACTCTAGAATATTTCCTTTTCAAACCTCCAAACACTCCCATATGTTATCCCAAAGACTCAAAAGGTAATAAAAAGTAATAAAATGATGTTGTATGATCGTGTTTTCATGAAACATCAAATTGATTATATTTTTAAAGTTTATTTATAGCATAGGGAGGACCCTAGGTCATATGTCAAGGAGTGTTGATGTGTTAGAACATGTATTTATAATTAGTTTTTTAAAATAGTACTGAGTATCATTCTTTAATTTATTTTAAGGAACATTTAAATCTAAAATTTTTGGGGAGGAAGGGTATTATTATATTAAAAATTGGGACAAAATAATTCACATAAAAAATTACACATTGGTCTGTTAGGGAATAAAAAGTGTTACAATTAAATGCATCCAAACAAGTTAAGATAAATCTAAAATAAAAATTAAAAACTATAATATGAACCAAAACAGTAGAAAATTATGTTCTGGAACTCCGTCTTCACGTGTGTAACTCCCTTGAAATGATCATCCACCATTTAGACCACCATCGAGAGGAGGAAAAATCTCATGTGAAACTTAGACTTCATATTTGATCTCTCCTTGAGGATAGGGGGCTCCAAAACCACTAATGTTAATAGAGGACACCTTTCAAACTCAAAAATGGAATTATTTCACTCCTTTGTAGAGCTTGAAAATGAGGTTCCAGAGGTTCCCTTTTATAGCTAAAATGGGAGGTATTTTTGGGTACCTAGATTTTGATATACCACTTTTATCTCAGTTTTTACTATTAAACAACCTTTTATAGACTTTTAAAAAAGATAAAATTTGTTTTTTGGAATATTTAATATCACTATGTAAAATTTGGAATCCATTATACATTCATAATGGAAGATATTTTCAAAATACCGAACCAAACATTTGACTTTAAGTAAATTATTTTCCCTAGATAGATCAGTTTGGATGGGCCAACAGAAGGAATAATTGGAATTGGATGTCCTGAAATGATTTTTAGAAAACTAATTTGTTGTTCTGAAAAAAAAAATTAATCCCAATTGGATTCATGTATTTCTCAGAATATGTAAATTAATAAATATATCTCATTGTGATTCCATACAGTTTGGACCATTTTTCTTCTACTTTATCTTGGACCCTCCAAATCATCTTTACCTATAATTAAAACATCAAAAAAAGTGAAATTTTCTTTTTTAAGAGTGAAAAAATAAATAATTTAATCAAACCTAATGTTTAATTGGTTATTATATTTTTAGTTTACAATACAAAATTTGTCTAATGTGGTGATATAATGGTGGAAATGAATAGTGAATCATTATGTGATCACACCCCCAAACTGAAACATTTTCACTCTTGGGAAATGTCATATTTCCAAAAATGATGCATGGAGATGTTCTCAAATTAATGAAGATTTATCATTAAAATAATATTTAATTCATGATGAAAATGTGATTAAAGAAAAAACCACACCAAGGAGTTATTCTCAGTGATCATGGAAAATGATGTCTCATAAATTGTATTAGAAAAAAAATCAAACAGATGTATGATACTAGTCTTAGAAATAAATTCACAAGTCAGCCATGTCAATAACCCTACACATGTGTGTGACTTCAACTTCATGCTATTATTTCAAATTTTATCCTGTAAATATTGGTTATTTTAAAAAAATTATACTTACCCTATTTATTCCACCAAAACTACCCTGCATATTTTCGAATAAAATTTCAAGACTCACTCACTTAATAATTCATATAATTAAAACATTAAACTATTGACCTATATATCCCTATTTGTTGTATATTTTATCACTCCTCTCATTTATTTTTATTTATTTTTTGTTTTTTGAGGGAATAACACATTCGAATAAAAGTTACAAATGCATAGTTCAATCTAGTACATTAATGAAATAGATCAGATAATGATTGAAAATATGGGTAAAATTAGAAAATAGATAAATATTAACACAACTTATATTTACCTTATATTAAGTAAGAAATATCAACACTTCATGGTCATGTGTAAAGATGTTTGGGGATGTTATGTGACACAATTTTCCAATAAACTACTCACATGGAGGGTATCAATCATCTCAAAGGATTCATAGGGATAGAAACATTTATATCATCGACAAAAAAAAAATTTACTAGAAAAAGTCACACCTCAATTCCAAATTCAAGCTAAAATCACATTCCATAACTAAAATAAATTTTCATTAAATGTTAAAAAAATGTGGAATTAGGAATTTTGACATGAATTTTCAATAAATTTCATGATTAAGTGGGAATAAAAAATGATAATTCTAGTATAAAAGTGAAAAAAGGGGGAGAATGAGAAAATACCCTACAACAATCCAAAAAGAGAAAAATTATAAAGATGATGAAAATCCTAATAAACAATAGAAAGTTGGTAAAAGTAGAAATACTATGCGATAGCAAAAAAATATAAAATGGGATAAAGGTGATAAAAAATATTAACTAACTCAAGAATATATCCCCCCCAACACCTAGATTATATAGTGTCCTCATTATAATAAAAGAGAATTTTGGAGGGAAAGATAAAAATCAGTAGGTTTAATTGGTAGGTTTCTTCTTGAAGGTGGAGTTCCTCCACATAAGACTATGAAATGGGTTTGTGAAAGTTCTTCCAATGGTTCCCATTGATAGTGAATAATTTTTTGGTTTTTTAATTTTGATCCTATACAAATAAAAATGGATAAATGATAGTAACAGTGTATGGGTAGAACCAGTGGGAAAAATATTAACTAGGTGAAATTTCATCGTTGAATTGAAAATTAGGACCTTCTGCCCAATATAGAATTGATGATGAAGGATGAGGTGGTCATGGGAAGCCTTGGTTCTCTCCTTATATATATTGGAGTTATTATATGAGTCTCTATTTATTTTCTCCATATCTTGAATCTATAACTTCCTATTCCCACAAGAATTGAATAGGTTTGTATTACATTTTTTAACATCCCAATATAAATATTTTTATACCTCCATAGGGAGGTAACAAACCTTTCCAAACACAATCCTATAGGGAAACATTCTTATTAGGATTTTAAATGTTTTATGGTATTCCCAAAGATCATTATCCAATAGTAAACTCTAATCCTTCCTATTGGGTTGTACCATTTTTTCCATGTTTTTATTAACATCTAAATTTGAAATTCCTTCCTATACATTAGTTTGGGGGTGATATGAAGTAGATAATTTATGTAAAAATTCATAATTATAGAGAATGATTTTCATATCTTGATTGAAAAAAAGTGGACCTTGATCACTAATGATGAATATTGGAAAACCAATCCTACTGAAAATATTAGATCTCACAAAATTTACAACCAATCAAGATTCATCATTCTGTATAGCCTTTTATTCCACCCATTTAGAGACATAGTCAATAATTAATAATATGTATAAAATACAAATTAATTTGAAAACTTCCTCATGAATTCAATACCTCGTACATTGAATATCTCAAAAAATAACATTGGTTGTTGGGAATTTCATTCTTTTTAGAGATATTCCCTATGAATTGACATCATGTGCATGAATTAAAAAACTGATGGGAATATATATAAAATTTTTACTAATAAATTCCAGATTCAAGGACCTTCTAATCTATAAGTTGGGATCCAAAGTTGACCCTACATGACAAAGTGTATAAAAGATCAAAACAAATCTGAACTCATGGACAGGGACATGCCTAAGAACAACCTAGTCATTACATATTCACTATAATATTGGTGCATACCAAATGTACCATCATGACCCATGATTAAGACTTTGGGATTATGAAGTGCTAAAAATATTGGGGTCTCTACATGCTACCAAAAATTTCACAATTTCCATATACTAAGGGGTAAGGTCTACTATATCACAAAGGTGTTTATCATCTAAGAACTCTCAAATGGGGAGGGATGAGTCAACAAGGTGATCTAATGGTGGGAAACCCCAAATAATGTGATTAGTACAACATTTTTCACTCCTCTCTTATCTTAAATCTCTTGGTAAAACTTCTAGAGGTGGAGCATCCACCATATGAGGTGTGTCTCAACTTTAGTTTTCTTATGGAGAAATCAAAAGGTGGCATGATTATAAACCACAATGAATATTGACTCAGGAAGATATGAAAAAAAAATCTAAGTCAAAAACAGTAGAAATAAGTTATTTTTAAGTAGTCTTATAGTTTTTCTAGGAAGTTTCAAGGATACATGAATCATATGTAATGACATGATGATCCCTATTGATCCTTTATGATAAAACTTCAACAACTACAGAGTTAGAGGAACCACACATAAAAACAAAGGGGAGATCCCACCTTGGTGTTTGGATGATGATAGGTGGTGTTATATTCATTTTTAATGAATTTAATGAATCCTCATAATTTTTATCAAAAAAATTAAATTTTTTATAACAACTGAGAAAATATAAGTACAATCATATGAAAATCATTAATTAATTGGTGGTAAAAACAAGCATGGCCTAAGGAATGTCTCACCACAAGAACACATTTTTGATATGTAAGGGGTGAAATTATTTATTTTTTTATTTATAAACTTGAATTACCTTACTCTAAATAACATTCCCAAGAAATATCCCCCTTTATACTAGGAAATTACCTTTCCCATAATTGAATAACGGACCTTTTTCAATGCAAAAGTGGTGGATAGAAACTAGGTGTTCCAAAAAATCGTCAAATTAAGGGCCATAAACTATGAAATCATCCATAAAAACCTCCATACCATTCTCATTATACATAGAAAATATATTCAACATAAAATATTGAAAATAACTAAGAGTATTAAAAATAAAAAATGGAATCCTACTATATGAAAATATGCTAAATAGATAGGTAAATTTTTTCTTTTCTTGATCCTCACAGTCTATATGGATTTCAAAATAACCTGAATAATCACCAAGGAAAAAATAATGATAATTACCAAAAAAATATTATATAATTTGGTAAATTAAGGGTAGAGTAAATTGGTCCTTTCAAGTGGGTTGATTTAGTTGATGGTATTCAATACATATTTTCAAACTATTTTACACATGTATTTGAACTAATTCATTCCTTTCATTTATAACTATAATTACTCTAATTTTAGTAGGCATAATTGGCATTTGGATAACCCATTTACTATCAGATATAGGATAGATGATCCTATCATCTTGTAATTTACTAACTTGTAATTCTACCACTTCAAGGAGGGTGGTATTTAACCACTATTGAGCTTTCTATAAGGTATTATCCTCATCATCTAAAATTATATGGTGCATGAAAATATGTTGGCTAATCTTGGGAATATCTTCCAATTTTCATTCTATAATATTTTTACACTCTCTAAAAAGGTCTAGTATTTTTTATTCATGATATGGATATAGGTTTTTGGAAATAATGATAGGAAATTGTTCAATACCCTCAAGATAGTCATATGTTAAATTAGATGGAAGTGGTTTTAATTTTTGAATACTTGTGTTTTTTGGATTGAGGGAAGAAATTTTGGGGGAGTGAGGTCTATGAAACTATATATCTTCTCATGTTTATTCTCAATAGAAATAGAATAAATTTGAATGAGATTTCTAGAATCATCGATGGTTGTGGGTATCTCATAATGAACACACTCTTTAATTAAAATATAAAATTTACATTTTTCCAAACCCACATAACAATCAAAAGATGAATTACATACCAAATCATCAATGAGTGAATATAAAGAAAACTAAGTAGATTATGGGTTGAGGAGAGAATGTTGGTTTCTTAGGTTGTTGGATACCACTTCTGTTGAGTAGATAAGAAGATTTTTGTGATCTTCAATAGGGTGTTTTATAGCATCAAGTATATTAAAACTTACATTTTGTCCCCAAAACTCCATGGAAATCATACCACTGTGAATGTTAATGATTTAATTTGTTGTTTTAAGGAAAGTACTTCCAATTATTATAGGAGAATGAATTTCGGTCTGGTTATCTTCTATCTCAATAACATAGAATTCTATAAGGAAGATAATATTCTTTATGCGATGTCACGGACCCGATTCACTCCTGAGTAACAAGACATGATTTTCCACATAGACTTAAGTGTGACTCCCTATATGAAAGAGGTTGAAGACAAGTTGTGAGGTCCTAAGGTGTTTCCATGGGGATATTATGCCATCTGGTCAGAGTGTGGCAC
The DNA here is from genome assembly GCA_963277665.1 of Viscum album. Classification (NCBI taxonomy): domain Eukaryota; kingdom Viridiplantae; phylum Streptophyta; class Magnoliopsida; order Santalales; family Viscaceae; genus Viscum; species Viscum album. The sequence continues at coordinate 1,212,545,813 of OY728122.1, forward strand.
AGTAGTGAAGATATGAATAAATAGTGGACTCATGTTAATGATGAATAAGGTAATGGAAACAAGCATAATCATTATTGAAATAAATAATCATAAAAATTTATAAACTACATAATATACAAAATATGATGTCATGTATCTAAAAAAAAGTGAAAATAGGCATAAAAGGTAATAAGAATATAGTACAATACATGCTATACAAAAGAATCAAAAAGGGAAAAACTATCCAAGCATCTTGAGCATTGATTCAGTCATCTGCTACCAAGCTCCCATAATAAAGTAAGAACTCATGTGTCCAAAATGGGATGCTTTCCCTTATCCACACCTATGATAATATAATTTTCCCAGGTACCAATAGCATCCTGGAGAGAGTGTGAGATAAATATTAGTAGGCAACCACCAATTGAATCTATGAAAAATTGAGTTAGAATATAAATTGTACAGCGTACAGGTATATCAAAACTAAAATAGTTCAAATGTAAAAAACCCATAGATTCTTCCCCCTTAGCTGTTGTCTCTGAAAATGAATTAATTTAATGAATTATGATATAGTTTATAATAATAATAACATATAATGGTTTTATAAATACTATGAAATATAATGATAATAACATAGAATCTAAGGTAAAACCAAGGCATCTTTGACCTTAGAAGGTTAATCCAAGTCAAGGTATACAACCAAGAAACCTAGAATATGGAACTATATGTAATCCAAGTGTTACCCCCAATTAATTCCATTGGAATAGTTTTTAACTGGTTCTATGGATCATGACTATAATAAATCTTGAGCTAAGAATTACTATACCAAAGGAGGAGGATCCAAGGCATCGCATGTATAAAGACGCCAAGATCATATCTTAAGAATTATAATTTCCATAGATAAAGTGAATGTATCCTATGGTATCATGTCAAGAATACACTAATATAAAAATACCATGTTTCTATGTGGTTATCTCCCTTGGAAACTAGCTTAATGAATCGAAATGGAATCCTTTGAGTGCTCAAGGTATTCCATCAAGAATCCAATGATTGCTCAAGTATGACCATTCTTATAAATAAGAGAAAGGTCCATATTAAATAATAAATTTATAAATTATATATATATATCATATGTCTTTTTAGGTCATGTAATACTCATTCCAATTACATTTTCCATGGGTTCATTCCATTACCTTTCATCATACATGAAAAAGTGAAACAATTACATGCAATCATATAATTAATTAATTATAAAGGATAAGGGTTAGGTAATATCTATATAAATTCATAGACACTTTCTAGTTAATAATTATATTTTAACTTATTAAATTAAAAAACTCTCTTTATTGAAGTTGAATCGTTCACACCTGAATGGTGTTCTGAATAATCACAACATGGGTAAAAAAGACATAACATGATACACACCCTAATTGGGTGGTAGAAGTTGAGGTATCAACCAAAAATTGCATAATAAAAGGATAATTAGGGATTTATAATACACTTTAAACAATATATATTAATTTTATAATAGTTTTAGAAAGAATTCCTAATGAAACCAGCATGCGTGCAATGGAAACAATTAATAAACAGAGAGACTTTGATAGAACCATGTCACAACCCTGACCCTAGTAGCCCAGAGTTGGTGTTTATTTTATTATAATGGTATAGACACAATAGATCATGTCACCATGGATAAATCAGTTCAGTAGTCTTGAAAAAATGTATATATACATTGTTCCCTTATTACATTGGTAATTAAACATAGTACATAATAAAGGAATATAAACTACTTCCTTGACACTTATTCAAAGATTTCATCTTCATAACCTAGGGAAGGAAAACAAATAAAAGGGTGAGATAAAATTATTAGTAAGTTTTATATATAGTATAAAAATGAATCAATAATAATTTATTCATAATCAATAAGGAATAATCAATATGGTAAGGTAAATAGCTGAAAAACACATTCCATTTAATCAATAAACCATGAATGAAAATGAATCCGTAAATTTTTTCATAGTGAAAATATCATGGATAGTAATAAATAAATATTAAATGGAGGAAATTATTAATTATTAGATGTCATGTATCTGGAACATGAAACACTAATACTAATACCTTTCACAAGATAGTTTATTTTTTTGGGTAATAACTCATTTGATTCTACTTGGAAACAAAAGAAAAGGGTATGTCGCAAACTATTTTTTCTCATGAGACCTATCGATGCATCGAGGGGATAAATAATTTTGGGCCCCACACATCTCTTCAAGTACAAATCATTATCCATAGATATATTTAATTCAATAAAAATATGCCTTATCAAAGTATCTGTATTGATTAGAGTATATGGATTTATCAATATTTCCCCAGTTAATTAAATAACATTCAAAGTAAATATTGTATGTAAACATGTTATATGGATCAGACAATAATCAAATCCATGATAAAAGAAATATGGATATTTAATAAAAAAAATTAATTATTTATGATCATAAATAAAAGGGGTAGCACACAAAGTAAATAAGGGATGAATATGGCATATGTCCCAAATAAAATAAAGTGATATTAAAAACACTTACAACTTGTAGTCAATCAAATCGTATGACCCATAAAATTAATTATCATAAAATGGAACATTAAATACAATAAAAATAAATAGATTCGTGATATGATATATGAAATGGTATTATAAAAATACCACACATAATAAATATGTGGTGAATAAATCATATCTCGTAGAAATAAAAGTGAGATGAGAAACCTCATACCTAATGTATGAAAGCGTTTTTCACTTGTACATAGTATCCAAGATAATAAAATTAGATTTATTAATTATTTAATTGATAACCTATTAAACATATATTTTATTTATTATATTTTTATTAAGTTCATTTATAGTTATTTCTATGAGTTATAATTTTTAATTTCTTTGTTCTAGGAGCATTTGTTTCGGGGTTTTATGGTCAGTTCACTTGTAAAAAAATATGGCAGTTATTTTCAATTGGAAGAAAAATATAGAAGTGAAATTATTTAGTATTAATGAACTTAAACGAGTTTAAATGTCCCAATATATCATTTTTTCTATGTTATGTGTATGACCCATTAGATAAAACATTGATGAAAATATTTTAATTTATTTTGGCATTTTTTACAGTTATCACGAACTTTTATCATTTTATTTAATATTATGTTTATATGATAGATCCAGATCATGATATAAATTATAATATGTATATTAAAATATTATTTAACCATAATAATGGTTTTATTACCAACCTTGAAGGTGGTAATGGAAAATAAAAACTCATTGTCCATGAAGGCGGTGAATTGACACATCACAGATGATGTTTTCATTTTCAGAATAAAGGGGTAAGTAAAGAGATTTGATGATAAATATTCCATTATCACAATAAAATCCTAGTATATATATGATTAGAGAGTTATTATTTCACTTTGTATAGGGAATTTGAGGATAGGATAAGAAAATAAAATAAATTAAGAGAGAAAGGAGGATTTTACCTCATGAATATTGTCTACTTAAGAGCCTCTTTAGGACACTTGGATTTGGTATTTTGGTAAGACCGTAAGTTATTGTACATGAGTAATATTCTTGTGAAGGTAATTGGGTATATTTTAGATAATATAAAATTCTTATAAGGTTTGAGTATAAGGGGTGGTGAGAGACAGTATTTAGAAGGGAGGAGAAGAGTTTTTTTATTATTTCATTCATTTTTTTATTATTTTGGATCAATACTACCAACAGTGATAATTCATGTGAATAAGTACACAAAATAGTTCTTTGATTTCTAAAGAATTGTTGATTTCATCATTAATGACTCAAAAATTTATTTATTTAACTTATAATGTTAAATATTGTAAATTATCATATTTCACTATTCACCAAAAATTCAACTATTTCAGAAAAATATCAAAAATTCACCCTAACCATTTTTAGACATGTAGATTTCCAAAATAGACAAAATTTTAAGAAGATAATTTTCTAAATATGAGAAATTTCATTTCTAATTAAAGACATCATGTATTCAAAAAATACTAATTTTATTGTTATTATAATCGATTTTACGACACTTTTAAAAATTAATTATGTTCCCATAAAACTATATTATAAATATAATATAATATAATTTTAATTTATGAATCTATTTTTGGAAAATAAATTTTTTAAATCATTATATTAATTATAAAATTGTAAATAAACATTTTTTTTCAAAAAATACCAACACCTAATTTATAAATTTTAAAACATTTATTTATGGATTCCTTAATATAAATATATCATATTTTATTAATGAGATACCTAAATTTTATTTATACTTTCATTGGTGAGGTTATTATTATAATGGAAACTTTACTATTTCAATGGTCATGATAATATTTAATAGTATATCACAGTTCTTTTAAGCTTAGTGTTATGTGAATTGTAAGCTATCAAATAAATTGAATTTATTTAAGAAGATACATATCGTGAAATATTGGGGTTTTATATTATTCCCCCATTGAAAATTTCATCTTTGAAATTTTTCATGAATATTTACTTTTAAACAGATGAGGTTGATTCTTCTTCATAACATCCTCAGGTTCCCACATTTCTTCTTCCATTTTATGGTTTCTCCAAAAAAAATATTTTACCAATCAAGTCGTCTGATTTCTCAATGTTTGCTCTCTAGTGTAAAGAATCTTGATAGGTTGTTCACAATTAGACAAATCATTTTCCAATTCTATTTCATAATAGGTGAGTATATGTATTTGGTCAATCATGTACCTCTTTTACAATGATATTTCAAACACATCAAGATCTTTGGAGAGACTTTATGTAATTTCTAATTGGTAAGCTACAGCTCTAATTATTTCTAGAATTTCAAATGGTCCGATGTACCTGGGCCTTAGTTTCCCTTTCTTACTAAACCTTATGAAATCTATCCATGGAGATACTTTTATAAAACATGATATCCAACTTTAAATTCCAAATCCTTCATATAGTTTTCATCATAACACTTTTTCCTACTTTGAGATACTTTAATATGAGCCTAACTAGTCTTTACCTTTTTCATTGTTTCTTCAATATTTAGGCGCCTATAAGTTTCCTCTCACCAACTTCATCCCAACAAGTTGGAGTATGACATCTCTTTCCAGATAATTATTTATATGGTTCCATTTGAATACTATAATGGAAACTATTATTGTATGAAAACTCTACCAAAGGAAAATAATGATCCCAAATACCTTGAAAGTCAAGTGATCGTGATTTAAATATTTCTTCCAATGTTTTAATAGACTTTTCAGATGGTCCATCGGTTTGAGGGTGATAAGCATTACTCAAATAAAGCTTGGTATCAAAATCCTTCTGAATAATATTCTATAATTTTTATGTAAAACAAGGATATAGATCAGAAACAATCGATAGAGGTGCATTATGAAGCCTTAAAACTTCATTAATATAATGTATTACTAGGTACTCAAGAGGTAAATATTATCTTATATCAAGAAAATGTTCTTATTTTGTAAGGTGATAAATAATAACCCATATCATATCATCCCTTCTAGGGGTATTTGGTAATCTAGTGACCAGGTCCATAGTAATGTCATCCGACTTCCACGTAAAATAGGTATATGTTTCATGAATACTCTAGGATGTTGTATCTCAGAATTCACTTAGTGAGAAACTAGATATCTTAACACATATTAAGTAATTTCCCACTTAATATTATTGCACCAAAAATTTTCTTTCAGATATCTATACATCATGGTACTACCACAGTGTATAGAGAAATTTGATCTATAAGAATCATCTAAAAATTCCCTTTGTAGATCAGTTATTGATGGAACACATAACCTATTTCTAAATTTCAGAATTCCATCCTCATACACAAATTGTTCCAATATTCCGTCCTTAACATATTTAATTTTCTTTTGAAAATTCTCATCATCATATTGAGAGTTTTTTATCTTTTCTAATAAATATGGTTTCATAATAATTTGGAAAAGGAGTGATATTTCCCCTTCCTTAAAAATTACCATATCCATATTTATTAAAAATATGAATATAAGATCTTTCTCAATCCTTATTTGGGTTATAAATCCATGATATTTCTTTCTTAATGCATCTAATTCCTTATTTTATTTTCTTGGGTTATAGTGTATTGAGAAATCATTATATTTTAGTTACTCAAGACATTGTATTTGCCTCATGTTAGTTCTTTCTATATAAAGATGTATTTTAAACTCTATTGAACTGTATATATCTCATTTCTTTAACCATAGAGAGAGTGTCTCAATATCTTCAGAGAAAATATTATGGATACTAACTCAACATCCTAAGTTGGGTAATTTTTTTCATGAATATTAAACTACCTTTATGTATATTAAATTACTTTATCATTTTTTATAAGGAAACAACCTAGTACTTTCTTCGATGAATTGTTGTATATCCCAAACGCATCATTTCCTAATGGTATATTCAAAATCTGAGCATTGAATAATCTTTTTTTAAATTATTAAAAAAATTATGCACATTATTTTTTCCATACGAACTTAACCCCTTTACATGTGAGATTGATTAAGGAGTTAGAAAATCAGGAAAAATTCTAAATGAATCACCGATAATAACCTGTAAAACCAGGGAAACTACATACCTTGATTATGTTCATTGGTATAGTTCATTCCTGGATTTCACTTTTCTTTACAATATCAACTGAGCTATATCCTTAGAGACAATATGGAAAAGAAAAGAAATTTTATAAAGGTAGAATTCAAAAATTATAAATTTACCATATAAATATTTCCTTATAAGAGTCTCAAGAGTGATCGGAAAGTTATTATCATGGTATTCATAGATTTTTGAATACACCAAAACATCATCAATGAATACTAAAACAAAATCATAAATATATTCCTTGAATATTATGTTCATTAGATCCATAAAAACTGAGTGTTCATTAGTCAATACAAAAGGCATTATTGTAAACTCATAATGTTCATACCTCATCTGAAAAGTTGTCTTCGTAATATATTCCATTTTTACTCAAAATTAATGATTCCTAGAATTTAAGTTAATATTTAAAAAATATTGAGCTCCATGAATTTTATCAAATAAATCATCAATGTGAGAAAGATGATACTTATTATTCATTGTAATATCATTGATATCTCTATAGACAATGCACAACCACATTGATCCATCTTTATTTTTAACAAAGAGAATAGGGTCTCGCCATGGAGAATGACTAGGTTGAATAATCCATTATTACTCAACTCCTCTAGTTGTTTCTTAATATCCACTAATTAAACAGTGTTCATTCTATAAGGATTCATTGATATTGGTCTTGCATCAATGATTAAATCAATGTTAAAATCAACTTCACATTCTAGGTGATGTCCAGGTAATTCCTTAGACAATACAATAACGTATTCAAGTACAATTGGTACATCCTTTTTTTTGACCCGAGGTGACAGATTTTGGGGGGAAAAATGGTTTGATAGGTGAAAATCATTTTTCTGTTATTATAGAGACTTTCGCATTGCCATTTTTTCAGTCTGATCCGCATTGTTATCCTTTAGGGGGAATTGGATTGACCCTACTGGTACTGGGCTGTTTATCCCTTTTTCATTATGAAGAAGGTGCAACGATTGAATAGTCCTAGCCAAAGATTACATGGGTTTAAGTATTTGTGCAATCGGTCCTCCTAGGATATTATTTCCTTGGATGGTCTCCAACAGGTTCATTTGGGGAGATATAAACACCCAATGTCCCTAGTATTCATGATTCATAGACCTTCTTCTCAAAGGTAGGTGCTCGTTGGATGACGATTTGGCCAACGACACTTAAGAAAACCATTGGTCGAGAGGATGGGAGGTCGGGCTCATCACACCCTTTTGGGGGAAATTATTTCCTATTATAGGACTATCTTATAGATTTAAGTCATGTTCATATGTTCATGAATCCTCAGTTCATTCCCAAAGAGTGTATCCATGGGCTACCCTTGGGTTTCATGATCATCATGGATATACATGGATTTGATGCTATGGAGGAAATGCATACTTAATCCATGCAATGAGGTGATCTAGAGTTTATCATCATCTAGTATAGATGGAAGGTGGTTTGATATTGGGTTTGGACCCATAATATGGGCTTCCTACATATTTTCCAAAGAGGAATCAGAGCCCGTGTAGTTCGGTTATGAGGACTTACACATAGGAGGAATCCCTTTCGAATTTGGGGAACATTTTATTAGGACTGACTTCTAAGGAGAACTTCCCTTGAGCTCGAGCCTTGGATAGGAATCCTACGTATCCCAGTTATAGTTGGAATCAGAGTTCTCATAGTTCATTTATCTTGGGTCTTACACCTAAGAGGAGGCCCATTTATTGAGATCATAACTGGGTGATCATTTTGGAAGGGCACCCCTTTGAGCTCGGGCCTTCAAGCAGGCATCCTACATATCCTATTTGGAATAGGAATTAGAGTTCTCATATTTCATTTATGGGTTTCCCAACATCGTATCATCATAAAACTCTAATCCCACATGAGTCATGCTCGGTGTGAGAAACAAGAGAATGTGAAGGATTCAACAAGGTCACATATTCTCCACTCTGCTGGTGGAAAAGGAGGACGACGATGGTGGAAGAGGTCATGGCTATAATCTTGATGGGAGAGGTAAATGGGAGATTTAAGCATGAAACCCTTACCAATGTTAATATATGGGGTAGTTTCATCTAGTGATTTATCCATACATGTCTCGAACTGAGGAAAAGAGGGTGAATAGTGACACCTCTCGCAAAATGCTAGGGGTTACCTCAAGAGTAGTGTCCTTTTGTTGGTTCTGGGAAAGGGGAGGAGCATCATCCCTGGTCAAAGGGGAAGGAAAGAGTTGAATTTTTTCTTTTCACTAACACTCATTTAAGGGAAAGGAAAATGGTTACCCCTAAACCCAAGAACAGGGAGGTTCACATTGGAATTCGGAAGTTGGTCCTTCGTTTATGTGGGAATGTAGACTTAGAGACATTATGGAGGTTCAAAGTGTTGTAAGGAAATCCTTCGTGACTCTTCTTACCTTAGTTATGCAGATTCAGAAAGGCACGCTGGTGTTCCCGATGATCTAATCATACAGGTTTGGTGGTTTGGAGGAGGCTTTGGCCTAATGTCGATGGACTAGTTCATAGAGGATCTATGGAGTGTTGGACAGTAATGGAGGGGAATTATTAGATCCAGAGGGAAGGACACTTGAAGACACCCCATTCCAAGTATTGTTTTCTCATGGGTAATGGGGGAATCCCCGCATAGCATAATGTTATGCGGGTAAAGGTTTCGTCTGTGTATCGAAGCAGTATACAGACATGGGTATGGACCACTACATACCAAAGTTTTATGTGGTCTTGTATGTGGTTCTCCAAGCCTCTTAGGGTTCCATTCATGTACTAATGTAGTACTTGGTGTAGGGTTCGATCCACATAGTGATGTGCAATGCGGAGAGCAAAATTGAATAATTTCTTGGAGCCTATGGTTCACAATAAATTCATCCGTGAAGAATTTATGCTTCGAAATGGAACCAATTAGGTTCTTGGTTCACCAATTATTATTAAGTTTCTTATTTTTATAGTTTTTGGCTGGTTATACGTGTGGAAAATTGGTTCGTGGTTCGCACATCATCGATGATTCAAAATCAAAGTCAGAATCCTCTCCATATCTTAATTCTCTCTTACATCCTCTAGGTTATCCTTCATTCTCTCTTCCACCCATCTCCACTCTCTCCTTTTTCAATTCCTCTTGTTCTACTTTTATAGAGAACTGGGTAAATCATATCTATGGGAATGAGACACAATTTTTATAAGATCATAAAGATATATATTAACCCATGGAAGACTCGGTAAACTAGGATTTATGGAGACTATGGTTCACGAGAAGTGGTTCGCAGAACCCTACCATATAGCTTCATTCGTGAAATGCTTAGTTCACATGGAAGTATTCGGATGACAATTATGTGCCTGGGTTCTCCAATGACACGATTCGTGGCATCCTGGGTTTTCTGGCCATCGCCTATGGGCCAGCACCTCATGGGTCCTTCTATATACTGATGGTTCGTGGTTAATGTGATCAATGAACCTTTCCTGGTGATGGTATGTTGTATACTAAAAGATCTTGAAAATTTTTATCTCTTCAAGTTTCATATCACATTTTTAATCCAATTTGAAACCATTTTCCTTTCTATACCTATAGTAATATTTTCTTCCCCCTAAAAAGTGCTTGTAGGAGTGTTTACTTCCTTTTGAAAAGTTTTCAAGACCCTAAAAGTTTCACCCATTGGAATGTCATCCAATTGGAATGAAGAGGAGGCTATTCTGCTGTATAAGTGGTCCTAAATTGAAGTGGTTTTTGGAACAACAGGTAGGCCCGAAAGTGGGACCATGATTTCTTATAGGGGCCCAGTTCATTTTCCTTTTACCATTTCTCATAAAAAAAGCACTCTGGACATCTCCTTAGATTCCTTTGCATCTATGTCCTGAATCCTTTGAAAAATCCATATTTGCAAACCACTCTGTAGGTTCTGTGAACCGAACTCTTCAAAATTAATTCTACACATGAACTGAATTTTGGGTAAGTGAAATGTACCATGGAATTTAGAACTTATGTCTGGACCTCCAAATAGGATAATTCTATGTAATTTTCATATTCTGCACACTGAAATTTAAACCAGTGAACTGAACATTGAACATTGTTAAACCAAACTTAAAATTTTAATTGGAAAACTTTGAATAACTACATTTCAAGGCCTCACCTTTCAGTTTCTTAATTTTGTAAACCACTTAGTTTCCTAGCCAATGACCCATGGGCCAGCGCCTCGTGGGCCTTCTGCATATTGAAGCCCTATTCTGGAAATGGATTTCATATACCGGTATGCAATAAATGACTTCCTTGTACCGTTTCTGGGAGTTTTACGTGGACCCAATGAGAAAATTCTTCTTTAGGTCCCTTGTCCATTTTTGTGGATCTTATCTAACAATTTTCTTATTGTACTTACTATTTGTGACCCTTTTGATCTTTTTTTGTAGAATGCAATGGATCTTCCACGGGTCTTGATGGAATCAACCAGGACAAGATAATCCATGATTTAGGACACTAAGGACCATATTCGATCTTACATTGTTCCTTAGGATGTTACCTTAAAATATATTCTTACACCAGAGCTTCTAGATTACCCATTATCCATTCAACTTCCGTAATACGGATTTGGTCTTTCTAATGATGTATGTTTTCAATTCTCACTAAGAGGATCAGTGTGGAATCAGATCATTCATAGTTTTCGTGACCCTTCCTTCAGACTAGTCACCCAGGAGTACCCATCTATTTTCAACCTTTCCCAATAAAACCCTAATGGTTGGTGGTGCAGCAAATAAGACCTACGCTCCGGAGGATACTTTCCGGATGATTAGTTCTATGAATTATAGGTAAATCAAATCTTTTTATAGTCCCACAATCAGTTGGAAGTAGTGAACTTGTACCAGGCATCTTGGGACTCCCAATTTTCAGTTTTCTCTCTAAGATAAATCCAATCTAAACTGATAATCCGCTGGTGTTCAAGTACCAATACATTACATTTATTACATGGAGAGGTGTGGATCAGATTATGGGACATCTATCATCTTGGAGGGATCCCCATTCTTAGAAATATGTATAATGATTTCCTTCCAGCATCCACTACTTGGGATAATTCCAATTGGGTGTCCCCGCTGGCCAGGAGCCTGCTGGTCATAGCATAGGGACTACTTGGTCAACCCCTTCAAGATCACTCCCTTATCCAATTTTAGGATTGGATATGGTCATTTCTATAAGTGAACGGGCCTATGATAAGTGTTTTCTACAGTCAGACTCATCCAACCCAACAATCTCGACAAATTATAGGGTTATATTGCGCCACCCTTAAAGCAGGATGATACACTAACTGGGGATGTGAGATTCGATTAGACGTGCCACCCAATCTTAGATTAGCGGGTTTCTTCTCCATGATTTTGATAGAATGTCTCTTTCCTTCATATGATATATACACCGGTGTCATATTTTGTACTCTGATGATAAAATCTATGTTGGAAGAGGGTCAACCAATCAATCTGACTTTTCCTACTCTTTCCCAACATTATGAGTTGTTTGGGAAAATATTAGAAGCTAAACCTCCGCATCATATAATAGGACAATTTAAATTTTTATATGGGTTTATAGAAGAACATTTTCCCTATTATGAATATCAATATTCTTCAAGGGTTCCTCATTCAGACTTTCACCCCTCCCTTCTTAACATTGTTGTTGGTCATCCTACGACCTTAAGATTTAGAAATGTGTTTGGGATACAGAATTATACTTCATGCTTTTATTTTTCACCATACCCTACCCCTCATGGGATGAGGTTATTAAGTGGAGAACTCATATATCATCACTCTTCGAGACATGATGCTAACTGATCGCATAGATCAAGTGTTCATTTTTAACCCATACATCCCTTACCAGTTTTCTAGGAAATTTGGATGCCTTAAATAGATAGTACTTCTTCCTTTTGTTCAGTTTATGGGATAATATCATCCTAAAATTATTCTCTAATTATGACTTATAATGATTCAGGAAGGTGCTACCATAGAGTTCATCATCCCTAATATGATAAGATCCATATTTCTATCATTGGAGTATTTCCAACTATGGGTGGACTATTACCCTGATAGGTTTCTAGAAAGACCAATTTGATGGTTCCTAAAGCCATTATCCATCCTTCTCCCTATCATGACTGCAACGACCATTCCATTTATTCCTCTCCCTATGGTGAGAAGATGCTAGATCCACCCTCAGATGCATCTAGAAGGGGCGTTACCTACATATCCCATCTTAATAGGGAGCGATTTAGACTACTCCCCTCCTATGGATACCATTCACAACCCTAATGAGGTTGGCCCCGGCATAATGTCATCAGATATCCCAAAAGTCAGGAACAGTCTCCTGTGTCTGGATCCAGGGGCTGAACCATCTATAGGGAGGGAGATCCCCCCTACCTGAGTAACCTATATTCCATCCCTTCCAACTACCGTAATTATTCTTCCCATCTATAGACTTATTGCAGTGAGGGAGGAATAAGGTCCCGATGCCACGAGGAGGCATCAAGTGGTGTGAAAAGAGGAATGGAGTTAGTTATGTGCCCTTTTGTGGAAACTCCTTGGATAACTTCATCAATGAAAAGGACAACATCTGGTAATTATTTGTCTCATTGGGTTTGGGTGGCTTTGATTTCCAAAATCTAAACTTTCTTATTTACCATATTTTTATAGGCCAGGAATACCTTGCTTCTTTTGAAGACAACCTTTCTAGATTTAATTCTTCACATCATTAGGTAATGACCTAAAAAGATATTTTTAAGGAACTCAATCATATGACAGTTGATGAGGCAAAGTCTCATGACTTGGTGGTTTCCCAAATAGAAGAGTTACGATAATGTGAGGCTTGTGTGGCAAGGTTGAAGGATCTAATGGCCTCCTCAGGTTCCAACTATGAAGTTATCAAGAAGAAAGGTTTGGACCTCAAATCTATTATGAAATGCGTACACCCCATGGTCAAAGATGAGTCAGAAGAAAGAGATGCTCTAGAGAAAATCCTTGATATTCCACGGCGATTTCTCATCAATTTTCTGGAAAGGGTGAGCTGATCCTCAGTGTAATTTTCTAAAATTGTGATGTACTCACATTATTTTGATATCATGGAGAGACTCCAAACTGAGGATGTTACTCTATATTTTTTTTGAACTAATGGAACTATTTAGACCTCCAATTCTTCTATTCTTTCTTTTTTCTACAATTTCAATCAATCACAAGAGACCATATAATCATCATTCTGATCAGGAATTAATTTAAACCGTGATTCATAACTGGTAAATTGAAATAATTCAATCAGGCACTAATTTTTTCTTGATCTAGGGGACTCAGCGAGCGTAGTTCAACTATTACTAGGGTCACATAGAAAACCTTACAATATTTTGTTCACTTTTCATTATTGTCCTAATTTTTTTCTATGACTATTTGTTATGGTCTTAGAATGAATAAATTGACTTTTACTTAGGCTTCCCTTTACGGGTTTTTGACCGAAAATATTTGTGTCTTTTTTGAATATTTTATTGCTTTAAATTTTTGCCTAAACCATACATAGTATAGGTTTAATGAGATGGTACTAAAATTTTATCCAGGGGTGCCCTTTGCAGGTTTTCACTTTGGAAAGTATTGCTTATTTTTCATTGGCGGTTTATAGTATTTCTAATCAAACTTATTACTGATGTTTTAGGTTGAATATATTTGACCAAAATTAATAGGTTAGGGGGAATTTTAGATTCATTAGAAGGATATTTCTTAATAATTCTCAAACATGAATGAGGGATTTTTATTGACTCTGACTTTTCATTTTTTGTAGGTATATGGGGATTGGGAGCCGTTTTAGGCATATAGTGGTAGGAAAGGACTCTCCTGAGGATGAATTTTCCTTTGGTTGACAATAATTTTGTAGGAGACATATGTAGATCCATTGGGGCATGATGTGAATAGTAAAACAAAGGTGTTCATAGGACACTGGCCATCCATTTTTTATGGCATGGGAGATTTATAACACTTTTTATTTTTTTTCAAGTTGGCGACCACTATGGGTGGTCTATCTCAAAGATGATGTACGAATGTATTAGGGAAATTTGTATCATATTTGAATGGGAAACTAAACCCACACAAATTCCTCTTTTGTAAGGGAGAGATGGTGAATTTTATAGTTTAACATCATACAACCAGGACACTTGAAACATATTATGGGAGTTCATTTTATTCTAACCAAGTGAGAGAAAATTATTTATTAGTTCAATTAGAAATTATTTTTATATTTGGACATTTAACAGGAGAAAATTATGAAAACTATAATTCATGAGGTTCGTGAATATGAGGATTGATATGGGACATAAATGTCATTCGGGTGTATAGAAATAGGAAAGGACTCTCCTAGGGATGAATTTGGCCTTTGGTTGATGGTCGTTTCATACGGGACACTTGTAGAGCCATTGAGGCATGATGTGAATAGTCAAGAAAAGGTGTCTATAGGACACTATCCATCCATCTCCGATGGCCATTAAGGATTATGGGGATTTGTACCTTTCTGGACACGACGTATAGCTTATAAAAGGGGGTGCTCCTAAACATGAAAGGGGAATTTCTTTAGCTGGACTTTACTGGGAAGATGAGCAATAAGTGGGGGCGTTTTTTTATAATGTGGATTAAATTCATGCATATAGAAGGGGCATCTTTACTTTATAGAGGCCTTTAGATATCAGATCTGATTCGAGATAGGATGTTCTGATATATCTATGATGTGGGTAGGAAAGAGAATGTAAACCATGACTTTTAGGGTTCTTGAATCAAGAGGGATTTCATGGGGATTGGGAGCCATTAGGCATACCAAGGTAGGAGAGGACTCTCTTGAGGAAAAATTTTCCTTTGATTTATGGGAATTTTGTATGAAACATATGCAGATCCACCGAGGCATGATATGCCTAGTCAAAAAATGTGTCTGCAGGACACTGCCCTTCTAACTCCTATGTCCGTAGAGGGTTATGGGGATCCAATATTACTCAAAGCATGGAGTTTAATGTGTGGAATGAGTGTATCTAGATACATTAGAAACATACTGGCTATGATTCTCCTATGGGATCAAGTAATCCCCTACATAGATCTGGCTCATACATAGGGTGTGGCATCTGTTCTATCTTTGGAGTATCCTGCAAGTTAACATCGTATGGCCAATACTCGAGGTTCCTTATGGGGAAGGGAACCATAACATGCCTTTTAGGGTCATGATGCTAGGACTATCATGACTTGGACTAGTTTTCTATGATGCCATGGTGGATCTCTTGCTGAGGTACCTAAGCTCACATGAGCAATGCTCAGTGTGAGAAACAAGGGATTACAAGGATTTCGGGTCACCACTTAAGAATGGTGTAATCAATGGTAGGTATCAGTTTATGCTTAGACGAACTTTGTGAAGTTTAACGTCATTCATCAAGGATGAATTACACAAAATTTATCATTATTTGGGGTGTACTTTGGGTAATCCCATCATGAAAGAAGGTAAATATGATTATCCTTAAGCAACCCTATAAATAGGACTTGTTCGGGGATTCTCTACTTTTATTTAATTCATGCGCAGAGAAGGGGACATTTTAATACTTTCTGTGGATGAGTCTGAATCTTAGGATTCGAATCTACCACACATTTGTTTGGGGGAAACCAAATTACATAGGATTTCCAATGAACATTCCTTTTGGAGGTCTATCCCATACGCAGTAAGGAAAGGAATTTTGTTTAAGGAGGACAATCCAAGATAAGAATCTAAGCATTTCTATTTTTGTGGTGTAGTTTAATATCGTGTAGCTGGGACACTTATGGACTTGTAGTTTAGGGCTGTGTGGTAAGGACATTGGCAGCACATTTTACCATCGTGTTGTGGAGATGACTTGGCACAAAGACCATAAATATATTTTAGTAAATTATATTTGTGATATTCTATTATTCCTTAGACATGAGTGATTATAAAAGGTTTAAACCATATTCCTAGGGGGCCTTGGATCAGGTGGAATGACATGGCTCTTGGACGCCATTGGGCATATGGAAATAGGAAAATCCTATCGTGAGTATGAATTTTACTTTGATTAATAGTCATTTTATATGAAACATATGAAGAGGAACTAGGGCATGATGTGTGTAGTAAAAAAAGGTGTTTGTTGGATACTATCCTTCAATCTATGATGGCCATGAAGGATTATGGGGACCCAAGTTTTCTCAGAGTATGGAGTTTGATGAATGGAAAAGATGTGTCAGAGAATGTAATAAATATATATTTCATGATTAGTCGTTAACTATGGAAGTTTCTACATAGATCTGACTCATATGTAGTGGGAAGCATTATATTTTGACTCCTTATAGGGGTAATAATTCAAACATAGAACTTCTACCATCTCTTTTCATTTTGTTGTGTTGAAAATTGGGGGCATGTTCGAGATCTCGTAACACCAAGAATATGGCCAAACATGATTACCTAGGAACATTTTAGTTTAATGTCATGCGGTTTGGACCTTTTATGGATTCCCATATGCAAGTATGACCTATACACAGAGGTAGAGTCATTTTTTAAAATGTTTTCTAGACTAGGATGGTGGATCCAGGTGTCACTACATACCCTTCAAAGGAAGGAATCTAGCCACACATAGTTCTGGAAAGAAATTTCCTACATAGGTTTGGACCGTACATAGGGAAGAGGGGAATCTTTGTTTCATAGAGGATAGACCATGATGTGGGGTCAAGGTGTCACTATGTATCTTGTAATGGAAGAAATCAAGGAACACATAGTTCTGTAAATGAATTCCGTACATAGGTTTGGAATATACGTAGGGAAGAGTGGTATATTTGTGTCCTGGTGGTTGGACCAAGATTTGGGGTCAAGGTGTCACTACATATCCTATAAGGGTAGGAATAAATCCACATGTAATTCTAGAAATATCCTCCCTATAAAGGTATGGTTTATGCACAGGGAGGGGGAAGGCATTTTGAATGATTTCTGAACTGAGATATGAGATATGGACATCACTACGTATCCTACTAAGATAAGAATCAATCCCTACATAGTTCTACAAATTCCCTCCCTGTATAGGTCCAATCCATACACAAAGAGGGGGTCATTTTTATCTAGTGCTGATAGCTGGGCTAGGATAGATGATCCTAATGTCACTACGCATCCTACAAGGGCAAGAATCAATCCATATGTAGATCTAAAAGTTTCCTATAGAGGTATGGTTCATGTGTAGGGAAACGAGAGGAAATTTTTTTATTTGATTTTTGGCTATGCCAGGATGATAAATTTGGTTGTCACTACATATCCTGCAAGGGCAGGAATCAAGCCATACATAGTTCGAGAAACTATATGATCCCTCTACTGATCTAACTCGGGCATAGGGGAGGGGGAATTTGGGTTTTATCCTTTATGGGTGTTGGGTCAACCATATTCCTCAATGATTTTTCTATGAAAGGGAACCCTTACCACTAATCCTAATCTCATGTGAGTTATACTCAATGTGAGAAACAATGATAGACAATGATTTCCATCATAGTATGGGGTGATAGGGGATATAATAGTGGAATTCTGTTTCATGTGATGGATGGGCCAAGATCGAGGATTGAGGCATCGCTATGTATCACATAGATGAATGGGAATCAAGACACATGTAGTTCTTGAAATTACCTACATGTGTTTTTTTGAGCCATGAAAAAAAATGGGGAGGGTATTTCTATATTATCCTTGCATGAATTTGACTTATACGCAATATATTGTTAGCTAGAACACAATACCTACCATGCAGTTTAACATCATGCGGTGAGGATGAAGATGCTATGCAGTTTAGGGTCATGAAGCAAGGATGATTTTGGACTTTCAGTTTAATGTCATTCGGTAAGGAATGTTTCTATGAAGTTTTACATCATGCATTAAGTAAAATTTTGTCCTTGCAGTTTAACATTGTGTGGTAAGGACGAAGATGTTTCTATGCAGTTTTACGCCATGCAGCAAGGATGATTTTGTCCTTGTAGTTTAACATCATGCGGTAAGGATGAAGATGTTGGTATACTATTTTAAATCATATATCTAGGATTATTTTGTGTCACTAATTAGTTTGACATCTTGCGGCTAAGATGTATGTGTCACTATTATGTGATATATTTCTTCAAAAACCATGCATTGGTGGGAGGTGTGATGATCTTTCCATCTATTGATATCAAGTCATATGCTCCATGGGAGTATACATTATGTATGACATATGGTCCCTATTATTTTGGATCAAGCTTTAGGGGCTTCTTCCTGAGTATCATTGGGGTTTTTAAGACCAACATCATCTCTTCTTAGAGGAAATACCAAAGGAAAACCTTTTTGTTGAAGGCTCGTACGATCTGATTTTGGTAGATTTCCAAATGGTGAAAAGCGTGAAACATTTTCTCATCCATTCACTGCAACTCATCAAAGCATTTTTGGGACTTCTCATCCATAGACAGTTGATAACAAATGGAAATTCAGAGTGATGGCACTTGAAATTTGATGTAAAACTGTCTCTACCCCATATACTAGTGAGTACAGGGTTGCCTAGGTGGCAGTGTGGGTTGTGGTCTGGTAAGCCCATAAAGCATGAAAGAGATTTTCTGGCCATGATTTCTTTTCTTTGTCTACCATATTTTAGAATATGTTGGACAAAGTTTTTTTTAAATCCTCTATCTTCCTTTTGTCCACTTCATGGTAGCGGGATTAACGGTTGGATTTGATTCCATATTCTTCGTATAACATGTCCAACTCAGTAGATCAGAAGTCGATGTCATTGTCCTTTAGTATTGTATAACGGACACCAAATCTGGTAATGATGTGGGATTTCAAAAACCTAACAATGTTTCTTACTCTGGCCTCTTTAAGGGATACAACTTCAGAACATTTGGAGAAAAATTTGGTTTCTATGAGAATGAACTTGAATTTTCTAGCTATGGTGGGAGGATATGGTCCCACAATATCCATTCCCTATATAGAAAATTTCCAGGAGTACTTATCCGTGTGAAGTAGTTTTGTGGTTTGGTGAATGAAATTGGAATGAACTTGGTAGGGATGGAACATCTTGGAAAAAGTGGCACAATCTTATATCATAGTGGGACAATAGTATCCAAGCCTTTGAATTTTTTTGGAGAGCTTGGTTTCCGATTGATGTTCTCCACAAGTTTCGACATGCACTTCTTTCATTGTAATAGTTATCTCTTCTCCATCAAGGAACCTAAGAAGGACTCTGTCAAGGCCTCATTTTTAGATAACATTTTCTTGATTTTCACCATCGTACAAAACAAAATTGACTTCCCACATTCAGATCTGTTCTCTTCTAGCCCTATCTGGTGGGAGTTCCCCCCTCTGGAGGTAATTCATAATAGGAGTTATCCAGTCGGTTGTGTGACCATAAGGCTCAGTAATGTGGCTAATCTCATCGATTTCTTCCATGTTGTTATGAATGAATGGAAAGACCATACGACAGTGGGAAATAATAATGATTGTTTCATCTCGGTCTAGATCTACTAGGGTTGTGGCTGCATTTTCCAATGCATCGGCTTGAGCATTTTGTGACTAGGGACATAATTTAGTGTTGGTTCTGATGGGAATTCCACCATCAACTCTCATACATGGTTCATCAAAGGAACAAATACTTCTTTATTAATGGAATAGTCACTATTGAACTATATGATGACCCTCTCTAAATAACCTTTTATCTTCAGGTGTTCTGCTCATGCATGGAGGGCCAACTCTAGGCCTACAATGAGGGCCTAGTATTCTAATCCATTATTTGTGCACCCCTATGAAAGTAGGAAGGAGTAAGGAAATATTTATTTATCTGAAGATGTGAGTATAACTCCAAACCCCGCTTTATTGAGCTTGGGATCCTCCATCCTTTTCCATATTAGGATTCTAGAGGCACCTTTGAAGTACATTTCCCATGCCTAGGGGCCTTCTTGGGTAAAGAATACTTCTTCATCAGGAAGTTCAGTATCTAATGGGGTCATTTATACTGAGGGGTGCTCCGCTATGAAATCTGATAACACCTAGTCTATGATGGCTTCCTGGGGAATGTATAGTCTGTCAAACTATTTCAGGATGACTTCCCTCCATGATAGTCATCCAGTTAGCATAGTACAGTAGAGGATATACTTTAGCGGGTTGCATTAGGAGACCAGATGGACCTTATGGTGCTCCAGGTAATGCCTATGTTTCTAAACTACAAAGACCAGGGCTAGGTAGTTCTTTTTGATTCCTGAATATCGAGTCTCAGCATAGATCATTGTTCAACTATGATAATAGAGAATATTCTCACTACTGTAATCATTCTTCTATGCGAGTAAAGTTCCTAAAAACCATTCCAAGGAAGTTACATACAAAATGAGTGGTCTTCCATAAACTGTTTGCATCAACACTAGTGGGATTAGAAGATACCTTTTAAGATATTTGAATGATTCTTGACAATCATTATCCGATTGGTATGTGACCTCTTTCTTCATCAACATAGTGAAAGGAAGAAACTTAACTTCAAGGTTGGCTGTGAAGCACCAAATGTAAGCTAGGTGCCCCTAAATACCCCTTAACTTAGTGAGGTTGTGAGGTGGAGACATTCCAAGTATGGATTTTGTCTTCTCAAGGTTTAATTTGATGTTGTGATGGAGTACAACAAAGCCAATTAATTTCCAAGAGGTAACACTGAAAGTACACTTTAGAGGATTCATATTTTAACTATGTTGTCATAGTTTATTGAAGATAGTTTCGAGATCTGTCAAGTGGTTTGAGCACTATCATGATTTAACCACCAAGTAATCAACATATAAATCGACTAATTTTCCCATGAAGGGTTTGAAAATGCAATGCATGGTGTGATGATATGTAGTGCCGCCATATTTAAGACCAAAGGGAATCACCTTATAGAATAATACTCCATGGGGGGATCTAAAAGCAGTTGATTCTTCATCTTATCATGCCATTCAGATTTGGTTGTATCCATAATAGTCATCTAGAAAATATAGGGCATCATATCTAGTGGTCACATTGATCAGCAATTCTGTGATCAGGACTAGGAAATCATCTTTCGAGTAGTGCTGATTGAGGTCCCTAAAGTCAATGCAGACTCTAATATGTCTATTCTTATTTTTGATAGGGATATTATTTTCCATCCATATTGGATAATGGACTTCCTGAATTAAGTTATCTTTGATTATTTGGTCAACTTCAGCCTCTATTTTGGCAACATGTGTCGGGTGGGTCCTTCTGGCAGCCAGCTTGTAACCACAGTGGTCTTCTGGTAGACCTAGGTGAATAGTGGAAACCTCAATATCAAGGACTAGAATTTTTCTGTAGTTCCATGAAAAAACATATCAAATATTCTTTATGAAGGAGGTATATGCCTCATGCTCTTCAAAAGGAATATCCACACTAATCAAAGTGTGTCACAAGTTGTCTTTGGTTCCCAAGTTTATCTCCCTAAGTTCATCGATCATGGAAGATACGCATTCTTCGAATGTGGGAGGGGAATATTTGAGAACGTATTCTTATTATTCTTATTCTTCTTCTTCCTCCTTGACATATTCTTACTCTTATGATGGGGAGGATATTCTTGATATGAGCTCTCCAACATTGGGAGAGGAATCACAACTCTAATTTTTGGAAACTGATACAACTCTTTTTGCCTCGGATAACTATGGGAAACTCTCTAAAGAGGATGGGATGGGGGTGGAGGAGTTTCATTGATTTCTTTTATTAATAGGACATCATCTTATGCCTTAGTCTGTAAGGAAGAAACTAGGTGGTGCCTCAAGGCAGAGTTGGGAGCATTTTTGTTTGATCCCTCACCATTTTCTTGGGGGTTATCATGATTTTTAGCATCCTTGGGCATAGTGGCCATAACAGAAATCATGAAAATGGTTGAGTATGTGTATGAGATTTAACTAATGCACTCAACCTAATTTGTGGGTAATACATACTCTTCCCTAAGCTATTTGAGGAGATCGGCGGAAGCCATTTCCAATCCATTTGGGGTAGTGATCTAATCAACATCGTCTGCCAAATACTTATTCTCTTTCAGTTCATAAAACCCTACATCAATGTAATGTGACTCCCAGGATTCGAATGTGGATTTATCGGCGTGAAATGTCCCATTTTTCTCATTATCACAATATTTGACAAACTAATGGTATGATGAGGGGATCATAGTATGCTTATGTAGCCAAGGCCTCCCCAACAGGACATTTAAGGTTGTACTTTTCCGCACTATTAGAAACTCAGAATCAGACACAAGTTCACTAATCCAAGTTTTTACCATGATTCATCCCAGTGGATTCTGCTTGCATTTTTTATATCCTAGTAGAGTGGTGGTGCAGGGTGTCAGACTGTCCTCATCATAGCCCAACCAACGAAGTGTTCGTAATGGGATGAAATTAACTCCATATCCATTTTCAATGAAAATATTCTGGAAATCAATGCCATTTATCTTTCCAAACACATGTAAGGTATTGATGTGTCCCTTCATGATGGCATCTTCATCCTGATCTATGAAGGAGATGATGACATGGAATTCTGTGGGATTTTTCTCTGTCCGATAGACTTCGACAGCTGCTACTTCAACCTTAAATTCCTAGGGACTTATTAAAGCTTTAATGAGTGCTTCTCTAAGGTTTTCTGATATATTCAAGTCATCCAGTATCTATAGCTTTGCTATAACTGAGGATAGATTATTTATAATATCATATTTATTCTCTAAAGGTTGGCACTTCCCAGCTTAGGGATTCACTTTTGTGAGCAGTTTAGGGTCTTGATATTTGTATATAGATGGTATGGCCTCATGACAGGATATGATGGTGCTTCTATGCTTTCCAAGTTTCTTTGAACTAATCTACATTCACTCCTTTGGTGATTATACATATGATCTTCCTCCGCTGGACACTCCAAGATTATTGGTCTTCAATTTCTTCCAGAAGGAGAAGAGAAACACTCTAGTTCCTATTGTGTCTATTGGAGGGTCCTTCTGCGAGTTTCCACAACATTAACAGTTTGAGTTAATGTGTGGTCAGAAAATTTTCTCCTACCACGATCACACCTTCCTGGAAACACTCAGCCTATATGGCCTCTTCCTCAGTCTCTTCGGTTAGATTTGGGGAATTTGGGTTCATGGCCATAGTCACTATCTAAGAAGGGATCAATCAAATGAATGACATTAATGGAGTTGAAGATCAGTTCTTGATCAGACAATAATTCTGTCTATTTTTCTTCTTCTAATTATGTCGTTTGGCAGGGTGGTGCCCATTGTCCCATTTGGTGGGGTGGTTCCTGTTGTCCCATTTGGCGGGGCTATGGTCATTGTCCCATTTTGAGAGGCGGTTCCCATTCATTCAAGTATTCTAGCATGAAGTCTGAAAGTTTCAAGACCAGTTTCATATTTGGTTTCAACTCATCTTCTTGCTCCTGCTTTCTACATTTTTTTTCCTCGAAAGGTTGTGGGATTGAGGATGATGGTTGTCTTAAATTAGGATCTATTGGGTCATGGTTGGTTTCTTCATCTATTCTTGGAGGATTCCATGATCTCTATTGACTATTTTCTGAGTCATCCATCTATCAAAAAAAATCTCCTTTTTGTTGGTGACTATTTTCCACTCCTCTTCCTCTCTTGGGTCTAAAGTGGAGACTTCTACCATTTGTGCTGGAAGCATACCTAATTTGACTTGTCTAGAATCCATAATCTTTTACAAGAGATCCTTGAAAACAAATAACTCATAGATGGTGTGTCCCAGTATCCGGTGGTAGATAAAATAATTTGGATGGCCATTGAGACCCACTTCATCAACTCGCTTTGTCCTTATTAGTGAGAGAAATTTGCAATTCATGGTGGCTACGAAGTAGCCATGGACTTGGTCATCTCTAAATTAATAGAAATTATTTATCCCTTCCTCGAACTAATTTCTTTTGGCACCCCTTCGCTCATCTTTCTGAGGTGGGGTTGTTTTGGTGTTTAGGGGGTCTTGCATGGTTTGGTGGATTCCTAGCAACTGAAGCTGGTGTCGGGGTGGCTTAAGCATGATAGCATATGCTTTATCTTTTCCCATTCATTTTCCTAGGGCTGATGGGGCCACTTGGGTCTTGAGATTGGTCCACTTCTATGAGTATTCTATCCTTTTGGGTAGTGGTAGAGAAATTCCAGAACCCACTTGTGTACTTCACAAAGATGAGTGGTGTCTGAAATTCATCATGGAGATTATCGATGCACATAGAGATCATTTCATCTTGGGGGGTCGACTGGTTCAGGGAGTAAGTCATGCATTTCTATATGGCGATGAAGTTTGAAACTCGTTTACCCAAATGGCCTGAAGGCCTTTTTTATATTTTTATTATATATAATACTCATTTTAAGGGATGAAGGGGAACTCGTACATGACCCGTAGGACCAAGGCACAAGGCCCGACATGACTCACAATACATGACATGAAGGCCCAGAGGCATACTATGCCCAATACATGATCCGTAGACCCAACCCACAAGAACTGACCCTCCCCAACTTCTGCATCATTGATCGCCAAGCTCCCCACCTTGCATTAATGATCGTCTAGCATTTCCCCGTACAATGTTTCACAGTGCCTGATCGGCTAGAATTGCCCGACACGACTCTTTCATTCTCTTGCTACTTACAGTTAATGAGATCACAGACTACTGTCTTAGACAATGTTGAACTGAACTGGAATAGAAACTATCATCAGAGGTCCTCCCAACCTGTGATTGAGTTATCCGGTAAAATGGTATACCACATGAAGGATGAACCCTACAACATTTGGATGAAGAACCTGAGTTTCACTAATTCTAGTTTTTCTAGGTTTCCCATCATGGGGTCACAATAAGATTCATAGTTCATTAGATGTTGTTCCGGGTCTTATAAACCATTGAACACTGGAAATATAGGATTCCTAAAGTTTGACAGTGGCAGAACATTTCTTACCAAATTAGGGTAAGGTTTGAATTCTGTTTGTATCAAAGTGAGCCACCCATCCATGGATCACAGCTGAGCTATCAATTTCCCAATAGTATTCAAGAGCCCTTGATGCATATCCTTCTATAATTGAGCTTGGGCAGGTGCAGTAGGGGGAAAAACAGGACGTGCAGTCACTGCTAGAATTTGGGGTGGATACCCATCCAGGTATATCCTTTTTGAGTTCTCCTGAATGTATTCTGCCTACTTTCCCAGTGGATGGAATTATTGATGTCCTTTCGAGGCCATGTTTAAGGAGACAGATGGTACCGATGATGGATTGGACAGGCATCCAAGCTTGGATTCTTTTTTTGGGATGAGTGCTTGTGGAAGAGGTACCTCTTCTAGGAACATCTGTTGACGTTACACTTAAGGAACACAAATGGAAAGATATCTTCCTCGACGCTGCTCTTCATTGATTTGCCTAAGATCTTTTATTTCTTCCCCTGCTTAGAATATCTTTCCTTGATCATTAGGAAACATTCTCAGGGGGATGAAGAGGGGGTCATAGACAACCTGGGATTTATTATTCTTTTTTTGGGGGGATGCACAAGGGATTTAGTAATGGGTTTGTTGAGGGTGAGCCCAAATTTACGATATCTCTCTGATTCTAGGTATGCACACCACCAAACTCGATGTGGGCCACCTATGGGAGGTA
Source organism: Viscum album (assembly GCA_963277665.1). Taxonomy (NCBI): domain Eukaryota; kingdom Viridiplantae; phylum Streptophyta; class Magnoliopsida; order Santalales; family Viscaceae; genus Viscum; species Viscum album. The sequence goes on from OY728122.1 coordinate 1,212,572,084, forward strand.
ACCATATTCTCTTGCATCCTCTCAATTCTTATCATTTACTGTGAGATCTATAGGACTAAAATTTACCATGTTCACTTATGAATACCACATTGGGGGCGATGTACCCAATACCAAATGGTATGAGAGATTTTTGTGTCCTTTTTTGGACTTTCTCCTTCCATTCTGTGGTATTCATCATATTTCTTAGTGAATATTGACCCGAAGGGAGCCCTAATCTGACCTCGCAATATTATTTCATCCTAGACGGGTATGAACAACAAGACGGGGTTGAAATGGTGACCTCTATACTCATCATTCTTCCCAGACAAGAGAAGATATACACCCACTATGTGGGAATTTGAGGTAAAAATACCCCCAGCCCTGTGTTCTAGGGTTACTCCCATTATTCCATTGATGCACTATGTCCCAAATTCATTGGTCTTACAGGGTCATTTTGAGATAAAAATTACCCCAGTCCTGCGGGGTGGGGCTGTTCCCATATTTCATTGGTAGCTTCCATTATCTCCATCATCTTGATTTCATGTACTCCCACATGGGTGTGATCCAAGTATGGCATTGGTCTTTCACGGGATTTATTTGATTTTGAGGACATGAGTACTGCTTGTTTGTTGGATTCCCTTAGGCAAAAAGTCTGCTGGATGTTCTTAGTTTCTTGGCTCAAAAGCTTCTCGATGTCTTGATCTCATCAGTCTTGATGCTTTTAAGACATACTCAAGGTTGGTTCTTGTTGATCGTTCCACCTTTCCTGAGTAGGGATTCCATTTGATTTATTCCTTTGGGTATTGACATTTCAAGATGTCATTTATGATGAGGTCTATTGGAAGGGACAGGGGGTGAAGTGTAGATCTCCATGTTCTCCCCATCCCCGGATATGAACTCTAGACAGGGCATTACTGATGAGGCAATACAACTTGTGCAGTGCATGGAGGTAGTCCAGCTTAAGGTCTTTATTTTTCCTTTCTGGTCATGGCCTTCATACAAACAGGAAGGATTCTAGGTCAATTAGATGGTGAAGCTCTTATAATATTCTGAAATGGTCTACATACCCTTCATAGGGTAAGAAATTTTCTTTTAACTGGTGAAGAGTTTTCCATATATTAAGGTGAATGTTATTCATGCATTCCTTTGACAACTCCCTTTATATGTCAGAGTGAGAAGTGGCCATGGGCCAATACATCACTGGTATATCATCACTAGATAGTTGTCTTCTCACAAACAATATATTATGTTGTTGTTCTTCCGGGGACTCCTCTACTTGATATGGCTATCTTTAATTCTTCTTAATGATTTCCTTCCAAGAACCAGGTATGGTAGGAGCCTCATTAATATGTCAGTGGCACTAGGGTGTCTCGGAAGATGAGTGTGGACTCATACCATCCTCTGGTTGAGACATGATATTGCTCGTCATAGACAGAGTGTTTGACATGTTTGACTCTATCTTTCCAAGTGCCTTGGAGTTGGAGGGATTTATCACATTTGTCCTGACAGGGGGAGGACCTTATTTCTATTTTGAATTTTGATTGTGGGGAGGACCTTCAAAATCGGTGATACAATGGAAAGGGATACCATTGTAACTTAATGTTTGACTGCAAGGAATATCTCTACGACGTATGACCTGGGGAGGACCTTCAGGGTGGGCTTCAATAGGAGGAGGAGGACCTTCTTTCTCCTTGTTTTCACTAAGGGTAGGACCTTCTCAATGACTTCTATGATGGTAAGGACTACTATCATAACTTGATATCTATTTGAAGGGAGAATTTTTGTAGTGTACATCCTGGGGAGGGTCTTCAAGATGTTCTGCAATGAGGGGAGTACCTTCTCGTTTCTTGATATTGTTGTGGGGAGGGTCTTCACAGCAACTGTCATTACAGGGAGGGTCTTCACAATGGAGGACATCATGGTGAGGACTAACATAATGACTTGACATCCAACTATAGGGAGAAGAATATCTGTATTGTATACCCTGGGGAGGACCATCAGGGAAGACGATAGAAAGGGGAGGGCCTTCTTTCTATCTGATCTTCTAGTCAAGGGGAGGGATACCCTAACATACTTTAGGAGATAGGCTCTCATGATTGATCAGTCTTAGACCATGGAGTAATCCCCCATAGGTTCTCTGGGGAGGACCTTCAATGCTTCTGGAAAAAACATTACAGTGAGGTCATTCGCAACTTCTATTTCCACTTCTATAGTTTGGTAATGGACTGATAGGGTCTTGAGCCTTTATTGATATATGATATAGGGAGTCAAGGAATCTAGTTTCCAGCAGAGTAGAGTCGTGTATATTCTCTTCATTTTCTGGTTTCCTTTGGCACATTTCATTTTTGGGTGCTCTCTTGCGGGTAACCGGGGCCATCTACTATTGGTAACAACCTTCATATATGGGTCCCTATTTTTTGGTTCCCATGATGTCGTCGGGATACATTGATGACCATATAGAGTTTTTTAAGGGATATATGCCTACCCTAGAGTGGACACCATGTTGTACTAGTGTCCCCAAGTTGGAATGGGTTTTTATTCCTGATCTGGTTGTCCGTAAATCATGGGATATTGTCATTGACCCTCCTGGGCTGAATCAGGGATGCATAACTGCTCCGGTGTGACCAACCCTTTTTGCGGGTAACTCATTCCATTCGTGGAAACTGGGTCATAGGACCGGTTCCTCGCCTTTTCTTCCAATGAAATGATATCTTGACATGTCTGTAGAATATGGTCTGGAATCTATGTATGATCTTCCATCATTTCCAAGATGTGATGAGATATATCTTTGGTTGAAATAGGTATGAAGGCCCATTATGATGTCAGAGTAGAAGTTTTCGATTGCTTCAGTCCTCCATAGGTTTCCAGTGGATGCTGGAAGTTCTCCTGTTTCGGGATAGAGGAACGAGTATGTCTCCAGTTTTCTTCCCTAGTTTCCACTTTATTTGAATGGTGGGATTCATATTTATGAGAAGAATTTTCATCTCCTTGCTTGTCGTTGTATTTGTCTCATGGTCTTTGTATGCATCCACAAGAATTTGACTCTTCCCATATTTTTTCCACCCTATTTGGTTGGTGGGGTTGATGTGAATTAGTAGGTATTTGTACCTTCCTATAGATGGTTGCTATCCTATTTGGATAAAGGGATTCTTGCACATCAGTAACTATTTTTGTTTGCCTATAATTTGCCAATTTGTATGCACGATGGGAATAGTGATCATTGGTAGGAATGTTCATGTGCTCGTATTGTGCCACCCTATTTTTGTGGTGGAATTTAGTGAAGGGGGAATAGTTGTGTGTATTTCCAATGAACAATGATGCATTTGTATGGAGGAGTTCCTCCTCATTAATCAGGTTTATTACCTGCTCCTGATTATATTTTTTTCACCCTCAGTAGGAGTTCTGAGGGTCCTAGGTCCTTTGGACATCAGAAAGTTCCCTCAGCATAAGATCCTCTTCACAGTGAGGATACTTGGATGCCCGGTGTTGGCAGCGATGCTCTCTGGTAGGGGCCCGTGAGTAGGACCCATGTGCAGTTGGGATGAAGTCATCAGCAACAACTTCATATGCCTCCCTGAGATAAGGGAGGTACTTTTTGTCATGTTCCAGGGATAGGCTCCCAAAATGGTTTGAGATGACCACCAGGGCTTCCTTGTGTTGGGGTGCTGGTTGCGGCTGAGGAGGCATCCGGAAAGAATTTACAGATTGGAGGGATTTTCTAGTGGCCTACATGGTGGGGAGAGTACTATTTTGGTGGTAATCTCTTATCATCTTGTTGGATACCTAGTGTTGAAGATGGTGAGTTGGTAAGGGGTCCTTCTCTTCATTAGGGCCCCAGCCGCCTGTGGGATCGCTGAGGTGCATGTATGCATTGGTTGTTGAGATTCCATTTGGATGAAAGGATTCCCTAGAAACCTGAAAAATATATATGACATATACAGAAAACAAAACCCCTTCAAATTAACATCTCTTGATCATATTCATATTTGAGAATTTGTCTTATCCCCTTCCTTTTTATGAGGTTATGGGGCTTGAGTGGGGTGAAACTGCCACCTTGGTTGAGGATTCATGTCGAGTTCACTATTTTTGTTTTGACATGAGGTGATGCATTTTGGGGGCAACAAAATGGTCTTATGGGTGAAAATTATTTTTCAATTATTATAGATACTTTCACATTTCCATTTTTGTTTCGGCCCAATCTGAATCATTATCCTTTATGGGGAATTGGATTGACCCCATAGATACTGGGTAGCTTATCTCTTTTGCATTATGAAAGTGGTTCCATAGTCTAATGTTCCCAAAGGGTGATTTCAAGGGTTAAGTATTTGTGAAATGTTCTTCCTAGTATATGATGTCCTCAGATGGTGTCCAACGGGTTCATTTGTGGAGCCAGAAACACCCAACGACCCCAGTATCCATGATTCATGGACATGCTTTCCAAAGGTAGACGCTCATTGGATGATTATTTTTCTAATGACACTTAAGGACTCTACTGTTTCACCAAGATGCTCCTAGTTCCATCCACATACTAATGCAATACGTGGCGTAGGGTTCGATCCGTATAGTGGTGCACTATGCAGAGCGTTGAATTGAAGAAGGGTCCTGAAGCTTGTGTTTTGTGGAAAATTCATCTGCAGGGGATTTATGGTTCATGATGGCACCCATTAGGTTCTCAATTCACCAATTATTATTAATTCCTCAATTTTTATGGTTCGTGGATGGTTATACCTACGAAAAAGTGGTTTTCGGTTCACATTACATTGATAATTTGAAATCGAAGTCGGAATCTTCTCTATATCTGAATTATCTCTTCTGGACTATAGGGTATCCTTCATGCTTTCTTCCACTTGTCTCTACTCTCTCCTCTTTCAATTCCTCTTGTTCTCCTTTTATAGAGCATTGGAAAAATCATTTTTTTGGGAATGCGGTACCATTTTTGGAATCCCATGAAGATATATCACAACCCGTGGAGGACTCAGACAACTGGGGTTTGGGGATACTATGGTTTGCGAGACATGATTCATTAAACTCTCCCAGCTTTCTTCATTTGTGAACTACTTAGATTATAGGGTGGTAAGAAGATATCATTTTTGCGCTCGATTTCACTAACAACATAGTTCGTGATGTCCTGGGATTTTTGGCCATTGCCCCGTGGACCAACGCCTCATGGGTCCTTCCACATACCGATGGTTTATAGTTCATTCTCCCCATGAACCTTTCCTGGTAATGGTATGCAGTATACTAAAAACTCTTGAAAATTTTTATTTCTTCATGTTTCTTCTCAAATGTTTAATATAATTTGAATCTATTTTCCTTAGTGGACCTATAACAATGTTTTCTTCCCCACAAAAAGTGCTTGTGGGAGTATTTACTTCATTTTTCAATGTTTTCAGGACCCTACAATCCTCAATTTAATGATTTATTTCCACATCCTTAGATGTTGTTTTTCTATCCTAAAAAAGAATTTAATTTAGTAGATCTACTATAGGTGGATCTAAATGAGAATCTGATGATGATGTTTCTACTCTAAAGATAAGTAATTATATATCTTCCTCAAAAATCATAATTTCCTTCTTCTTGCAATAATTTTTCATATTGTATTTTGAAATCAAGTCCATACTAGGGATTATATCAAATTAAACCATAGTTTTGATGATAAGGTCAAAAAATAAATCATGTTTATGTGTCATAATGGGGACTACCTGACACATTTCTGTTTCAATGAGACTTCCCTTAAGAGTTTTTACTGGTAAATCCCTTCTTAAATCAAAATGGAAATGTATAATTTTCTAGGAAAATTGGGTAGATATAAAAGAGTAAAATGATCCAGAATAAAATAAAGAATTGGATAAATTTTAATATCGGATTAATGTATATTCCACTAAATCATTGGGTACTTCTACTTCAATTGTGGTGATTGTATAAGCTTGGCCATCTCCCCTAGGCCCCTTATATGATATATTCCCTTGGCACATGGGACATTGATTTGAATAATTCTTCATTTATTTATATTTGAATCATTGAAAATCATTGATTTGTTTTTCCCCTTACATTCATTAACTTTATGAACCTTTTATTCACACTTATAAAAAACTCACATTCCTTTAAAACATTTCTTAGGATTATTATGTCCACAATTTTTTCACAATAGGAATTGCTTTGTTCCCCTCTTATCCTTTGATGATTTAACTTTTTCATAGTTATTAGAAGACTAATTATCCCTTTATTTCCCTTAAACATATATGATATAGTTAATTCCATATCAATTTTTATGGAACTTGATACTATTTCATCATATGATGAAATTTTGTGGGAATCTAGTGCCCTTCAATGGCTTTGATTAAGAACTTCAACGAAATGATCAATCTAGTTTTTTGAATCAGATATGTAATTTGTATCATACCTAGAAAGTCTTGTGAAGGTGGCATAATACTCTACAATACTCACTTCTTTCTTTTGATTTAAGATAAGTAATTTTCTCTTCATTTTAGTTTGTTTCTCAGGAGGAAAATATTTTTCAAATAATTTTTCTATAAAATATTTCCCTTCCATGTGTTCTATTTTTTCATCCTCCCTAGTATTCTATATCAATGACCGCTATTGATCAATATCTCCCTTGAGACAATATACTTCCAGTACTACCTTTTCATTCTTATTTCATCCCAATGTTATAAATATCTTCTTGAGGTAATTGATCCATTGATCAGCTACCACTAGATTAGTAGTCCCACTAAAAGATGGGGACTTATACCACATTAAATAATCCAACATAGGTTTATTATGGTTATTCATCATAGCCTAAGTGCGATGTCCTAATATGGTCATGATGTGTATAGCTACAACACCAACTATGTTGACTTTATCAATGGGAAAATCCATACATTATCTACAGGTATTGATTCCATTTATTCCATTAGGTACCATCACTAAATAATAGCGCACACTGAGTTAATTCATATTCATCAGGAGTATTGATCAAAAAAATCACTATGGTCATTTAACATCTAGTTCCCATGGTTTCTAAAAAACCTACTCTGATACCAATTGTAAAAACCCCAACCCTAGTATTCTTGAGTTGGTGGTTATTTTATTACAATGTCATAGATATAAGAGATCATGTCAGAAAGGATCGATCATTTTAGTATTCTTAAATAACTAGATACTTTCATGGTTCCATTATTACATTAGTAATTAAACATACTACATAAAAAAAGAAAAACAAAATTCTTCTTTAATATTATTCCAAAATTTCATCTTTATAACCTAGGGAAGTGAAAAAAATAAAAGGGTGAGCTCAAATTCTCAATAAGGGTTACATACAGCAGAAACATGAATCAATAATAATAAAGAATAATCAATACATAAAAATCAATATAGAAAGGTAAATAATAGAAAAACACATTTCATTTAATCAATAAACTGAGAATGAAAATGAATCCATGGATTTTGTCATAGTGAAAATATCATATATAGAAATAATTGAATACTAAATGAAAGAAATTATTAATTATTGGACATCATTTATATGGAACAGGAACCACTATCATCAATCCCTTTCACAAGATGGTTTAAGTCTGTGGGAATAAACCCATGTGATTCTTCTTAGAAATAAACGTGATGGGCTTTTTACTAACTATTTTGTCACATGAGAACTGCCGATGCGTCAAGGGGATAAATAATGTCAGGCCTCACCCACCAATAAAAGTAAAAAATCATTATTCATAAATAGATTTAATTCAATAACAATATTATTTATCAAAATATTCATATTGAGTACAGGATATGGATTTATCAATATTTCCCCAGTTAATTAAATAACATTCTAAGTAAACGCCAGATATAAAAATGGTATACGAGTTAGAAGATAATCATATACATGATAAAATAAATATGGATATTTAATGAAATATTTAATGATTTATAATCATAAATAAAATGGGCAGTACACAAAGGAAATAAGTGATGAATATGGAATCTATACCACATAAAATAATGTGAGACGAGAAACCCTTACCACTTGTAATCAATCGAATCATATACCCCATACAATTAATGATCATCAAATAAAAAATTTAATACCATTATGATAAATATATTAAATATATGATATATAAAATGGCATTATACATACACCACACAAAATAAATAAGTGGTGAATAAGGCATATCTCATAGAAATAAAAGTGAGATGAGAAACCCATTACCTTATGTTTGAAATCATTATACACTTGTACTTAATTTCATAGATAATCAAATTAGATTCATTAATTCAATAATTAAGAACCTATTAATCATATATTTTATTTATTATAATATTATTAAGTTCATTTATGGCCATTTTGATTAGTTATAATGTTTAATTTCATTGTTGAGAGAGCATTTATTTCATGGTGTTATGGTCGGTTCCCTTGTGTATAATTATTGGAGTTCTTTTAAAATGGAAGAAAAACAATAGAAGAAAAATTATTTAGTATTAATGAACCTAAATAGTTTTAAATGGTCTTATATATCAGTGGGTTATATGGTATGAGGATGACTCATTAGATAAAATGTTTATGAAAATGTTTTAATTTGTTTTGGTGATTTTTATGACCATCGCGCAATTGCATAATTTTATTTAATATTATGTTTATATATTGGTTAAGAAACATTATATAACTTATAATATATATATTAAGATCTTATTTGACCATAATAATGGTTTTATGACCATCCTTGAATGTGTTAATGTAAAATTAAAACTCATTGTCCATGAAGGTAGTGAATCAACACGTTACGTATGATGTTATTATTTTTACAATAAAAGGAGAATAGAAGAGATTTGATATAGGATATTACATTAGAAAAATAAAATTATAGTATATATATTATACCTGAGTTACCATGCTACTTTGGATAGGGAAGGTGAGGATATGATAAGAAAATAAAAAAAATTAAAAGTGAAAGAAGAAGGATTTTACCTCTTTAATATTGTCTCCTTGAGAACCTCCTTAAGACAGATGGATTTGGTATTTTGGTAATAACGGAAGGTCTTGGACATGGGTAAGATTCTTGGGAATGGTATTGGTCATAATTTATACAATCTACAAGGCTTAAAAGTTGTGTAGAGAATGGGTGTTGAGGGGTGGTAATTATAGGGTAGGAGAGGGGTGTTTTTTATTATTTTATTCATTTGTTTATTATTTTTGGATCAAGACAATAAATAGTTTTGATTATTCTGACTAATTACAGTAATTAGTTCATGTGAGTTCTTAATAATGGGTTCTTGTATCATCAATGACTCAAGAATTCATGTATTTGACTTATAATGTTAAATAGTGTCAATTAATGTATTTCACTATTCACTAAAAATTCAACTATTTCATAAAAATCTCAAAATGCACCCCAACCATTTTTCAATGTGTAGATTTAAAAAATGGACTCCATTTTATTAAAATAATTTTATAAATATGATAAATTTAATTTCTAATTAAAAACATCATTTATTTGAAAAATACTGATTTTAATATTATAACTGATTTCACGAAACTTTGAAAAATTAATTATGGTCTCATAAAATTATCTTATGATTATAATAAAACAAAATATTAATTTTTAAATATATTTTACAAAAACTAATTTTCTTTTAAAAAATTATATTAATTATAGATTTGTAAATAAACATTTCACAAAAATACCAACACTTAATTTATCATTTTTAAAACATTTATTTACATAGTTAATGATACAAATATATCATATTTTCATTTATGAGATACCTAAATTTTATTTATAATTTTATATGTGAGGTTATTATTCTAATTTCCAAATTACTATTCCAACTATCATGATAATATTTAATAGTATATCGTGGTTCTTTTAATATAAATGTTGTGTGCAACATAAGCTATCAAATAAATTGAATTTATTTAAGAAGATAGATACTGTAAAATCTTAGGGTGTTTCAAAAATTATAGACCACCTAAATTAATCTTGTAGAACTCTCCTTATCCAGTATCAGCCTTTGATTTTGAATAGATTGTAATAAAAGTGATAAAGACGCAAATTTTATAAGATTAGGGCATATTAGCCTGCTCCAAAATAACTACGTCAACGGAAAGTAAAATGATGAAAGGAGATAAAGGAATGGAAAGCTTAATAGTTTCTATCCAATGTGGTAGATAAATCTAGAATCGGATCCCAGATGGAGATACAATATCAAAGACTTTGTTATGCCATGGAAATACTCCTATAGAGGAGCTCCTGTGTGGGAGAGAAAAGATGAGAGAGGGGTAAAGAAAATAAATAGGGTTCTTCCACTAAAAAACTCATAGAATTTACATTAAATGTAAATTATTTAAACATCATGAAGTACTTAGGTTTACCCACTAGGAAAAACCAACACATGGTGTAAACTTGTTCTAACCAGATGAATACACATCATGATTTGAAAATTCATGTTGTGAATTTAATCTATATCTTGCCTCCAACCCCCTACTACCTTTCCAAAAAAACTAACCTACCGACCAGTCTAAAGGCACGATTTTTGGGTCTAACCCAAAATATAACTTCAATAAGGGTTTAAACAAAATTTAGAATATCTATAACTCATAGAAAACATGGGATCTTATACTTTACCTGTACGAGTACATCAGTGATCACTCTTGTTGGGTGTGTTTTGATCTACTTGGAATATTACATGAGGGTTCTAGTTGGTTAAATCTCTCCAACCTATAGATAAGTATACATAGAGTGATGCATCACATTAATCATAGAACCTAAATCAATAATTGTATCAAAAAATAAAGTTTCTCTTATGGTGAAAAGTATTGTAAAAGTGACTGGATCCTTTAATTTGGTTGGAATAATTGGTTTTATCAAGGCCAAGACATTCCTTTTAAGGTTGAATCTCTCATTACCATCCTATCACCATTTGTGGGTGCAAATTTCTTTGAGAAAATTATCATTGTGAGGAAATTGTTTGAATGAATACAAGAGAGTAATGTTAACTTGTACCTTTTCAAATGTATCCATGTTCTCTTTATCAATTTCATTATTAAAGATTTTATTGGATTTAAAGAGTCTTTGGGGAAAGGAAAGAGGAATGGATTGTTTAGGGGAATCCTCATTGATAACTTTTTTACCCTTTTTTTATTCAAATGAATCTTTTGAGGGTAAAGAAATAGAGATTTTGGCAGGAGGAAATATATGATGTGTTGAATCACTGGAAGGAGAAAGTTCTTTACCATTGTAAAGTGTTATAGAACAAACAATACCTTTTTCCTTGAGACTGTAAATAGGTTGGGATGGTAGTCAGCCATACCCTTGACATTAGATTTCACCCACTGAGTTAGAGATTTGGCCTAATTGAGTTTTTAGGTCATATATGGATGCTTGGGTGGTTTTTTTGGAATTGGATTTTATTTTACACCATTTATTTCATCATGTCCTCAAGGTTGGGCTTAGGTTTTGTAGGGGGTTGTTGGAAAGTCCTTTGTGGTAATTGAGGATTTCTATATTGTGGTGGTGGATGAGTAATCTTCTTTTGTAAGTTCTAGGATTTTTTATCTTGGTTTAAATATCCCCTTTCATATAGTATTGGATTTATTTCCATCCATAGTTGGATGGATAATATGGTTCTTTTCTAACAAGTTGTTTATAGGGGTAGCCTAGAAATATTTCCTCACAACTCTCAAAACGTTCTCTCAATTGGGGACATTGGTAAGAATAATGGGTGTTGGTGGAATAGATATCATAATGAATTGGAGGAAGAGGTTAGTATTTTCCTTGATAAATAGAAAGTTATTGGAATAGGGCACTTACCTTTTCAAACCTTGTGTCCACCTTTTTCTCAAATTCAGAACATTTCACTTCATGGAAACATATTATGGGTACACTAGAACTTATACAAAATGATTGATTATTTTGTGACATGTTTTTTATGAGATTATTTGAAGAGATTGGGGTATTTTTCACTTGGGAACCAACTTCAGTAGTTTCAATCATGTTATAGTTTATTGGAATTAAACCTTCATAAAGGTATTTTATTAAAAGTTACTCACTTATTTGGTGGTTTCGACAACTTGAACAAAGACTTTTAAATGTTCCTAGTATTCATGAAGTATTTCCCCATTATATTTTCTTATTCCAAAACTTTCTTTCCTCATTGTTTCATTTTGAGATGATGGGAATTATTTTTTGAGAAAAATTAATTTCATGTTATCCCAACCTCTAATTACAGAGTTAACATGGTATAACAAGTATTTTGTAGTGTCTTCTAAAGAGAATGGGAATTAAGTAAGATTAATAAAGTATTCATCTAAATTATAAGGTTCTAAAATTGAACATACAGTATGAAATTATTTTAATTTCTTAAGTGGTAATTCTCCATCTAGTCCATGAAATTTTGGTAATAAGTAAATGAGTATGTATTTTAGTTTAAAATTAGGTGCTTCACCTTGTCTTTGAATGTATCTGGGTTAGATATATACATCAAGAGAGGTTAGTTATTTTATTTTTTAGTTGTTTTAATCAATATTAATCAAATTTATTTCAGTATTGATGTTATTTTCAAAATATGAAGAATAAGAATGATCGAGAAGAGTGATTATGTTTTGTGTGTCCACCTTTAATGGATCATTCAATTCTTCTTGGTATCTATGACACAAGATCCTCTTTGTTTCAGGTTATAAAGTAGTTCCTCTAATAAAGATATCATCATGAACAATGCCTAAAAAGGGAATGTTTTAAAAAAAATTAAAAATGATGGAATAAAAGAAACACACACATATTTACCGAGTACACAATGTTCTTATCAAACACACACACAAAAAACCAAAGTTGTCCCTAGAAACGGTGCCAAAATTTGACTGCTTTGTCCTGACACATCAAATTGATTATGTTTTAAAAGTTTATTTATATCATGCAGTGGAACTTAGGTCATCTATCAAGGAGAAATGATGAGTTTAAATCATGTGTTTTCAATAATATTTTCAAAAGAAAACTGAAAATATGGGGCTTTTGAAAATACTTTAAAAAATAAAATAACATAATTTAAAGAGTCTAATAGTTGACAATGTAAGTGTATTTTGAAAATTATATGATAAGTATATTATAATTGATAATTTAATAAATCACTTGAAAAGTTTTTTGTTCTTAATTCTATCAGAATGGCCCGAAGGCTTCATTTTTTTATTATTTTGATAATCCACCTTTCAAGGGGTGAGGTGGAACCCTTACAAGACCCAAAGGCTTAGATACAATTACATTACATGTAGGTCTTAGAGGGAATCACCCAAAAAAGAAAAGTTGGAACTAATCCTCCCCAGAATATGCCATAATATCAGCACTCCACCTTTGCAGGTCTGGTCAGCTAGTTGTCCTATGAAAAGCTGCACAGGCCCAGTACCGATGGAAAATCCTTACCCTCTCATTCTTCTAATTCTAGTTAGCTCTACTATAGTGAATGTGCATGCCATGAATCCTCATCTGAAGCCTTGTCAATTGTAGTATTAGAGGTACATCTGCATTCATGTGTCCTGAAGGCCATGGGGTGGCCCTAAGGCTTTAAGGTGGCGTGAAGGCCTTAAGAAACAACTGGCCCAAAGGCCTTGGGTGGCCCGAAAGCCTTGCAGGACCTGAGGACCAAACCGGTGGCCCAGAAGCCCAAATGGATGAATAGTTCCAGCTACTATAGTACTGAATAGTGTCTCCTACAGTCCCAAACAATACCTACTACAGTACTGAACAGTACCTGCTACAGTGCCTGTTATAGTACTGTGAAATCAAAACAACACAAGTCACACACTAAAAATTAAACACCGATCAATTATGAAATAAAAAGTGTTTCAATTAAATACACAAATTTAAGTTAACATACATATAAAAGAATAACTAAAAACCAAAATATACACAAAACTAGTAAGTAATTATTTTTTGAAACTCACTCTTAATTTTTTTATCCTCATTGAAATGATCACCAACCATTTGGCCCACCAACGAGAGGATGAGGAAGCTCGTGTGAAATTTATCCATCATAATTTATCTATCCTTAAGTATAGGGGGCTCTAAAACCTCCAAGGTGAAGAGTGGGATCCATTGTAACTCAAAAATTTCGTCATTTCACTCCTTGATCAAGAATTAAAATGAGGTACCTGAGGTTTTCTTTTATATCCAAAATGGGAGGTGGTTTTGGGCACCCAGATTTCGAGATACCACTTGTATCTCAGTTTTAGACTGGTAGGCCTCATTGTATCAACTATAAAAAAAGATAATAGTTGTTTCTAGGACTACTAAATATCATCATGTGAAATTTTGAGTTCATTGGACATCTGTAATGGAATATATTTTCAAAATATAGAACAAAACTTTTGAATTTGATAAAATGTAGTTCCTTGGATAGATTAGTTTGGTTGGGCCACTACATTGATGAATTGGGATTGGGTATATTGATATTATTTGTATCAAACTAAATTTTGGATCATTATAAAAAATTTAATCTAAATTTTATGGTCATATTTCTCAAAATATGTAAAAAAGTGGACATATTTCTTTGGGATTCCATGAAGTTTAGCCCATTTTTCTTTTACTTTATCTTGGGCCATCCAAATCACCTCCACCTACAACAAAAACATCAAAAAAGTAAAATTTACATTTTTAATAGTGATAAAAAATAAATATTTTAATCAAAAGATAAGTACAATTTTTTATTATTTTTCTAATTTACAATACAAAATCAGTTTAACATAGTGGTATAAGGGTGGAAATGAATAGTGAATCGTTGCGTGATTAGTGTACCTTAAACCAGGAGTGATACATTATCCCCACATTTGGGATTTCTATCCTAGGGAATCTTGATATAAAATTTATCTCAAAAAAATTTATCCATTTATCATTTATATTCTTTTCCCATTCCCATGTTTCCTCATGAACCTAACCATTCTATCATAGTACTCGCACTAAAGAAATAGATCTCCCTCAAAGGGACTTTTCATATATGTCCTAAACAGATAATTATTCATGGATAAAAGTTATATCAGTATAAAAAGTATAATGATTCCAACTATTCACTTGTTGAGAATTAGGGTAATACTTCTTGTGTTGAGAAAAATGGAAGATGATATGAACAGTGCTAAATCTCAGCGGTAACGCTAACTGGTACACAACAGTGACAATCAATTCCACTACCTCGAAAGGTCCCACGCACCATGGTGATAACATCACTTTTTTCCTCAGAATTAGTGACCATGTTTTTGTGACACTTTCAATAAGACTTGGTCACTCATAATAAAATATAATGGTCAGAAAAAATTATCTACATATGAATTATGACTGCTTTGTTCTATATCCATCGGTTTCTAGATTGTTTAGATTTTCTCTATAGTATTACAGAAAAAACTCAGTCCAATCAAAGATGTGTATACTATTTCTATCCAATATAAAGGAGAATAATAATAAAATCCATACAAATCCTTGAACGAGGCCATCTATATTTTTTTCTGATAACTGATGTTATATGAAAATTCAACTAGAGGCGTATTATCTTCCCATGAACCACCAAAGTCCATGAAACAAGATCTGTGTATATCTTCCAAAGTATTAATAGTTAATTTATACTTCTCATCCATATGTGGATGATATTCTATGCTCGTAGTCAATTTAATTCCAAGACCATGTTGTAATGATCTCCATAATAGAGAATTGAAATGGGGGGTCTCTATCTAATACAATCGAAGATAGAACTCCATGTAACCGGAAAATTTCATGGATATACAATTTTTTCAATTCCTATATAGTGTTAGATTACTTAATAGGGTTTAAGTGTTCTAAATAATTAATTTAATCCACCGATACCCATATAGAATCATTTTTTCATAACATTCTTAGAAGGCCTATGAAAAAACCCATCACAATTTTCTCCCACTTCCATACAGGTATAGGAAAAGAATACAGTGTAACAACCATTCTTTGATGTTTATTATTTACCTGTAGACGTGTCAAACATTTCATAATGTTTTCTTCAATCATTTATTTCATAGATTTCCATCATAAATGTGCTTTCATCACCATGTACATCTTCTAAACACCTGGATGAATAACCCATTTCGAATGGTGGTATGCCGAAATTAGTTTTTCTTAACAAGATTGAGGAACTAAAAGTTTTGTTTTTAAAATGTAACAAATATTTTTCATCTATTTTCCAGTCATCAAAAGTATCCCCACCATTTATTTTTGACCAAATTTTGATACAATTAGGATCTGATATCTGAGCTTCTTTTACTAAATTTATTAATCCAAGAACAATAATTACTAGAAAAAAACTACATTATCACTATGTGAAACATAATATAAATTCATATTAGTGATCATACTCATAAACTATCATTGGTCACAAGATTCTTGGACCACTTCACTATATGATTTAAAATTCAATGTATTTTCTATAGAATTTCATTTATAAGGTGTTTATACCAAGTGAAAATAGAACATCTGGAGGTACTTCATCTATATTGGTTTCCTTAAGTTTATTTCTCACTGAGAGAAGATGAATTTCAAACTCTTATGATCAGTGAACGTTGTGACCTTTTATACAAAGAGGTAATTCTTCCAACTTTTTAAGGATTGGACAACTAAAACTAATTCCAATTCATCCATATTACAATTCTTCTCATGAATTCACAATTTCCTCAATCCATGGGCTATAACATGGTATCCCTACCTGATAAAACAATAAAGAATAGATCCAAATTCATCAAAATATACCACAAAGTTTTTACTTAGTTCTGAAAATATTAGGATGGGTGTTGTGGTGAGATGATTTTTAAGTTCCAAAAATAATTTATGAAATTCATCCTTTCATACAAATGGAATACCTTTCCTTGTCATAGAATTCATGGGAGAAGCAAGTATTGAGAAATCCTAAAAAAAGTTACGATAATAGCCCTCTAATCTTAAAAATATTCATACCTCAAAAAAATTCGTAGGTGTCTTCCAAGAGGCTAATAATTCTATCCTTCCAGGTTCAATTGATATTCCTTCATTAGAAATGATGTTTCAGAGGAAACAGACTTCTTGGATCCATAAGTCACACTTATTAACTTAGCATAAAAAACAATGTTCTCATAACGCACTCAATATAATCTCCAAGTGCACCTCATGGTCATTTTAGTTTCTAGAGTATAATAAAATATTATCAATAAATACAAAAAATATGGATTCAAGGTACCTATAGAGGATATGTTTCATCATATCCATGATAACTATCAATATGTTTATCATACCAAAAGGTGTGGTGGCATATTCCTAATTTCCATAGAAACTCTAAAAAGTTGTCTTCAAAATATCCCCTCTTTTGAATCTAAGATAATGATAACCTAAGCATAGATATATTTTAGAGAACCACTTGGATCCCTTAAATTTATCAAATAAATAATTTATTCAAGGAGGATCATACTTATTTTTAATTGTTACGTGATTAAAATTATGATAATCAACACATAAATGGAGATTACCATCGTCATTATTTAAGAATAAAACAAGTGCATTCCAATGTGATATACTAGGTCTATTGAAAACTTTATTTTCTAACTCTTATAGCTAAACCATTAATTCCCTCAAATTATTCAAAGTCATTCTATAAGATGAAAGTTAAATAATAATTGTTCCTTAGAGTAGGTCGATAGTAAATTTGATTTCATTTTTAGGTGGTAACCAAGATAATCATTCATAAAATCATTCGGGTATTGATCCACTATTATAGGAAGAGTCACATTTCCTAATTCATCAGTTTTGCATAAGTCCATTTTCTCACTGGCTAGAGATGGTTCTGTCAACTATCACTAAAGGTTTTTCTCTACCAAAATATATCTCTCTACCCCCTTAAAAAGTTTAAGGACTCCATCTAGGGATATAAACGTTACCTTCCAAAAATAACAGTTGATATGGGATTTAAAACCCATCAGTCAGTATATACCAAATATTAAATCAAAAACATTCATTTTCAGGACTATAAAATCCCATAGAAACTACACTTGATCAATGGTAATGGAACATGATGGGAATTTGAAACCTTTACACTCCCACTGTCCAAAGGTTGTCTTGGTATTCATTTCATGAGGCATAATTGCAATATTTATTCCAAATTTTATGACCATATAAGAAACAAGGAAGGAATTTGATGCACTAGTATCAAAAAATACATGAATAAGATTAGATTTTGTAAGAATGGTACTTCACACTGTAGGGGGACATGGTTGGTCACTCACAATAGAATGTTATTCTCCATACAATTATCACTCAGCATTCATGTGATAACACATGTTTCCCTATTGATGTGTTGATCAAAAAATCAAAGAGTTCCTATAAATGTTCTAGTTCACATGTGTTTATGGACACAAACTAGTCATAAGGTACTATTATGTCCAATCATATGAAAGTTTAGGATGATTCGAGCCAATTCCCATATTGATATTTAAATTTTAAGAAAAAACTTCTTGATATGGCCTCTCTTTCAATAGTAGTGTTAATTAGTCGGTGTCATGGTACATTATTTTCTGTATGTTCTTTAACAAGACACACTTAAAACAACCTGGTTTGGTATTGGATCTTATAGGAAAATTAATTGATTGTGTATTCTGATTGTGAGGTTCGCCACCTCTGTGAGAGTAGATATCCTTATTTCTATTATTTCTAGCATTATAGTTGAAACTTGTCCCCATGGGAATAAAAAAACTTCTTCCCGTAGGTTTCCCAACAAGATCCATTTCAGCAACTATTTCCCTATTCACTATTTATGTATAACATGTGATATAGAGAATAGATATCTTGGATTGAATTTTCAATCGCAATCCCAATTCAAAGATACATACCTTCAAGGATTAACTTGAAGCTACTTAAGGGGTCAAATAAACTAAGTTCATAAACATGGTTGTATATTCTATTAGAGAGATGTTTTCCTTCTTCAAAATAAATAATTTTTTTGTTCTTTCTATTTTGAATTTGTTTAGGTAGAATTGTTTATTAAAAAATTCCTCAAAATCCTCCCATATAATTCCTTGTTCAACTTCATATTATAGAGATAAATCCAACATTTTTCATGAAATATCTTTCATAATATAGGTTTCCAAATTAATATTCAACTCTATCGATGTACCCAGAAAATTGAAGATTCTATTCATTTGGTTTATCCACACTTCTTATTTCTCAAGTTTAGAATACCCTAAAAAATAGGTGGATTCTATTTCTGAAACTGTACCAAAGGATCTACTTGTCTCAGTCCATCACTTTTTATTTCCTCATTCAATTGCTTGAAATTATTTCATAAAACTCTGTACAAGTTATTGGTTCACCCTGGGATCTGGTGAAAAAAATTAGTAGTTTCTTCCTATTGATTTCTTTGGCCTCTTCCTAGTTTAATTTTCTATATGTAGAAAAATAATTTATTTAGGCCATTTATCTATAGGAACTAAAGGTTTTAATAAATTAAAAGGCATTATAAAAATTATCATTACCATAAGAAGAAATAAGTACAACCATTATTTCCAGAATAACCATTTTAATCATTTTAATCATTTTTAAGAAATGATTAAACTATAGATAAACAATGCAGTACTACTGGGAAGTATTTATACTAATTAATGATATTTAATAATCATATACTAAATTCATGAGAATAATATGAAATCACATCTAGAAGCATCTTATAAAACTTTGATTCCTGGATACTCCGGTAACTTGAATTTCTAAATAAAAAGGATTGCCACATTTTTTATGCTATATATTTCAAGTTTCGAAAATCTTATCTCCTTATTACGAACCTAACTCAAGGATTGAACAAAACTAATACCATTTGTCACATCTCATCACTCACCATTTCTCTTGGGAATGGGAAGAGTGCTACCGACTTTAGGTGATTTTTCTAGGACACAAAATGCTGAAAATAAATGTGAAGGGATTAGTAAGCCATTAAGAGGTGATTTTCCCTAAATAACACATGACCTACTAAAAATAAAGAATACAATAAAACCAAATTAGTTGATTTGTGAATAAATAATCATGTAACTCAATGAAATACCAATATGAAATAATATCATAGTAATGGAAGAAAAAATAAATAAAGGTGAAAGGATAAGAATCCAAATAGAACAACATTGGAACCAAATTGGAACCATCCCAGACCAAGATACAGAAACTCCCTAACTCCATCTCCAACAACCAAAAAATGATGTTAATGATAACTACTATATAATTACAAAACATTACTATTCCTTGTATCATGGTAGATAACATCTACAAATGAACTAAAGTGCTCAAGTAGGGGGTGATTATATCACTCAGTAGGATTTCCCCAAAAACATATCATCATTTTCCACTAGAATAAGAATAAGTTGGCACATTTTATATAAAAAAATATGATAATATAAAAACATTTTATCAAAGTAAAACATCTAAATCAGACAATTTAATGAAATCAAGCCTTTTACTTTCACTTTCACTTTCCACTTGGAATATCCAATACATGTTCTATACTCACACACATTCATGTTGAATGACAATCCCAACACTCATGAGTAGAAATCCATCTTTCACCAAGTCATTTTTAGGTCATATTCTCTTATGCCTTTCTATCCATCACAAAGCACTAATTCTATTTCAAAAAGGATTCATGCAATGAAATATGAATGCACTCCACCATGCATGGAAATAACATCATCTATATTAAATATTTTTTGATGAAAAAAAATTATTTTGAATACAAAATCATTTTAAAAAATTTAATTAAATAGTCTCATGATCATATTTTAAAACTAACCTCTTTAAATATCATAGAAACAAGGTATTTACATATAAACCACTCAAGATATTTCTAATCAAATCACAATAAAAAGTTGTCAAGATTCAAGCTAATAAGTTCTATAATGGTAATGTGGGAGTGAATTTTCCATCCTTGGTTGATATTAGCACAGAGGATCCAAGATGATCATTTGGATCACCCTCTTCTTCTTGTTCCCTTTATAAAATCCATAAATATCTCATCAAAAAAAATCCAAAACCTTATATCTAGTCCTACACACCGATCTATGGTTCTAGGTGGTACAACCTAAGGGGATTCAAGACAGGAAATAAGGAGTAGATCCTAACCTTTGATTCCACAAAAATAATGATAAAATATAAATTTCCCAAGGATTATGGATGTTTAATATCACTATAAATTATCTAGTTTTTCCCTAGGATTTTAGAGGATCAAAGAAATAGAATATGAGAAAATAAAGCTGCTAGCTAGGAAAAAATCACGGGTCCTAAACTATTTTATGATGTAAATTGGTACATTACATAGTAGGTTGATCATGGTTCACTTGTGAAAAAATACCCCTAACCTTGGTTATTTTTTTTAATACCCCTATTTTGTGGTATAAAAATATATTTTGTGGTGTAAATAGTTTTTACACACTGAACTTCTCTTATGGAATCTAGTCGAAACAATTAATATCGCAAACCCCATATATGTGGTGTAAATTGATTCTGTATAGTTTTATAGAATCCATACCCCATTCCCCTTCTTTCTTATACCTCCTAACACTTTCATAAGATAACCCAAAGACTCAAAATACAATAAAAAGTGTAAAATGATGGTGTACTACAAACCGGGGGGTGCTACGTTCTATATTCTCAAGAAGAAGAATATCAAGAGATCATTCAGGCCTAAAGTATCTCGTAGAGATTAAGACAAACACAAGATAATTGATATATCACTCTAGAACTTGATGTTCCATCAATGATTTTTTGGAGATCAAATGAGCATGTATGGATTACTACTAGAGGGATTATACACTTGGATACAACAAGCACAAAAAAGGCAATCTAAAAAATGTTTTAGATGATCAATATCTTTATCATAGAATTATCCCCAAATAATGTGTTCTTTATTCCGATCTAATATAAATAAATTATAAATTTAACATGTAAATATGCTCTCTAATTTTTGGGATTCTCTATGTCAATATTCAATTAAAACTTTCTTTTTTCATGGAATTTATGTCATTCAAAATTTTCGAATGATCCATTGAATTTGAAAAAACCATTATGGTTTCTCACCCACCAATGTGATTCTACTACACCCTGAACCTAAATGTGGTATTTGAGCAATCAGGTTTTAAATTTATAATTATTTATTTGGTTGTTGATCTATTATTCACAATAGTGGTTAGATATTTCATTTCAGAAATTTTTTTATTTAATCCATTTTTAATTAACATGTTTTCAACATATTAATTATCATCATTTAGGGTTTCATTTTCTTAAAGGACTAATAAAATATGAAGAATGATCAAAGATTCCATCAGTAAGTGCTAAGGATTTTGGTTGGTAAAACTAGGTCGCACGACGTGTAGTCGGGGTATATGTCATATACCCAAGTGCATTACACCTAGTCATATCATGAGATACATGACGCGTTGAGCATTAACTAAATGCAGTTCATTTATTAATCTTTTCATATAGACTAGTCCAATATGGTATATTTCTTATCAGAATACATAGTGTTTTGTTGGTGTACACATCATGTAGTATACACATTTTGGTGGTTAAATTCCTACAAACCATGTTGTCAAATACACAATTATATCTTGTGTGAGACTAACACCCTAGAGCATTAATGAAATAAACTACATATATCCAGAATAAATAAATTTTAGTTCATTATTTCCCATTTCTTAAATACATATCGAGTCATTTGGTGAGTTATTCATGCACATAGATAGTAAAATATTAGGTATGTAGATGGATTACATGTTGTGTAGTCTTGTATCCAAAGAGAACGATGATTCCTTCAGTGGGTTTCATGAACACATATAAAATGTGTTGCATGGAATGTATCTATCTAGTGCATGTTATATAGTCTTTTAGAGGTAATCTCTTAAGCCCCATGAGTTTATCTTGAGTACATGAAAATCAATGTACATGGCGTGTAGATCGTAAGTGCACATCGTATAGTCTACCAATAAAGGACAGAATTAAATTATATTAAGTTACTAATCGTACCATTAAAACCTTATTATATTTTATGGAACTTGATGTGTTTCACAATTTAAAGAATTTTTTGAAGAATTATTAAATACTCAATTAATTTATTGTAATTGTCTGTAATTATTGGTTCAATAGTTTATTTTCTACAAATTAACTTTTGATGGATATCTACAAGAGAGTTCAAATGGACATTAAGATAAAATGTTATTAATTAACTAATGAAACCATGGTTATCTTAATAATATATAACAAATAGAAATGAATGTTATCCAGTGTACTTTTTCATAATTGTTGCATGTGTATGAACAATCATGAGCTTGATCAATACCTGAGTATGTGTTGGTATTATTTAATTTAATTTATTATATAGTTTTGCAATTTTTAATTATTAAACTTACTTTTATGGTTTGTAATTCATCCATCCCACCTTTATTATGTAGGATCTGTGTGTCCAAGGTTATTTATATAATTACCCATAACTAGGCATTTGGTTCCTCTCACCTACATGTGATTTATAAATGCATGTGATTAAAGGAGTCTCAATGTGTGTGGAGGTGGTTCAAGATGGAACCAAGATGATACCAACCTAGGTGATACATAGGTGGACAGGTGGCATGTTGTAACTCATTGCTAGATTGGCATAAGAAGTTTTCTCCTAGTTCATAGATTGATTTAGTGTCTACTCAATAAATCCACTGTTAGATAATCTCATGATTGGGTCATTTATTTATTTATTTATTTATTATTATGAATTAATGATTTAATGTATGTGATGTCGTGATCACATAAATAAATTAACTAATATGAAAAAATAGAATCTAAATAAATGTATTAAGCATCAATGTTTAATCAAAAAATGGTTAATCAATGAAGTTAAATTCACATAATATTAACAATAAATGTAAAGGATAAAATAATAAATATTTATGCACATTAATAAAAAATTCCTCCATTTGATAATAATTCATTATGCCTTATAATATCAAAATTAAGATGAATTCATAGTTAAAGTGTCAGTCCATGCCAAATTTGGGGGAAATTTTAATTATTAGGAAGTCTTAACTAAGATAATGGCTTAACTTAACATAACTTTTATGGAATTTAATGACCAAAATTTATTCAATACAAATTTTGAGGCAATATTTGAGGAAATTTCATTTAGTATTTCTAGATAGGGGAGTCCACTCAATAGATCAAGGAATTGCATGCATGTGGTTGGCAAGAACTCGTACCTAAATACATTCTTATGGTTTTCATGGAAAAAGTTTGGATCATTAAGAAGGGAAATATAGATCCTTACTACTAGAATTTCTTGAGTGATAGGATATTTTGAGTTCAATTGTGAGGGAATTAGATACTTGATAAAATATTAGGAGACTTAATAAAATTTTATTATTATGTCTCACATAAATTGTAATCAAGTGAAGTATTAATCATCTAATTTAATTATTATTGAAAAATAGTTAGAAAAACAAAAAATACAGTGTGATCATTCCTTAACATAGGGTATTCCCTTATAAATATAAATTTTTAGATATGGTATAATTATTTATGTGATGAATTATTATCATAAAAAATGTATTATGTGTTAAAATCCCTTATTCTTGTTATGCCACCCCAGTAGGTACATGATGGTGATTATGATATTTATCACATATATGTAGAGGATATTTACTATGTATATTGTATTATATTATCAACTATGTTCATTTATTTTATGATAAAACATAAATACATGAATGATTATGTAAAACCCCTCATGCCACAATGTTCTTATTTTTGTTATCCTTTTAGAAGTGGAGATCTAGGTTGAATTTCCATGAAGTTTTGGCTTAAAACCTAGAAATATTTTAGGGTTCTCATACTATGTGTGGTTAAGGTACATGGTTATAGGATAACCATAATGCCTCCCTTCATAAGTAGCCTTTTCAATTCATTTTTAACAACACATATTTTTTTAACACATGATACGCATAGTAAAATCCAAACCATGTAGCCCCTAGGATAAATCATGTGGGGTCCTTGGTGTGTATGGGGTGTGGTGCATGACTTTCATACAATTTTTTAAACTGTACAGAAATCATGTGGTTAGAAATGTAAATTTTTATAGAGCTTTTTTTATGACTTTCACATGGTTTTTCAAACCATGTGGGGAACCAAAGGTGGTCGTGCGATGATTGGGGTGCTTTTGGAGTGACACACATGGTCTTTCCTAACCGTGCAACCTCTTAAGAGTAATCGTGTAACTTTAGTTTTTGGGATGCATTGGTTCCTACATAGTTCACCCATAGTTCCCTTAAATGATTGGAAAAACCATGAGATATGTCCAGGTGTTTTAAAAAAAATTAATCCCTAAAATTTCCATTTAAAATAAGAGGGATTTAACCCCTCTTATCCCCAACATGAGTTAGCTGACTCTGGGGAGCTTAATAAGGATCTCTAACCTCCTTCACCTTGTATTCTTTCCCTCCCTTTATTGATTTACAAGAGGTTTGAGGTGAGTTCTTATCCATTTTCCCTCATTCTTCATTATCCCTCTATTCTATCTTGGTTTTTTCTTACCTAATGAACCCTAGTTATCAATTAGATCAATTTTAGGGTTCCATATAGTTCAAATGATAGAAATTTTAGTTTCAAGGGGTTTTATAGACCATTGTTTATCCTTTAGGTGTGGTCTCCATTTATGGAAACGTGTTTCAAGGGATTTCGGCTTGATTATCATCTTTCTGAGGTAGGTATTACTATGAAATTGTTTAATTTTGGAATTATAATGTAATTTTTTTTTTCTAAATTCTATTTTTATGAAAGTAAAAATATATGTGACCTTCCTTTGGTGAATTGAAACCATTTCTTAATGTTTTGAGCTTGGAATAATTGGTTTTTTCACTAGAATTTTATGTTGACATGATTGAAATGGAATGTTTAAATATGAAAAGATTCTTATTATATTCCTTATGTATTTTGAAATGGTTTTAATATTGTGAAATGGTATTTGACCATGTTTTAGTTTTCAATGTGTGAAAATAAAGTTTTAAATGGAATTTGGTTTTAAAGTGAGGTGTTGACCTCTAAAAGGTTTGTAAAAAGGGGTGTTTTAATGTGTTTCAAATATATATTTGAAATTTTTGTGTGGTTTACCCCTTATGTAATGTATTATTTGATTTTTTAATTGGTTTTGTGGAAATGGTTGTCCTTTTGTCCTTGTTTTAGTTTTAAAAGATAAATAACCTTATTAAAGGGTAGATTTGAATATTTTTAAAAGAAATAGGTGATTTCTTTGGACTAATTAAAATGTTTCATGTGGTGTTTTATAAAAATTGTGGTGGAAATAATGGGTTTGGACATGTTTTTATATTTTCAAAGAAGATATCCATTATGTATGGGTGACTTTGAAATGTTTTTTTAAATGCTTGGGTGGTTTCCATCATTTCCAAATGTTGTTTGGAAAGGATTTTATGAAAGGTGAAAGGTATCAGCATTTTGAGCTATGTATTGGTGTTAAAGGAACATTTGGAACTTCGATTTTAAATGGTGTATGTGGTTGGAACCCTTGATTTCCCATTTATTTTTTAACCCTTGCATGGGTTTTTTATCACTATGTGATTCTTGTTTCCTCCCCTTGTGTAGGAATGTGCTTCTTATTCCTTTAGTTCGTATTGTGTGTATTGGGATTTTCATAATTGGGTGTTAAGGGTGAGGGTAGTTTTGGTTATGCATTATGTTCTAGGCATGGCTTGTTTTTGCTGTGTCTCACTTCCTTTATTGGTCATGAGAAACCAGATACTAAGTGGAAGATCTAGATTGTTTCTCTAGTTGGTTTACACACTACTAGTTTCCCATTAGTCGTGTTGCACACAAGGGGTTGGAGGGGGTTTTTAATTTCAACACTTTTTGTGTGGGATACTGGGATGATGGTATGGACTTAGAATATATTGGTTTCTAGTTCGGGTGGTTATACCCATGTGATAGATTCTTGTAATGTTAGTGACTTCATGCAGGACCATGAAACATTAATTTTCTTGGTGAGTAATTCATTGAGTGGAATTTTATCTATTGTCTATTTGTATCATTTCCCCTAATATCATTTTTATATAACCTTCCATGTTTTATTTTTATATTCCTTGTGATATATATAGTTCCTTCTTTTTGTGCTTGAACCATGGGAGTTGGGTTGTTTCCATTGAAAATTAGTTTTCAAAGATATTTTTTAAAACCTATTCTGAATTTTTAATGTCTCTTATATGATTAATTTAAAGTGTATTTTGAAATGGTTTTTGGGTTTAAATATGGATTTGGATGGTGAAATGTTTTAAATTATCTCTTTTCAATTAGATAAAATGATTTTGATTTGTTTTTTATAAATAATAATGGTGTATGTGTTTTTGAAATAGATTAGGATGCTGTTTTTGTCTTCAATACATGTGTGTTCAATTTTTGGAACAAAGGGAAAATATTTTGAAAGTGGATTATGGAGTTTTTTTGATTTACTTGCATTATATATATAAATCTTAATTTATAGATTTATTTTCAAACTTTAATTGATGAATTTACTTGTTAAACATAGTGCATAGTTTTTTCAGGTTGTGATGACCTAATGGGATTCTTAGATCAGGAATACAAAATTTCACATTTTAGGTTCTCAATTGTAACCTTCTTGTTTGTTGTGGATAACATGGGGTTAGTATGGTGGTGGTGCGCAAACAGAGTTTTCATAGAAGTGATTTAGGATTGGCTCAAATTGGTTATTTGTTTTTAGTTTATTCATTTATCTTATTTTTATTTCATTATAGTTCCCTTTATTTTAGATGATCTATTTATATATATGAAAATGGTTTGGATCAAGGTAGTTGGTTATAACCTATTTATCATGAAATTTTTTTATTTTGGATTTTTCATTTATTTATTATGATTTTTTATCTCTTTTTTTAGAAAAAAAATCCCAAGGGGATTCATGTGATTCCCAAGCACTTATATCCAGCCTGTGGGGATTGGGTACACTATTCATGCCTTGTGATAGGACGATTCTGGTACCATGTAGGATGGAAATCCAAGCCGGTTCTTTACAAAAAGGATATCAGAGGTTTGGGTTTCCTTGGTAAGAGTGTAAGATTCTTGTTTAGCCCTTATTATTTGGGGATGTCTTGATAGAAATAATATTAAGGTTATAGGATATTGAGAGGTATAGGTAGGGAGAATCAATCTAGTTCTCACTTATCCCAAACCTCAAACTACCATGGGTTTTGTGGTTTTGAATTGGGAATTTGAGATTTTTTTAACTACATGGATATGATGATCATTGTTTATATACACTTTTATTGTGCATATGATACAGTGGATTTCCATTTTGGTTACAGGGTGAAGCAGAAGGAAACTCGGGAAACAAAATTAATTCACATGGCCTGAGAAACCATGTGGTTCCAATGTGGTTGAGTTATCCTTCTTTTTAGGGTGTGTTGCATGATCGAAACCCAGTCTCCCAAATCATGGTGGTCAAGGGATGCATAAACATTCTTCTACCAAATTAGATTTTTTATACTCTTATTGATTTTTGATTTCAACAAAAGTGTTTTCCACTTATTGGAAGTGGAATTATGAGTGTTTTGTTTTCCCTTTTGCGATTTGGTTCTTGTGATCCTTGTTTGGATGTTTTTACAGTGCTTTGAATGTTCTTGGATTTTAAAACCATGTTTTTGAAAATTAATGGATTTTTTGAAAATGTTATTTTCAATATTGTTTTATAAATGAATGGGAAGATTTAATACCCATGTTTTTATGAAATGTGTAATAAAGTGGTTGTTTCCATTGTGGAATTTAAAATTTTTCAAAATAAAATTTTTTTGAACAAAATTGGAAATTATTTTGGAAAATGGAAAAAACAATTTATAAGAATTTTATTTGAGATGATTGGTTTTCACTGTAAAATGATATTTTGAAATTTTTTTGTAGATTTCCTTTTTTGGTAAATGTGTTTGTTCCACGAAGGTTGTTTTATTTTGAAACATGTGGTAGTTTGGCCTTTTTGGTGTGCACCTTAGTGGAGGGTGATTTCAAAATCCCTTGGTAAAGGGAGTGTATTTCAAAAGAAAATTTTCTTTTGTTTGTGAATGTTGGTCCTCTCTTGAGGAATTTTTATTGTGTATTAGATTCCTTCTTAATGAAGGATTCATTTTCATTATATTTTTGTTTCATGGTTCAATGTAGTTCATGTATTTATTGTTTTTGTCCCCCAAAACAATTGAAAAGGTTCCTCAATTATGGTGTCTACCAAAACTCAAAGTGTATTGGGGGATGTGGCACTTATATTGAGTTTGGAAGCAAAGAGGTTGTTAAAAGAGAGTGAGGTGATCCTAAATTCTCTATTGATAAATGTTTTCTTCCTATCCTTCCCTCTTGAGTGTTTTTTGGTCAGTATGTAAGTGTTATTTCTTTGAGCCTAACTGTTTAAGAAAAACTCTCGTAGTGCCAGTGGGTTACATAAATTCTTTTGGTTGAGCCCTGTGGTTCTCATTGTTTGGACTTGATAGAGGCCTTTGGGTGTATTATTAGGTAACTATTGTGTGTGATACACTATTTTAGTGTGGTATACTTACTAGTGTTTGGATATAAGAATTTTTTGGTATGCACTAGGTGAGCTTGATCCAGTATTGAACCTAGGTTATTTTTGTGTGACATGGATTAATGTGAGTACTATTTCCATTATTTTGAGTCTCTTTTTATTGTTCTTATTTCTATTGGGTTTTGAAGTTCTTCTATATACAAGTGTGCTTCTCTTATGGTTTCTCGGTTGTTTGAGGATGTGTTCTCAGTGGTGGTTACTTTATGTAACCAGATTAGATGAGTTATAAATGGATTGGAGACCATTTTAGAGGAATTCTAAATGGTGGTGATACCATGTTTAGTCTCCCATGATTCATAGGGCTTCTTGTTAGAGGTGCTTATCTCGTTTGTGCTTGGAGATGATTGTTATTTTATGTTTGATTGGTTTGATAATTTTAAGGATCTTGATTGTTGAATTTGATTTTAAATCATGTTGAGAAGTTCATTTGGTTTGGATATTTTTGGGATCTTTTGTTCCCTTTGTCTCTCATTTTGATAGAGACTTTCCGGGGTGTCATGTGGCATAGTATGGATTTTGTGACAACCCCCATGTCATAGTGTGTTTTTTTTGTGTTATATTGAGAATTGGAGGTCCACGTTTCATTTCCATGGAGTTCTGTCTTGGAACATACAAATATTTTATGTTTTTTATACTATTCATGATTAAGGTGAATGTTTAGAGGGAAACATTACAACCTCCCCTTTTGAGGATCCTTTTCAGTTAATTTTGAACTATAAATAGTTTTTTATCATGGGATGTGCACAATTAAGTCCAAATCGTGTGGCCTCTAAGAGAACCCATGTGGGGTCCTTAGTTTGTCTGATGTGTGTTGCATGAATTGATCATTATTTGTTAAACCTAGTGGAAATCATACGGTTGGATATGTATTTTTTGACATAGATGTTTTCACATCTTTCGCATAGTTTTTCAAAATGTGTGGTGAACCCCAGGAGGTCATATGAGGATTGGGGTTTTTCTCAAGTTAGGATCATGGTCTATCCAAACCATGTGGCCTCTCAAGAGTAACTATGTAGCTTAATTATTTGGGATTCAATGATGCCAGTATGGTTTTTATATGGTTTTCCTAACTGTGCGACCAAACCGTGCGAGTTGTCTAGGTGTTTAAAATTTTGGATAATCCCCAAAATTATCGTATGAAATAATAGGTCTTTCACCCCTCCTCTCCCCCACATGATTCATCCAGCACTAGGGAGCTCAAGGGGGATATACAACCTCCTCCATCTTGGATTATCACCCTCCATTTATTGATTTCCAAGAGGTTTGAGGTGAGTTCTTACTCATTTTCCCTCCTTCTTTCTCCCTTTCCTCACTCTTGGTTTGGGTTTCCCCCATGAACCCTAATTATCATGTGGATCAATTTTAGGGTTTTTGTATATTCTAATGATAGAGATTTTGATGTCTAGGGGTTATAGGAATTTTTTCTTATTTTTTAGGTGTGTTCTTCATTCAAGGCAACATGTTTCGATGGATTATGTCTTGATCCTCATCTTTTTGAGGTAGGTGTTACTATAAAGTTTTTAGTTTTTGAATTCTAATGTGTTTATTCTTTTTGAATACCATTTTTATGAAAGTATAAATATATGTGATATACTTTTTCTAATTTGAAACAATTTCTTAATGTTTTTAGCTTATTATAATTGGTTTTTTTCATGTAAATTTTATTTTTTTATGCTTGAAATGGAATGCTTAAATATACCAGGCTTCATGTGAAATTACTTATGGATTTTGAAATTATCTTCATGTTTTTCAATGGTATTTGACCCGATTTTGGTTTTCAATGAGTGGAAACAATGTTTTAAATGGAATTTACTTTTTAAGTATGGTTTTGACCTTTAAATGGTTTGTAAAAAGGGGTATTTTAATGTGTTTCAAAAGGAGATTAGAAATGTTTGTGTGGTTTAACCCGTGTGTAATTTCATATTGTCTTATTTTAATTGGATTGGTGGAAATGGTTGGAATTTTGGCCTTGTTTTGGTTTTCAAAGAGAAGGAACCTTGTTAAAGGTTATCTTTGATTTATTATAAAGGAGATCGGTGATTTATTTGGACCTCTTAAAATTTTTTAAGTTGTGTTTTATTAATATTGTGATGTAAATAAAGGTTTTGTCCATGTTTTATATTTTTAAAGAATAGAACCCTTATATAGGGGTAACTTTGAAATTTTTTTAATTCATGGGTGATTTCCATCATTTTAAAAATGGTGTTTAGAAAGTATTTTATGAAATGTGAAAGGTATTGGAATTCCATGCCATGTATTGGTGTTAAATAATCATTTAGATCTTTGGTTTTAAATGGTGTATGTGGTTGTAACCCTTGATTCCCTCTTTATTTTTTACCCCTTTCATGGTTTTCTTATTACTATGTGATGCTGGTTTTCTCCCCTTATGTAGGAATGTGCTTGTTATTCCTTGAGTGCATGTTATGTATATGGGGATTTTCATCATTGGTTGTTAGGGGTGAGGGTATTTTTAGTTATTCGTTGTATACTATAATTGGCTTATTTTAACTATGCCTAACTTCCTTTATTAGTCATGGGAAACTAGGTATTAAGTAGGAGATCTAGCTTGTTCGTAAAGCTGGTTCGCATGCCTCTAGTTTCCAAACAGTCATGTTAGGAATAAGATATTGTTGGGAGTTTTTATTGAAGTGTGGCTTCTGTAGGCTATATGGATGATGGTATGGACTTAGTATATATAGGTAGCTAGTTTGGATGGTTATACCCATATGGTTAGATTCTTCT
The DNA here is from genome assembly GCA_963277665.1 of Viscum album. Lineage (NCBI taxonomy): Eukaryota > Viridiplantae > Streptophyta > Magnoliopsida > Santalales > Viscaceae > Viscum > Viscum album. Next base: position 1,212,604,421 of record OY728122.1, read on the forward strand.
CATGTTGGTGACTTCGATTAGGACCATGACACATTCATTTTCTCAGTAATTTATTGATTGGGAGAGTTGTATCTAGTGTTTTTTTATATCGTTTCCCCTTATCTCATTATTTTATCACCTTCCATGTTTCATTTTTATATGTCTTGTGATATATATATATATATATATATCCTACTTTTTGTGCTTAACCAATGTGAGTTCAGCTGTTTCCTTTGAAAATGAGTTTTCAATTATGTTTTTGAAAATCTATTCTAAATTTTAAAAGAATCCTATGTGAGTAATTTAATGTGGATTTTGAAACGGGTTTAGGGTTTAAAGATGGATTCATCCAGAGAAATATTTTAAAGTAACCATTTTCATTTGAATAAAACTAGTGTCAGTTTTTTTTGAGAAATTTTAATGATTTGTGTGGTTTTAAAATGTCTTTGTTTGACAGATTTATTTTTAAAACACGTGTGTTTAGTTTTAGGAAACAAAGGGAAAATGTTTTGAAAGTGGATCATGGAATTTTTTTATTTCCATGCATTGTATATATGTAAATATTACTTTATAGATTTATTTCCAAACTAGTGTTGATGAATTTATTTATAAAACATATTGCATAGATTCAGAGGGTTTTGGTGACTTATTGGGCTTGTTAGATCAAGCATATAAAATTTCTAGTTTGAAGTACTTAGTTGAATTCTTCTTTTTAATTTTGGACAATGTGGGGTGAGTAGAGTGATGGTGTGAAACTGGATTTTTCATGGAAATGGTTCAGTCTTGGCTCAAATTTGTTAGTTTTTTCTATTTAGTTGTTTATCTTAGTTATGTTTCCTTGTAGTTCCCTTTGTTTGTAGTTTTTTTATTTATATTCAAATGGGTTGGTTCACAGTAATTGGTTATGACCTGTTCGGCATACAGTTTTTTTAATTTTGTCTATTATATTTATTTATTCCACTATATTTATCTCTTTTTTGGGGAAAACTATTCCCAAAGGGATTCCTATGATACCTAGGATCTTATCTCCAGCCCGTGGGGCTCATGAATTCTCTTCGAACCTTATGATGGGCTATTTAACGTGTTGAATAGGATGGAAGTCTAGGCATTTTCATTATATATTACACCATAATATCTCATATTATTTTTCTTGAGAAATATAAGGAAAAGTATTGAAATAAATACTATTATAAATGCACTATATCAGTGTCAACTAGAAGAAGGTAATATATCTACTAATCATAATTTTAAAATTCTGTGGTATTTTTATCAGTTAGATAAATTGGGATTCCATTTAGATAAGAAATTATCCATTAATATTATCATATTATCCTTAACACAAATATTATCCTTATTTTTCCATACCTAGATAAAAAAATCGATAAGTTTCTTTGTAAACTTTTTTCCATGTTTCACCAAGCGGATAAGGATTAGTTAAAACATGTTTCTCCATCAATTTTTGTGATAATTTTGGAAGAAAATGCAAAATATATCAAGGAAAATATAATAACAAAATATCCTTTATAGCATCATTCAAAAATACAAAGGATTCAAAGGCAAAAAAATGAATAGGATACAATTAGATTCTTCTGTGGAAATAATGTACATTAAAAAATAAATTGTAATAAAATGAAGAAGCAATCATATGTACCCACCTTAGGTATGTTTATCAACTTTATATTCACCAATTGTTTATTAAATACAATATTCTTACAGTATAAATGTATTTGAATAAAGGAAATAAGAAAGAATAAAAATATTATTGATTGAACTCAAAAGGATATAAGAGAGGTAGATTTCTATGACATCTAAGACGTAATTACTACTTATAATTTCCAAATGTAATGATTCAAGTTTTCAATATGTGTCACAAAAATATTTATATCAGTGTCCATCTCTTCACAACAAGACATTGTTTCAAATTTTGGAATAAATTTCATTATGGTACTTAAATACTAAACTAATGGATCAATAACTCTCAAATTATATATATCCATTATAATGAATGATGAATAGAAAATATTATATTTTTACCTAATTATAGAAAGATAATTCTTTGTCAAGTAAAACTGAAATTATTATACTTTCTTATACGAATAAAATTGTTTTAGTCTCAATTTAGAAAAGATATTGGGTATACAAGCAACTATTTATCGTTTTTTAGATAAATAAACCTTTATAAATAAAGTTTTATCACAAAGAATTTAGATTTAGTTCAAAATGTACACATGAAATATTCTAAATCTATAGTTAAATTATTATAATTCATGATTTTCCTTGAATAAATTTTAAAAATTCTCATTGAAGTATATGAGTTCACTTTTTAAATATTGTGGAATATTTTCTCTTTATTATCATAGAATAGCTTATCCAAGTATTCATTGATCATACATGTCGAGTAATGGTAATCCCAAACTCACGTTTCCTTATATAGATAAATTTCATGATTGTAGTGAAATTAATATCAATGATTAGTTTTATATATATTTAAAATCATCCATTATTTCTTCCAATAAATATTTTGAAAATAGAAGTGCAACTAACTAATCATATACCAACTATATTTTATAATGGATATCATATCAATTTCAATATTATAATAATATATTAGGAAACTACCATAATTTTTTGTTGAAAAAACATTTGTTAAAATGAGTTTTTAGCTAAAAAAAGAATATCAAACACTAAGTTGCATCTATGTTAATGATCATATATCCACTAAGGATATTAATGTCTATTTAAGATCAGGTATATTTTCATAAAGTTAGTTTATCTCTTTAAATAAAGTAGGATAAAAATGAAATTATATGGGTTGAGGCACTAGATGCACATGAATTTTTCATAGGAATATTGGACTCTACTGAGTTTAGTGGGAGTAGTATTTCTAGAGACACATACTGTATAGGAAGTTAAAACCAAATAGGTGATTTATGTTCACTATGAAGGGTGATACATATAATATTCATTCATAATATAAATACCTAAAAATAATTAGTAAATGAAAAAGTGATAAGGTTTGAAAATATGTATAAATTAATTTAATAGACTCTATGTATCAAGATAAAAGACTCTATTTTGAATGTTTCTATGACTTGATACTGCAGGTGAGTATTCAATAGAAACTTGACAAGGATGGTATAAGACGGTACCAATAAAGAATGATTTGTTGTTTAACAACACCAAACTCCAGTACCTCAGATCTAGTGTCTTCTTTATTACATTTTAATTAGATACAAGTAATTTCATCCCAAAGGACTAAATATTTTAGTAGTCTTTAAGAACCAGATACACACATGATTCTCATATTATATTGTAAATATCAAATACATAGCATAAAAACATTATTTAATAATTAATATTATTCATAATATCATTCTTAAAATACTAGGGAAAATAAATTAAATAAAAGGGTGATCTCGGATGTATGGTAAGGGTTATGTACAAGGTAATATATCATGAGTAAATAATGCATAATAAACATGCAAAGGTAAATAACTAAAAACACGTCATTTAAAAAATAACAAGCATTAAATGCATCCATAAATAATATCAATTAAGTAATAACATGGATAATAATTAATGAATTATTAATGAAGGAAATGCATAATATTGAACATCATGACTTTAGAAATCAGGATATCTATACTATAAGAGATTTGTGCTAATATAGTTTAAAACAATGGGTAGGCATACACAAGAAACCAATTTAATGCTAGCTTACTAATTTGTCTCGCGATACATGTTGATGCATCTAGGGACTATATAATTTAAGGACCCACCCATTACTGGATGTCCAATGCATTCCTCATATATCAAATAATTTATTTGATTCATGAAAAATATTCTTTATTAAGAAATATCTGTATTTTTTAAAAAATGCAATTTTATCAAGGCTTTCCCCAATCAATTAAATAAATTTCAATGAAAAACGTTGTATGTACATCGGTATAAATTTTAGAAAATAATAAAATCCATTATATAAATCATATTAATATTTTAAAAAAAATTAATTTCCAATGATCACAAGAAAGTGAATGTATCAAAAGAAAGTTAGTATCCAAAAAATCAACCAAGAGTTGTGAGTTGACCATTAAAAAAATTAGATTCTATAGTAAAATAAATTATCTTAAATAATTGATGAAAATGGAAATGAAAAATTTAAAAGTTTTCATAAAGATTTTTATTTTTAAAATAATTTAAAACTTGTAGAAAAAGATAAAGGGTGTAAAATGATTATGGTGGTGGAAAGTTTTGTTAACGTTGTATAAGTTAAAAAAACATTCCTTCTGACTTTTTGTAAATAAAATCGAAAATGAACCCTTTCAGAAAAATATTAGAAATATTAATTTAATTCCATGTAAAAAATGATGTATAACTAAAAATATCCTTTTTAAATCATGTGGGTAAATAAAAAATATTTTTCATAAAATAATTTTAAAAATTTATGGAAATTGGATAAAAATATACCCGATCAAGAAGATAAATAAGATCAAATTTTATTTTAAACATTTATCTTGAAATAGTAACTTCAATTGAATAATTAATAATCAATAATAAATATATATTCATGTTAAATACCTAAAATGTGAGTTATATATGCCACATGAAAGTAAATAGGTTCATATTACCAAATATTTCTCAATGGAGTGGAAGTTGAGATGAAATCTTTTATCTCATGTTTCCTTTTAGTTGAATGTAATTTAACCTTATATATGATAAATTTATATTTATTATAATTAAATAAAATAATTATATACACATTTATAATATCATATATGATCCATTTATAATATTTTATAACCTTTTTGTTAACAATATTTTATTATTATCATTATTTTGGGTGTTAACTGCTTTGTTTTTCATGTATGTTTTGACTCGGTAGTTCTAGTACTTATAATTTTATTACAGATATATCATATCCCTAATGTTATTAATGTTATAAATTTAATATATATTCAATATATATATTTATATTTATATTCTTCCATAATATATATATATATATAATTAAATACACCATCCACATAAATGGTAGGTTGTATGTACGCATGAATGTTGTTTTCATTTTTCAATGGATAGAATGAAATAAATTTGAATAATAATTAATATCTAACTAATAATTATTACATAATATATATCATATATAGTTATTAAATCCATATTTATTACCATCCATGTAAATCATAAATGAAAAAAGGATCGCATCGCTTCATGGAGGTGGAAGTCCAAACGTACACATGAGCGACGTTATCATTTTCCAATGGATTGGAAGAAAAGAAGGTGCACATGATATTATAATTATAGAAGAATAATTATTTAATAAATATCATATATAAACATCATTTCCATATTTATGACCAACCAAGTTAAATGGTGATGAAAAATGAATTACACTACAACATGGAGACAGTAATCAGTACGTACACACGAGTGGTATTTTCACTTTTTATAGGATGGAAAAATGGAAAATGGTTATATATTAAAATTAATAAAATATAAGTATATTTTTGATACTATATTTATTATATATAATGGTTAAAACACATTAAAAGTAAGTAAAATAAGAAATAAACTTGAAAGAGTCAGTAAAGACGATTACCTCTTCTTTGGTCGGCTTCTATTATATCTCTTCTTAAGGGACCTAGGGTTGGTATTTTGGAAGGAAAAAAACCTATATAACTTTTATAATGATTATAAGATAAATTTTTAGGTTTTGGTTGAGATATATGTCTCAAAGTGGCATAAGTAATAGAAAAGAGAGGTGCCCATTTATAATTGAGGGAATGGGAATTATTGGGATTTCATTAAGTATTAAATTAATATAAATTATTTTTCATTCCAAAATGGTTCTACATTGATATAATTTGAATATAATATGATTATAATTCTAAATCCTCTCATAAAATAAATATTTTACATGTTTATGCTGTGTTTTAACCCTTATCTTTTAGTTTTACCCTCTTGTTTCCCCTTTTGACATTTACCGCAATATTAATGATTTATACACTTTCAAGGTCAATAATGGTAATATAAAATAAATAAAGACCCATAAATATACCATGGATGATTTTTAAAACCATATCTAATTAATTTTACCAAATTTTATATTTTTTTTAGTTTTTAATCATTTAAAAATATTTTTTATTTTAAAATATTAGTAATGTAATTTGTAATAAAATTTATTTAATTTGACATTAAATACATAAATACAATGAGTGAATTATAATATAATCATTTAACGCATAAATAACATGTTATATTTATCTAAAAGAATTATAATGAAATAAATCACTCATATAATATAACTTTTTACATTTTCACAATAATTTATTTTATTTTTCTATTAATTGAAAAAATGTTGTGTTGGTGTTGTACAGGAATTTAAGATAATTATTTCACTACTAAAAATTATAAAAAAATTACCATGATAAATAAAATTATATTTCACGTGACTATTTATAAAAAACATATCTTTTTTATCCGTATGCTAAAATTTTAAAGATAATAAAACAAATAGAAAGTAATTTTTTGAATATTCTTTATTTAAAATAATATAAAGTGTCAAAATCATATTAAAATGATAAAAAATCATATATTTAACTTTTTATTATTATTTATGAGATATAATCATCCAATAAAATTAAGGAAAGTGTTAGGTCCATTCTTTAGTCCTTGTCATTTTATATTTAACCTTAATTACCTAATTTACACTTTACATTGGTAAGAAAATTAATAAAGTTACTATAATGTCCCAAAATAAAAGGGACTTGTTTAACAAATTTTGACATAATAATTCCAAATATTGAATACATTTTAAAATATTCAATTTTTATAATTTATAAAAAATTACTTTTAAAATAAATGCATAAAATGAAACTAAAAAAGTTTTTAGAAAAAATCGTTTTTAATCCCAAAAATATACTTATACCAAAATCAAGTATAATAATAATTCAAATTCATTTATTTAGATTAAATATTATTTAATAATTATTATTTAAAATTTAACTAAAATTCAAAAAATAATTATACTTGTTAATGAAAAAATTATAGTTTTACAAAAAACAGATTTTTCTATATTCACTGAAAAATCAATCTTTTCATAAAAATAAAAAAAATCACCTAAAGATAATTTTGATGTGATAGTTTCAAAAAAATTATATATTTTTTATAAAATAGAATTTATAAAATTTTAGGAAATTAATTATAATTATTTTCTCACAAAAACAAATAATAACATTTTTTGAAGAAAAGGTGTTTTTCAAGAATAAAATGACTTTTCGAAAACTAAGTGCTTAATTCTGAATCATTAATCAATAAATTTTCATTGATTTAGGGACTTTATGTATATATATATATATCATAATTTATTTAATATTATTAATACCCAAAAATTTAACATCTAGGTTATAATGGTCAGATCTAAATAATAATATTGTGTGGTTCGTTTCGGCAATCAAGGGTTTGAGATTTGAAAATAACTTTATTGAAAACCCACATTATAAAAAGGGTTAATAAAAAATCCTCCTAAAAAAAGGGAAAGGTAAAAATAAAGGTCACCACAAATATCAAAAAACTAGGTTTCCAGATAGGATAACATTTGTGGAAAGTGAAAATATAAGCATGGAAGAGAAAACTAACTCCCAAGGATAAATAGGGAGTAATAGAGAATATGGTCAGTATAAGGATAATAACCAAAAAACAATAAATTTTTGATGGGTGAAAATACCATCAAATTGTCATAAATTATTTTAATAGGATAAAAGTTTTGTTTTAAGATCGTTTTTCTAGAGTTGAGTAATTATTTTACCATCTATACTAAGAACATACGAAAATATATTTGATATATTTCAATTTATTAAGAAAATTTTCATCATTTTTATGTTCTTTTATATTCATATCTTACTCTAATAAATGAATATCCAAGATGTATTTTTTATAGATATATTACTAAAATTAACTTTTAACGGGTCATAAGATCCATGTAATAAAAACAAGTAATTTCTCTTATCTCAAAATAATTTTCAAAACCAAAATGGTTAGCAAAAGTTATCCAATATTAAATTAATCTCTACAAAATAAACAACAACCCCAATATGTTAAATTAATTCATTTAATAAATATTTAACCTTAATAATCCTCTAAAATATTTGTAACCCAATTCAAAACCCAAAAATAAGAAATATTTTATCTAAAATTTATTCACATACAGCATAATGTATCTCATAGTGTCACATTCCAAACATGTGAATACCTTGATCACATATTATCTTAAAACATATTAATAACATGAATCACCACAAAAATTTTATTAAAACCTAACCTGTTTAAAAAATAACTTTATCATTATTCCTTATATCCCTTAAATCCAAAAATACAGTAAACTTCATCATAATTTACTTTGTCATTAAATCACTAATCATTTTCATGGTAAAAAATTCTACCAAATTTACACAATCAATTTCAATCATCTCCTTATCCAGTCTAAACATTATTACTTCAACATCAGTCATGTATTAAGGGTTATCTTTCCCCCAATCATGTGTTTCCAAAAATATATATCCTTACCACTAAATATCTATTCTATGTTAACAATACTATTCAAAAAATGATTTAAAATCCCTAAATAAAAACTACTAGAGAATAATATACATATATTTTATGATAATATTTACTATAATATAATTGATAAAACACTTATATAACTTAATTATTGAATCCCAATACACAAATAATTCAATCATTTGATTTTATTTATAGTAATAGCATAAGTTTTTCTTTCTCCCCTTGGATTATTATATGGTAAGTTCTCTTGATACTTGAGACATTAATTTTCATAGTGATCCATATTCTTATAGTTAAAAAACTAAAAATTAGAGATTTATTTAATAACCTTTCATTCATGCATCTGATTCCCTTTCTCTCCACACATTAAGAAAAATTCCATTCCCTTCCATCAAGTACCAGGGTGTTTCTATCCACAATTATCACATCTTAAAAGTTTCATCCTTCCCTTATTTTCCTTCACCTTATTCTTCTTTCATTAGTTCTCATTCATCCTTTTCTTCTCTTGATATCATTTGAAAATATATGACTTGTATAATTCTTTGTCCTTCCTTAAAACACTTGATATTATATCATTATAATATGAATTTTTTTTGAGAAAATAGTTCCCTTTGGATAAGTCACTTAAGCCCATCAAAGTGACAGTCAATCTTTATTTTCAAAATATTTATATAGTAAAAATCATGTATGAATAATCTTGTGTAGTTATGCTCATATTTCTCCACACTTTCTTCTTAATTATTCTTTAAAGTGGGGAGTTTCCTATCCATTTCATATTACTATTCTCAAGGGAAGTATTTATCAAAGAATGTCTCTTTAAAATATATTTATTCTATGATTTCTAATTCTTCAAAATATTTAGTGTTTTGGATCAATAAACACCATTGATATACATTTCCTTTCAAACAATAAACTACCAGAATAACCTTTTCACTTTCATTACATCATAAATCCAAGAATATCATTTTGAGGTAATTAATTCATTTCTCATCTACCATTGGATTAGTAGTTCCACTAAAAAATAGAGTCTTTTGTTGCATGAAAAAATCCAACATAAGGTAATAATGATATATAACAATAGGTTACTCCATATGGGAAAGGTTATTTATCATAACTTAATCAAGATACCCTAATATAGCCATTATATGTTTAGTTCCAACACCATCTGTATTGGTTTTCTTAGTAGGGAAATACCTACATTTTCTACTAGTGGTGATTCCATTTCTTCCATTTGGTTCCATCACTGAATAATATCACAAAATGAGTTGGATCATAATCATTATAAATATTGAGCCTTAAAATAAAAATATCTTTAATGGTAAATTATCTCAAATGTTATAAGATATTATTATAGTTCTTATATTATCTGTGTTTATTTAAAATCTAGTTCCTTTTACTAAACATTCTTTGATACCAACTGTAACAACCTCTAAATGTAGTAACCCGAAGTTTTTGTCTTCTTTATTACATTGGAACTAAATACAAGTAATTTCTTCTCAAAGTATCAAAGAGTTTAGTATTATTAAAGAACCGAATACATAAATGATTTTTATATTACATTTGAGTATTTAGCATAAAAACATTTTTCCATCCTTGATATTACTCATAATATCCTCATTCATATCATGGGGAATAGAAAAGAAATTTAAGGGTTATCTCAAATTTTTGGTAAGGGTTATGTACAATAGAACATATCCTAAGTAAATAAGGCGTAATAAATATATAAAGTTAAATAATTGAAAACACATGGTATTTAATCAATAACTAAGCACGGAATGCATCCTTGGATAATATCAATATATAAATATATTGGATAATAATATATAAATTTTAAATGAAGTAAATTCTTAATATTAGACATGATATTTATACCTTCAAAGTTGTGTTCCAAGAAATTTTACAACTATGGGTAGACATACACTAGAAACTCATTTAATGCAAGATTACTAATTTGTCTCATGAATATGTCAATGCATTGAGGGACAATATAATTCCATGATCCACCCTTTACTACATGTCTAATTCATTCCTTATATATTGAATGATCAATTTAATTCATGAATAGTGTTTCTTATCAACAAATATATATATTGTGTAAGGAGTATGGATTTATCAATTTTTTCCCGGATCAATTAAATAAATTTCAGTGTAAATCACTATTTATAAATTGATATAATGTTTAGGAAATAATCATATCCATCATACAAATAATATGGATATTTAAAAAAATGTAATTTCCAATGATCACAAGAAATTTAATTTTTCAATAAAAATTTAATATCCAAAAAATTAATCAAAATATAAGAGGTAACCATTAGAAACGTAGATTTTATAGTAAAATAAATTATTTTAATGGATAGATAAAAATTGAAAGTAAACATTTAAAATAAGTTTTCATAAAAAAATTTCTTTGAAAAATCATTGAAAACTTGTAGAATAAGCTAGAGGGTGTAAAACGGTAAAAGTAGTGGAAAGGTCTATTAACGTTGTATAAGTTAAAAAAAATTCTTTTTAATTTTTTAAATAAAATATAAAATGGAACCTTTTTGAAAAATATTATAAATATTCCTTTAATACTATGTAAAAAATAAATGATAACATAAAATATCCTTTATAAATCATTTGGGTAAATAAAATATATTTTTCATAAAACAGTTCTAAAAAATATGGAAATGTAAGAGAAATATATCCAGATCAAGAGGAGAAATAAGATCATCATATATTTTAAACATTTCTCTTGGAAGATTAACTTTAATTGAATAATTAATAATCATGAATAAATATATATTAATGTAAAACACCTCAAATAGGAATTATATCCACAAACTAAAAATAAATAGGATTATATAACAAAATATGTCTTAATGGAGTGTAAATTGAGATGAAATATCTTACCTTATGTTTAATTTTAGTTGAACAAGTTTTAACCTCATGTATAATAAATTTAGATTTATTATAATTATATATCAAAACCATATACATATATATAATATCATATATGATCTATTTATATCATTTTATCACCTGTTAGTTAACAATATTTTATTATTATCATTATTTCTAGTGTTAACTTCTTCGCTTTTCATGTATATTTTGATTTGGTTTTTTTATTCCTTATGCTTTTATTATGGTTTCATCATATCAATAATTTCATTCATTATATAAATTTATTATATATTCAATATATATATAGAACAACCCATAAAATATATAGATTGAAAAATAAATTACCATTTTCACAGAGACGGTAGGTTGTATATACGCATGAACGTTGTTTTCATTTTTTGATGGATGGAACAAAAGAAATTTGAATAATAATTAATCTTTAAATAATAATTATTATATAATATACGTCATAAATTTCATATATAGTCATTAAATCCATCCTTATTACCATCCAAATAAATTGTAAAGGAAAAATAGATCACATCACTTCGTAGAGGTGGTTGTCCACACATACGCATGAGTGATGATATTGTTTTTCAAAATATTAGAATATAATAAGGTATATATGATACTATATTTATATAAGCATAATTATGTAATAAATATCATATATAAACATTAGTTTCATATTTATAAACATCCATGTAAAATAGTGATGAAAAACAAATTACACCGCTACGTAGAGATGGTAAGTCGTATGTACGCATGAGTGGTAGTTTTGCTTTTATTATGATGTAAAAAATGGTTGAAACATAATCATAATAACATATCATTATATTTATGATACTGTATTAATTATTCATAATGGATGAAACATGTTAAAAGGAAATATAAAATGAAATAAACTTTTCAATAAAGACGATTACCTCTTCATCGGTAGACTTCATTTAGATCTCTTTATAAGGGACCTAGGTTGGTATTTTGGAAGCTCAAAAACCAATAGATTTTTTATAAGTATTTTTATAAGATAAATTTAAAGGTTTTGGTCAAGATATATTGCTCAAAGTGGTGTAAATAATAGAAAGGATATGTGTCCTTTTATAATTGAGGAAAGGAGTATTCTTGTAATTTCTTGAATTATTAAATTAATATAAATTATTTTTCATCCCCAAATGGTTAAAATTTGATATAATTAAAATATAAAATTAGGATAATTCTAAATCCTCTCATAAAATAAAATTTTTACAATTTTTAATAATTTTATAACCCTTATCTTTTAGTTTTAACCCCTTGGTAACCCTTTTAACAATTACAACAATATTAAAGTTTTCTACCTTTTAAGAGTTAATAATTTTACATTAAAATGAAAAAATATTCATAAAAAACCGTGGATTATTTTTAAAACCTTAACCCATTAATTTTTATGAATCAAAATTTTTTATGAATTTTAAATCATTTAATAAAATATTATATAATATAAAATATCATTAATGTCATTTTTAACACTATTCATTAAATTTGTCTTTAAATATATCAATACAATTATGGAAATATAATATAACCCTTTAAAACATCATTAACATATTGTATTTATTTTAATAATTCATGGATCACCATAACTCACTCAAATAATATTACTTTTAAATAATTTATAATCATTTATTTTATTTTTCTATTAATTGAATAAATGGTGTAGTGGCATTGCATAATAATTTAACATAATTATTTTACCACTAAAATTTATAAATAAACTATCATAATAAAAAAAATATTTATATTTCACATGATTGTTTATAACTGAACATATGCTATGTTTATCCCTATGTTAAAATTTTAAATATAATAAAACAAAGAGAATTATATTTTTGAATTTTCTTTATATAAAATAATATAAAGGGAAAAATCATGTAAAAATATAAACAAATTCTATATATTCGACCTTTTGTTGATTATGGGTGAGATATACTCATCCTATAAAATTAAGGTAAGTGTTATGGTCATTCTTTATCCCTTATTATTTTATTTTTAACCTTAATTGCCTAATTTACCTGTTACCGTGGTAACAAAATTACTAAAGTGACTATAATTTCTAAAAATAAAAGTGACATATTTACCAAATTTAGATCCATTTATTCCAAATATAGAATCCATTTTTCAATATTCAATTTATATAAGTTTTAGAAATTAATTTTAATATAAATTTATAAAATGCAACAAAAAACAGTTTTTAGACAAATGTGTTTTTAATCCCAAAAATATACTTATAAAAAAATTAGGTATAATTATGGTTCAAATATATTTAATTATATTATATCTAATTAAAGAATTATTATTTTACTTTGAGATAAAATTCAAATCATAATGATACTTTTTAAAGGAAATAAAATGATAGCTTTATAAAACTCTATATTTTTCACTATTAACTTAAAAATCAATCCTTTCAAAAAAATGACAAAATTTCACCCAAAATCTAATTTTTATATTATAGTTTCAAAAAATGATATTTTTTTATCCAATAAAATTAATAAATGTTAAAAAATATTTATAATTATTTTCTCACAAAAATCAATAGAAACCATTTTTGAAGAAAATGTGTTTTTGAAGAATAAAATGACCTTTATAAAAATTGAGTACTTATTTCTAAAGCATTAATCATTAAATTTTCATTGATTTAGGGACTTTATATATATTTCATAATTTTATTAATCCTATTCATGCATTCCAATTCAATGTCTAGGTTATAATGGTCACATTTAAATAATAATATTTTTTGGTTCATTTAGGCTCAGTGTTATGTGACGTATAGTATATTGAACATAGTGTTCTTTTAAAATATTAGGTTTTTACAATTATTGAAATGATTTTTATATCAAAAAACCTGTACACCAATAATCATGTCTAAACTCATTTTTAATTCTACTTGTTAAATATTACTTCTATGATCGTCATATTAAGATATTAATAGTCAAGGCTACCTTATTTGGAGGGATCCTTATAGAAAATGTCTATATGACGCAACAAAAAAGAGACCCAGTGGCATATATCTATGAGGATTAACTATAAAGGGTTGTTGATATCAATAAATTCTAATTATATATGTTTATTAGATAAATTCATGCATAAATAAATCATGCATAGTGATCATAGAATATTCATTTGGAAAAAAATGAGTGATATGTGTCTCAAAATATTTAGTGGGAGTGCTATAAGTTTTCAAGATAGATATGTTAATAACATATGAAAAATAATGTTTTCTTTCCATATTTTTAATACTAAGGAATGAAATTTCTCCAAATATGACTTAATTTAGTGACCATGTTCAAAGGAATAAGATCTACAAAATAGATCCGTGTGTTTTTAAAATCTATCCATAGTACATATATTAATAAAGTACTAAATATATAAGTTAAAACAATTCAAGACTAAATTTTTTTTTGGCATATAATCCTTACAGTATAACATATGTGGTAATATGAAAATATTATTGTGATTAAAATAATTTCAAAATCTTAAGTTCTAAAAATTTATCTCATATGTCATGATATGTACTAATGTTTTATATTATCAATGCATAATTCATGGTAGTTTAATATCAAATAGAACCAACATAACTGCATCGAATTGCAGTTAGAACTATCTAAAAGTACTTTTAAAATTAAAACTAGATGAGTTCCTGGTGTCTAGAGAAGTGGTAATACTAGTGATTAAGTTAATTGAACCCTTTTTTATATTTAGTTCAATTTGATATAGTATCATAGAAAAGGATAAGGTAATATGAAATAAAAAAATTATTACAGCTAGTGGTAGCCATATTTACAGTATATTAGTACGTTGTGACTTATGATGTAGTGTAAAGATTTGTTTAGAAAAATCTTGTTCTAATTTTTTTTATACCAAAAGAAATAGTTTTATCATTATCATGATAAACTTAGACTGTGGACTTGGTCAGGATGTCAAGATTTTGACATAGGATCAAAAGGTGTATACTCGGTTTTATCACTACTTAAGGGATTTTATAAAGGTATTTATGTTTCATAAAATAGGTTCATCGTACAAACGTGTGGATTTATTATCCCTATCCATGTAATCGTGGTATTCCTATAAAATATAACTACATTTAGAATAATCATGATTAATATATGATAATGAACCAGCCATTAGAAGTTGTCTCTAGTGCAAGTGGGAGTCTGTTAGAGTTGGTTTCCCAGAACCAACTACTATGTAATTTATATTACATGTATATTCAAATAAGTGAAAATTAACATAAATACCTTATCACATATTTATTATTCTTATGCATAACATTAATTTGATAATGTAATAGGATATCAATCAAATAAAAATAGGTCATAGCAGTTCTCCAGTATGATGAGAACCTTGAGAAGCTATGATGGTATCTCCTAAATATAGTTCTATGGTCTAATAACATTCTATGATGGGGAATATAATATTTTTTTTTCAGGTGTGAATACTCATAAATGGATGGTATTTTATCTCATGAAGTTCTCACTTGGTAATCTCCAAGATGATACATTATGAGAATAGACCCTCTAGTAGGAATTTTTCATGTTTATGTATCATCATATTTTCTTATATACGATTGTTTTTAATTGTACTTTGACTTTAAGATTATTATTAATGTATGTGATGACTCATGCACTTAGATTCATTTTCATAAACCATGATGATAATATTTTATAAAGAAGTTGGGTACATTGGGTGCGTCAGTAATGATGTGTTATTAATTAATATGTTGACAAAGGAATTTTCCATTACATCTTTATGGAATTTTATATCTCGAACACTTGATTGGAATAGAACCATTTCATTAAATTTTATAGTCATGGTGTAATAACATGTTTATTTAAATAGTCAAATAAATTCATATCAAGCATATAGGTTGATGACCCATATGTTCAACCCTCTTGATTAGATATTGTGACAAAAGGATTATATTACACAATGACCACTTGTATGTGTTTTTCAATGTTATGACATTATGTTTTTTATCTTCGATTCCTTGACCCATTTTTATATAGTAATCGTGGACTTTAGGTAATCCCATCTAATTTAAATGAGAAAGAATCCTAAAGGATCACACACTAAGTGTTTTTTTTTATCACTATTTAATTTTATTTGAATTTAATTTATTGAATAAATATTATTTTCAAGATATAAGAATAATTTATTTATGTTTTATCTACCATAAATATTTATTGAATATTTAATAAATATTTATTCATTGGATTGTGGATAAAATATTTATTTATAAATAAAATATTTTATTTATTCATATATTCAATAAATTTCAAGAAGTTTGAGTAACCCAAGATCATGTTAGATGATAAATATTAATTTACAAGTTGTTAAAATAATATTTATCATTTTTCTAGTTAGCTCACATTATAAAATAATAGTATTATTTTTATTATTATATGGCATGGAGTTTGATAATAATTGTTATATTATTTAAGGACTGGTATGAAATTAAATAATATTTCAATCTAAACCATAACTCTATAAATAGATGTTTATTTATATTGTGTAGGGTTAATAAATAATTGATAATTGTTTAACACAACAGACTTATCTCTAAAATTCCCCCTTCTTTGTTCTTCTCAAGAACAAGAATATTAAGTTAGAATCCTTTAAGCCAAAGGATCTTGTACTAATCAAGACGAACAACACAAGATGATTGATTTATCATGATAGCACATATCATTCCATTGGTGATTATTTATAGATCAAAGAATCATGTTTGGATCACCGTTGTAGGGACTATACACTTTGATCCTACAATCATAATGAAGGTAATCCAAAAAGGGTTTTGGATGATCAACATCTTCACCATAGAAAGATACTCATATCAATTATTCTTTATTAAGATATAATATAAATTCATTATAAATTTAATGTGCAAGGATCCTCTCCGAGTTCTGGGATTCTCTATGTCAATATTTAGTTAAGTTTTTCATTGGTCATCGCATTTATGTCAGGAGAAATTTGTGAATTATCCATTGAATATGACAAAAGATTTATGGTTTCTCACCCACCAAAGCACTTTCTCTATTCATGTAACCTAAACCAACTTGGTTAACTAATCCATAACCTCTCAAAGGGTATTATTATCATGTTGAGTCTGTGATAATACAATAATGAAATCCATTGATATCTCATTCCATTTCTATGATGGCATGGGAAGAGGCTAAAGCATGACATATGGCTTTTGGTGGTTAGCCTTAATATGCTGGAACATGTAGCACCGAGATACAAATTTGGATGTCTTGTTTCTTAACGGGACACAATAACTCATAACTCATGTCAAGAAAACATATTTTAAGTTCTATGGTGGACAGTCCATAAAGAATTATTACAATATCCCAACACATCCTTCCTCATAGTCAATGGAACAACATTCTAAATTCTGAATAAAATGATACCTTCTATAGATAGATACCACTCATTGATGGTCTCCCCACCATATAAATAATCTCTAATATTTCAGAACTCATTATCCTATTTTTTTTCCAAAATAATTATCTCATGTAGGGAGTATTTCAAAAGAAGACAATTGAGAACATTATCATACTCCGCCTCCTTGACTCCCAGGTTTATTTAAGATAATAGTCCCAACAAGTTCCATCCATCCTTTTCCTCCTCCATAACTTTGGAAGGTAACTTCTTGCTAAGGGTGTTAGTAACAATATTACCCTTTACTAGAGTATATAAAATGTTAAATTAAAATAACTATAGGTATTACACTCATCATCTTTGTTGTAAGTTCAAATATTTTTTAGAAAATATGTAACTGAAACTTTTATGGTAAGAGTAAAAGATAAAATTTTACCTGAAAATATAGTGATTTAAAATTTTAATATAATTCAAAACAACTATATGTTCTAAATAATGAGTGTAATAATTCCTCTTGTGAGGAAAAATATTGTGTGATCCATAATCCACCGCATGATATCCTTTCATAGGGATGCTTCCCAAACCTACACCTAAAGCATCACAATAAACCATATATCCTTATTTGGCCTCTGGTAGAGTCAGAATCGGTATTAAGTTATAATGATGTTTTAGAATGTTTAATGATGACTAAAAAATTGAAACCCATAAGAACACCACCCTCTTATGGGTGAGTTTAGTAAAAGGTAAAGAAAGTTTTGAGAAATCCCTTATAAACCGATGATAGTATGCTGCCAGACTCATGAATCTTCGAATCTCATACATTTTGTAGTTCTTCCTATGACATGACAATCATCGCCTTTTCAGGATCAACTGAGATATCATGTTCTAAGATGTAATACCCTAAAATTACATGTAATATTTTTGAAAATAAAATGGGATTATTTTTGAAACCAGTCTCTGAGACGGCACGTGATTCTGAGGCCTAGAGTGGCCGAAATGTATTTTCAAACTATTTTTAAAGTTCGTTAAATAATCATGGGAGCGGGTTTTTCTAACTTTTAAATTGGTTCAGAGTTAAAAAAATATGAGGGAATTTTTGAACTTAGAGCATTAGGATTGTCCTAGGAAGGTCCTAACATCGACTAACACGAGTCGACCGAAAAAGATAGTTTTTGTGACTTTGTGAAGAAAAATAAAAAAAATATTATTTCTCTTCATTATTACACAACGACTCATTAGTGATGCGGTGCAGCGATGAGGAAATGTTGAATCCATTAGTGAACCTCATTAATGGATCGATGTGGTGAAACTGAAATGTGTAGTGTTTCTTCCTTCTTTAATTAAAAATGAATTCAGGTTTGACAAACAACCTTGGGATTCCTCTGATGACCAACAAAGGAAACCTATACAATGACAAATATAGATGAATCAGAAAGCACCGATGAAAACCTTGGAGACCAGATTTGGGACTGGAGATCGACGCATGACGACAGACGATCATCCTCAACCAATCTCTATTTTCCCAGGTAGGGGTTTAAATCTGAGTGATTTTTTCCCCTGTTCTTACCTTCTAATTGAAGAACACAAATCAACTCAGTAAATAGTTGATAAGAGAATGAATTTTTCTTGTGGGATTGGGAAATATTATTTTAGGTTTTATATCGGGAATTAAATCTTAGTGACTTGAATTATTCTTCATGATCCTACTAAAAATAACAATTTTGGGCCAATACAAACAAAGGTCAGTTTTCTTGTTGGGTGTTCTATGTGATTCTCTCTCTCTCTCTTTTTTCATTGCCAACAGACCCAAAAGGTCATGTCATATTTTTTACGGGGGGATTCCAAACAAGTTCAAACCCCCATAGTGATAGAAAAATGGTGAGGAGTATGCGGTAGTGACAGTGGTTCCCCAAGAACCCCAGAAGCACAGACAGATTAGAAAACGGACCACCATAGTGAGTCTAGTGGCCCGTAGGGGAGACCAACGGTGTGTCGGCATCGGCAGTGGCACACAAAAGAGGTCACGGGTTGGAGGTGTTCCACCCCGGTGGTGGTGGAGGAGATGGAGGTTGTGGCCAGTGGGGGTTGTGGTAGTGCAGGGGGTAGCGTTGTTCGGGCGCCGTGTCGGTTCGAGTAACCCATGGGGCGGGCCACGGTGTGCACTGGAATGCATTCCATGGTGGACCACGTGCACTATCACATGGTCTATGCTGGACTGTGTGCAGAGGGGAGTTGGTTGGCCTCATCCGGGTATGTGGCTATGTGAAATGGATGCCAGCACTGTGTCCGAGCTGGACCCAATCCGACCCACTGATGCGGGTCTGCCCGATGGAGTGAACCAGACGACTGGACAGCTCTGGCCAAGACAGATAGAAATCTAGGCCACTGTATGACCTGGCTAGAAAATAACTAGTTCGACTAAGTCAGACTGGGATGGATAATGTGGACCGAGTCACTAGGCGACCCAACGGACAATACCCACAATTGAACTGAGACGGGTCTAGAAACGCCCAATGGGCCTAGCCACTAGGTCAGCTCAGACCCAACTTTGGTAGGTTGGGTCATCCAAATCGGGGTGGGTCATACGGGACCCTGGTTCGGGTTGTTTAGGTCGATCCAACAAAGTTGGACCGAACCCGGATGCAACCTACCCCTATTTACAAAAACGTCAATATCTTTTAAACCAAGTGTCTGATTGACATTTCGTCTATGGCATTGGGAACCTTGCGATGAGATGGTCCACTTGGTATACTATAAGTGATTTTTCATGGAAGTTGAGATACAACTAATGTATTGAAAAGTATATTATCCTAGAATCAAGTGCACTAGAGAGTGGAAATCCTACGAATGTCTATAACATGAAGGATATGATGAGAAGGACCTTGATGGCCAAATATATGAGTGGACCCAGGTTGTCCAGTAGCCGAGAAGATCTCGGTGGTCCAGTATCTAAGCAGACCTCAGTGTTACAGTAGCGTAGCGGACCTCAGTGGTCTAATAGCTGAGTGAACCTCATTGGTCCAATAGCCGAGCGAACCTCGTTGGTCCAATTGCTGAGAAGACCTCAGTGGTCTAATAACCCAGCGGGCCTTAGTAGTCTAGTAGATGAGTGGACCTCAGTGGTCCATTAGCCGATAAAACCTTAGTGACTCATTAGGAATGATTCCCTCAGTTGCACAAGATGATTCATCTTTACGAGTGATAATATTACTTTCTATACTTTCAGTTATACCTGGTGTGAGTTTTCTTTTATTTTTTGTCTTACTTTTTGGTCTTTCCTTTGTGGTTTAGAGTACCTAGTGAGTATTGTGTTACTCACCCCTGCATTGGCTTCTCCCACACATGTTGTGTCTCATGTAGTTGATCAACACTTTGATGAAGACCTTGGTGGTCTGGGACTAGGTGGTGCTCAGTGAGACGGGATAGACGGGCATACTTCTACTACTACAGGCAGTTACCCTTCACCTACCCTTTAGGTAGGCTCTTGAGTGGATAGATCGGGGCAGTTGTAACATCCTTTTTGGTTTTGGTCTTTTATTATGGCCTCTTTGTACTTTAAATTTATATTGCACACTCACTAGTTATCTCAGTGAAAATTGTGGTTTATTTTGTGTTTACTTTCCTTAGTTTGAGTTTTTTGTGTGTGTACTGGTTTAAAGTCAATGTCTTCCCTTTTTGGGATATGCATACTCAGAGATAGTCACCAGCCCCTGGCCTATGGAAGGTGGGCTTGGGGTAGTCATGACACTGGCCCTAGGGAATGGGTCATGACAATGTGTTATCAGAGGGCAGTCGGTTCTACCATAAGAACAAAGATTCTGTAAATTTTGATGGGGAAATGGTGTTAAGTGTTTCAGGTTCGACTTTCATGCCAGAGAGTCTAGTGTTGGTGTGGTGGCCGACATATCTATAAAATAGGATCCTCAATTCTACTTTCTGACTCGATATATAAAAACATTGGTTTCATGCATCTTTTAGTGTTTTTATCATGATTTTTTTTGAGTTAGTGTCATCTCACCAGGTATAATATATTAATAATGGTTCATCTTGATACCCTTCAGTATGCCTCCACGCAGACAGCCAACTAGGATTCCAATGCGTGGGAACGAGGATGGTCCATAGAGCAATGAGACTTTGGTACAGGGACCAATTCCCGAGATGGTACCTTAGGGAAGTGTCCCAGCGATACCACCACTCATCGGTTAGTAGTTACTACCAATGCTACTGGTAGAGGACACATGTAGACTCAGTGCCTTAAACGAGTTCCAGAGACCTAGACCTCCCAGGTTCAGGGGAGAGAAAGATCCTTAGGTCATTGAGGATTTGTTGGAGGTAGTGACGTGAGTCTTCCACTTAGTGAGGATGTCACTTGACCAGATGGTGGTTCTATCCATGATCCTTCTACAGGGATCAGTGGGGAGATAGTGGAGTTTGACCATCCAGAAACATTAGGAGGTGACCCTCACCTAGACAGACTTTGAGCGTCTCTTTAGAGAGGAGTTATTTCTAGAAATTTGTACTCAGTGCACATATAAAAGCTTCTTGACCTACAGAAGGGTATCATGATAGTGGATGAGTACTCTGTGAGGTTCTCATACCTCTCTCGTTACTCTATAAATATGGTACGACACCACTTCTTTAGGGCCCAGACCTTTGAGCAGGGATTTCAAAGGTAGATCAAGGCATTGATGATTTCTCTTAGCATCCATACGTAGGATGGGGTGTTGGAGTGAGCAATACTAATGGAGAGCTTCCTCGAAGAGTAGGCACCAATGGTGGGATCTACCATCAGGTGACAGGTGGATGAGTTATCTATGGAAGGTAGCTGACATATAACATAGAGGCCCAAATGGTCCAGACCATTCGGAGGATGACCCCAGGACTCAGGGTCTGTGGTATGAGTCTCCTGGGGAAGAGTGAGTCAACAGATGAGTAGATTATGTTACGCATGTGGTGGGAAAGGGCGCATGGCTCAGGATTTCCTGACTCACCGCGTATAGGACCGACAGACGGTTGGGGGACCGTCGAGTTAGTGGTAGAGATAGGAACAGGGCGGTCCTCTAGGAAGAAGACATGGAATTGGAGTGGAACGAGTGGTAGGAGGTGGGATTAGGTATGAGGTACTACCACCACCATACCCAAGTGGTCCACCATGGGCTCTAGGAGCCGGTGGATAGGGGCGAGATCATCTTTATGCAATCGAGTCCTATGGTATCGACTTCCTAGAGAAGATACAAGGTATGATCTATTTCTTCTCCACTTTTTCTGCAATTATAATAGACATAGGTTCAAGTCACTCTTTCCTTATCGCATACCTTGTTAAGAGCTCATAGATTTTGATTGAACCATTGGCTCGATCATTATTATTAGAGACTCCTACAGGAGGAGATTCGATGATCACAAACCCGTTATAATAGTGTTAGATTACTCTTGAAGGTGATATCTTCATTTGGGATCTCCTATTAGTGGCGCTGAGGCCTTACAACTTCATTTTGGGTATGGACTGGCTATCAGCAGTTCATGCTTAGATCGAATGTTTTAGATGCACAGTGCGGTGTTTCTGTAGAGATGGGAACCAATTTTCCTTTATCAACGTGAAGGAAAATAGAGCAGTGTGAGATGTACTCATGCATAGGAGGGTACATCTGATCACTTTTCAGTTGGATATCATGACCCTTAGTGTAGTGGAGGAGATGAGTCCATAGTTTCCTACAATGGCGGATGATTACGAGGATTTCTTTCCATAGTATGTTCTTGGACAACCTCCTCGTAGAGAGGTAGACATCTACATTGATCTGTACCTTGGGATAACACAAATATCTACACATGCATATAGAATGGCTCCTGTAGAGCTCTAGGAGCTGAGGGTACATTTGGAGGACTTTAAAATTAAGGGGTTCGTATGGCCTAATGATTCACCATGTGAATCCCTAGTAATGTTTTCCAAGAAGGAAGACGAAATATTGAGGTTATGCATGCACTTCCAGTGCCTAAACTAGGTGACCATGAAGAACAAGTATCCTCTACCATGGATTTATGACGTCTTTGATAGACTGAAGGAAGCGAGATGGTTCTCAAAGATATAACTCAAATCAGGCTATCACCAGCTTTGATTAAAAAATGTGGAAATCTCGAAGATGGATTTTAGATATTTATACAACCACTACGAGTACTTATTAATGTCGTTTGGCATGAAAAACTCCCCATAAGTGTTCATGTGACTCATGAACATGATCTTTTAGCTATACTTAGACCGGTTTGTAGTGATCTTCATTGATTACATCTTATTGTATTCAGTGTCCAAGGAGGTTCATGTTATACACTTGAGTATGCTTTTGGACACACTCCGAGAGCACCATATTTATGGAAATCTCTTGAAGTGTGAGTTCTAGATATGAAAGTTACATTTTTGTAGAAATTTCATCTCAGAGGCTGGAGTTGTGGTGGATCCAGTGAAGATCAAGGAAGTTCTTTCTTGGGAGCCACCCAATAGTGTTACTGATGTGTGGAGTTTCCTTGGGTTGGCTGGATACTATTTTAGGTTTCTTACTAACTTCTCTAGAGTGGTCGCACCCATGATAGCATTTATGAAGAAGGGAAAACCCTTTATGTGGATAGAAAGATTCTACCAGAGCTTTCAGTAGCTGAGGAAGATCTTGGAGAGTGCCCCTATATTGAGTCTACCATAGAAGGGAACCAACTATGTGGTGTTCTATGAAGCATTAGGAACCAGGATTTGTTGTTTCCTGATGAAAGGGAAAGAAATGATTGCTTATGGATCACAAAAACTGAGACTGCATGAGCTGTACTATGTGACTCATGACCTTGAGTTGGAATCAGTTGTCTTCGCACTGAATATGTGGTGACACTACCTTATGGGAGAACGATTCATCGTCTAATATGACCACAAGAGTCTTAAGTATATATTTTCTAAAAAGAATCTGAATCTAAGACAAAAACGTTGGCTAGAGTTTCTCCAGACTATGAATTTGATATAGTCTATACTCCTAAGAAGGGGAACGTGTTGGTTGATGCTCTTAGTAAGAGATTGAGTTTATAGCTACTGAACGAGGCCTCAGAGTAGTTGTCCTCGCTTTAGATATCCTTCATGGATAGAGAGGATACAAATTTTCTTTATGTGATGGTATTTTTCCCTCTACTCTTACACAGAGTCAGGGAGGCGTAACATAGAGATTCCATCTATGAGACTACACATTCCCAGATGTCCATAGGGCATTCCCCTGATGGATATTCAAAAGGTGGGGAGAAAGTTATCTTTTTCCTAGGATACACCGTAGTACCAGTGGAGTTGTGAGATAACTTTTTGAGGGAGTTCCATACATCCTCTTTGTAGGTACATCTTGGTGTGGAGAATATGTACTAGGACCTCCAACATTAGTTCTGGTGGATGGGGATGAAGAAGGAAATGACAGAGTTTGTCTCAAGATGCCTCACTTCTCAGCAAGTGAAGGCTGAGCACTAGGTTCCAGCAGGTTTGACACAACCCCTTGAGGTACCAGAGTGGAAGTGGGATGGGATATCTATGAAATTTGTGACAGGTTTACCACATATATCTAAAGGCCATGATACCATCTAGGTGATCGTAGACAGACTCACCAAGTCAGCCCACATCCTACCCATTCAAGGGTAGGGTTCATTAGTGATCTTGGGATGAATCTATGTGCAAGAGATAGTTTTACTCAATGGATTACCATCTATGATAGTCTCATATTAATGATGCATGATTTACATCCTGATTGTGGAATGGATTTCAGGAGGAATTTGTGACTCATATACACTTGAGCACAATCTTTCACCTACAAACAGATGGTTAGATGAAGCAGACCATACAGACCTTGGAGGACATGCATCGTGCTTGTGTTCATGATTTTGTTCATATTTGGTAGGATCACCTACCACTGGTGGAGTTTGTGTAAAAAAACAAATACCACTCCACCAACAGTATGGAACTGTTTTAGGCACTGTATGAATGACCATGTAGGTCACCATTATGATGGACAGACCCAGGGGAGTCAGTACTCATGGGTCTAGAGATGGTACATGCTACAACTGAGAAGGTGCAGGTCATCCGAGAGTGGATGAAAACTACACAAAGCTGACATAATTCTTATGATGATATGTGGAAGAGACCCTTGTAGTTTGAGTAAGGGGACCAAGTATTCCTATGGGTCTCTCCTCGACAAAAGATATAGAGATTTGGATGAGGAGGAAAGTTATATCTAAGGTTCATCGGACCTTTCCTGATATTGTGTAGAGTGTGTGAGGTGGCATATTGATTGGATCTACTGTCATAGTTAGAGAGGGTGCACAACATCTTCCACATATCCCAGTTGAGGAGAAACGTGCATGACCCTTCTCACGGCATCGACCACGGCGAGATGGAGATTGATGACAGGGCGATATTCATGAAGTACCCGGTGGAGAAAGAGGTTCTAAAGGATAGGATCCTTCATGGATGACTAATTCCTCTGGTGTGTGTCTTTTGGCATCTTGGGAATCTCTAGGAGAGCACATGGGAGCGGGAGGCCCAGATTCATGCTCATTAACCCTATTTTTTTATTAGCCTTTGTTTGGATTTTGGGGATTTAAATCCAAGAGGTGGGGGAGAATGTAATACTACATAATTCCATGTAAATTTTATTAAATTTAAATGGGATTATTTTCAAGACTAGGATCTAAGACGGAATGTGATTCTGAGGCCTAGAGTGGCCAAAATGTATTTTCAAACTATTTTTAAATTTCCTTAAATAATCGTGTGAGTAAGTATTTCTAAATTTTAAACCACTACCTAGATCAAAAATCTGATGTCACCATTGAACTCGGAGTTTTGGGGTTTTCCTAGGAAGGTCCTAACATCAATCGGTGTGGATCGACTAAAAATGATAGTTTTTTGGACTTTGAGAAGAAAAAAAATATTTATAATTTCTCTCTATCATTACGCAGTAGCTTGTCATCACTGTGGTGCAGTGATGAGTCCTTTCTTAATACATTAATGAAACTTATTAATGAATCAGTGTGGTGACACTGCAACGCAGAACATGTCTTTCTTATTTAATTAAATAGGAATTTGGTGTTGACAAAAAACCCTGGAATTCCTCTGACGAATGATGAAGGAAACCTCTCCAATGATGAATGCTAACAAATCAGAAAGCAGTGATGACACCATTAGAGAGATTATTTGGGACCAAATATTGATGGACTATCATCCTCAACCAATATCCTTTTTCCCGAGTAGGGGCTTAAATTTGAGTGATTGTTTTTTCCCTTTTCTTCCCATATAATCAAAGAACGTGGATCAACTCACTAACTAGTTGATCTGTGGATGAATTATTCTTGTGGTATTGGGAAATATTATTCTGGGTTTGATATTGGGAATTAAATCTTGGTGATTTTAATTATGCTTTGTGATCTTGCTGACAACAAAAATTTTGGTCTGACACAAACAAAGGTTGGTTTGTTCATTGGCTGTTCTCTATGATTCTCTCTCTCTCTCTATCTCCTTTTATTTCACTGACAGACCCATGAGGTCATGTCAGATCTTTTTTGGGGGGATTCCAAATGAAGTCATACCCCTAGAGCAATATAGAAATGGTGAGTACACATCAGTAATAGGGACACACCAAGAAACCCGGAAGTGTAGACAGATCAGAAAATGGACCACCAGAGTGAGTCTGGTGGCCTGCGGAGGAGACCGTCAGTGCACAGGTGCCGGTGGCAGCTACGGGTGGGACATAGAATTCCCCGGTGGTGTGTTGATGTAGTGAAGGTATTGGATATAAGGGGATATAGTGGTCTAGGGGGGAGGCCCCACGTCGGGTGTCGCGTCAATTGGAGCGGCCCACGGGGTGGGTCACGGCGTGTGCTGGTATGAGGTCCACGCTGGACCGCATGCAGAGGGGAGGTATCTGACCTCAACTAGCCGTATGGTTGCGCAAATCGGATGTCATCGCAGTGTCCAGGATAGACCCAAGATAGCATGCTGATGCGGGCTAGGCCAATGGAGTGAACCGGGCCGCTGGGCGGCCCGGGCAGGAGGAGAACCGGCCATCCATATAGGCCAGGCTGGATAGGAAACTGGGCTGTTGTGCTAAACAGCTGGAAAGAAACTGGTCTAATAAAGTTAGGCCAAGTCACTGGGTGACCCGATGAGTTGGAATCGTGGCTGAACCGGGCTAGCTCCAACAAGGCCCAATGGGACTGGCCATTGGGCCAGACTGGAACGAGTTATCCCAGACCCAACTAGGTTAGGTTGGGTTAAACGAATTAGAGTGGATCATATGGGACCTCGGTCCGGGTTGGTTCTGGTCGGTCCAACCAAGTCGTATTGGGCCCGGATGCAATCGGCCCCTATTTAATAAAACATCAATATCTTTTATACCAGAGGTCTAATTAACGTATTGTTTATGGAATTGGGACCCTTGCAATGTGATAGTCCTTTGGGTAGACTCTAAGTGATTTTACATGGAATTCAAGATTATACCAATGGCTTGAGGAGTATATTCTCCTGGAATCAATCTCACTAGAGTGCAGGAATCCTACAGTTGGTAGTGACACGAAGGATATGATGAGAGGGACCTCGGTGGCCCAGTAGCAGATTGGAACTTGGTGGTCGAGTATCCAAGTAGACCTTAGTGGTCCAATAGTCAAGTGGACCTCAGTGGTCTATTAGCCAAGTGGACCTTAGTAGACTAGTGGCATAGAAGACCTTAGTGGTCCAATAGCTGAGTGGATCTTAGTGGTCTAGTAGCTGAGCGAACCTTAGTGGTCGAGTAACGGAGCAGACCTCAGTGGTCCAATAGCTGAGAAAACCTCAGTGACTCATTAGGGATGAGTCCCTCAGTAGTATAAGATGATTCATCTTTACAAATGATAATCTTATTTTCTATAATTTGAGTTATACCTGGTGTGAGCTATCTTTTCTTTATGGTCTTGATTTTTTGTCTTTCCTTTGTGGTTTTTGTTCCCTACTGAGTATTGTGTTACTCACCACTGCATGGGCTTCACCTTCATGTATCGTGTCTCCTGTAGGTGATCAATGCTTCAATTCAAACCTTAGTGGTCTGAGACCAGTTGGTGCTTAGTGAGACAGGATGGATGGGCATACTTCTATGACTACAGGTAGATACCCTTCACCTACCCTTCAAGTAGGGTCTCGAGCGGATGGATCTTGGTAGTTGTACCTTCCTTTTTGGTTTTGGGCTTGTATTATATACCCTTTGTACTTTTAGTTTGTACTATACTCTTAGTAGTTTTCTCAGTGGTATTTTTGGTTTACTTTGTGTTTACTTTCCACAGTTTGAGATTTTTACATGTGTAATGGTTTAAATACAATTCCTTCCCTTTTGGGATATTCCTACTCGGTGCTAGTCGCTAACCCCTATCCTATGGAAGGTGGGCTTGGGGTTCTCACGACACGGGACCTGGGGGACGGGTGACATGAGATCCCATTTCCTAATAACTTAACTTTTTGAATCCTAAATTGGAATTTTGACAATTTCACATATAGGATATGATCCATTAGTAGTACAAAAACATTTCTCTATTGACCCACATGATCTTCCTCAGTCTTAGAATATACCAGAATTAATCCATGAACACTATAAAAAAAATTATAGATACTTGGGG
Organism: Viscum album; assembly: GCA_963277665.1. NCBI lineage: Eukaryota > Viridiplantae > Streptophyta > Magnoliopsida > Santalales > Viscaceae > Viscum > Viscum album. The sequence goes on from OY728122.1 coordinate 1,212,633,905, forward strand.
AAAAAATTTCATTGATTCCATGAATATTGTAGGAGAATTATTTATACCCAATGGAATCATAAGGTATTTCAAATTTCCATAAACACTTCTGAAGTTGGTCTTTTGAATATATGACTCTATGATTTTGAGTTGGTGATAACCAAACCAAAAATCAATTTGATAAAACAACTTTTCCACTATCAAATTATCAAAAAATAATCAATGTGAGGAAAGGAATATTTTTCTTTAACTGTTACATGATTGAGATTTCGGTAATAAATTCGTAAGGAGAGAGTTTCATCAACTTTCTTAGAAAATAGAATAGGAGTTGTCCAAGGTGAAACACTTGGGTATATAAATCCATTGGCTCTCAAATAATCCAACTAAAATTTTAGATCTTTCAACTCAACTAGATTCATGAGATAACATTACATCAATATCAGATGAGTTCAATACAGAACTTCATATCTCTCTTTGGAGGCAAAAACAAATAAGCCATCTAAAAACACTTTAGGAAATTTATTAACTGTCGATGGAAGTACACCACTAAAAGATTTGTATCCCAGTTAAACTGCAGACAAAGGCATAAATCTACCAAGCTTAATAAGATAAGGTCTCACCCAACTATACCTCGATTCCCACTCACCTTGAAAAATATGTGAGTACCCATTTGGGAACTAAAATAAACCCACCAATGATAACAATAGATTTGATCCTTGTGAGAGATAAACTAATCCATCCTAATAAAAACATAAAAAAATTATAGGTCAAGAACAATAATACCTCAAACCAAATCAATGTTGCACATAAAGAAAGAGCACAAGGGGAATTGGAAACTTTACCCCTTCATTCGGTGATATCTTTCAAACAAATCATCATATTGATATTATGTTTCTAAGGTTGAGTATAGAATGTGGGGTTTTCTTAAGTGAATAATAACCTTTCCTTGAACATCAGGGCCAGGCCCCATCCCCTTTTCTTTTCTTTTCTTTTAATTTTATTTCTTTTTATTTTTTATTTTTTCTTATTTATTTTCCCCCTTGGATTTACATGTATTCCCCAATGGGATTCCCCATTTAGGGAATTTGGATGAGATAGGAAGAGGGACATAATAGGTAGAGGTGGATGAGGAGGTTTCGTTGAGGGTTCATTCGAGGCCTGGATGACTACAGGTGGAAATTCCAATGTGAATATTTAATGGTTTCCACCCACAGATAGGTCTATTTTAATTTTTTTCTGTAAATCCTCATAGTATAAATTTTTTCTAGATTTTAAATCATTTGTAAATTGTTGGGGACTATGTGGAGGGTCTAACTATGGATTTGGGGGGGAGAAATCAGGTTTTTTAAGTCATTTTGAGGGTTTTACATTTAGGAAAACCCATGTACATGTCATGTAGTTTAGAGAGAACATGTTGTGTGTTATTCTTATTTATGGAATATGGGTTTTTGGGACTACACATCATGTATTAGGGTAACACACCATGTAGTAGAGACTCAAGGTATGTTGGGGGCACATTGTCATATAGGTTACATGACCAGAACTCATGCAAAGTACATAGGTAGTGATTGTTTACTATGCTTGGACAAACACTGTGTGAGGGTACATGGCTTGTAACATGGATGTGAACCCCATTTGGTGTACATGTCATGTATGGTTAGTACACATAATGTTATTAAATTGTGTACACACTAATCATGTGGTTGTCATGAGCTGCGGTCAAAAAGAATTTCTATTATACTTTTATTGCAACCAAGTGGATAACTAGGTTCATCTACCAAAGAGAAAGGGTTGTGAGTATAACTATCCTAGAACTTATGTATCTTTATTTTGTTTTCACAATTTTTAAATCATCTATATGATTGTTTTTTTTCAATTGAATGGAAGGAGAGCATAGAGTGGAAATGAAAATACACAGTGAATGAATTATAGAAATGAAAATGGACCTAAGGATTACTTCTCGTGAGATCTATCATCATTTAATTTTTTTATAAACCAAATAATTCAATGATTAGTCTCAATATCATTCACCTATTAAACCTCCACTTATTTATTTGGTATGAAACCACTAATATAATCAAGAGATACTTAAACAGACCATTCATTCCATGAATTCTCCTTAGTGATTGGGTAATAATAATCTTTAATCATGTGAATGAACTCACTCACACACTTGGTGGTAATTTCATATCATTATTCTAAGAAAACCACAAGAATCCAGTCATGGGATGTGTGGACCAAAATGGAGGGAGAATATGTTGTAAAATTTTTGGAAGAGTGAGATAGTTACAATGTATTCTAGAGTGAAAATCATCTCCTCCACACTCCACTTTCACCATCCAATGGCCCGAAGGCCTTCATTTTTTATTTATTTTGATAATAAACCTTTAAAGGGGTGAGTTTGAACCCTTACAAGGCCCATATGATTAAGTATTACATGGCCCATAGGCCTTAGATGAATTCATTTCCCATAGGCTTCAAACATTACATACAACCCAGACTAAAGATAATCAATGTGATTCCACTTTAGACCCATTGAAATGGGTTATCTCTCTATGATCATGAATATTGAAATCATCGGGACATCAAAGAGGTGAGAAATTCAAATAAAATGAGGGGGAAAAGAAAAAAATGGTCATATTAAATAAATAATAGAATGAAACCTTGAATTAAAAATGCAAAAAGAAAAGTGTAGAAATAAATTTACAACTGGGGTTTTTCAATGTTGAATCTCATATATTTGGAGAGGGTGGAATATATTTATAGGGATTAGCTGGGGAAATGGATTCTTCCTCCTCACATTCAATGTCATGGAAAGATTTTAGTTTAGCTGTATGGATTCCATCTATCGTAAAATGATGTCAAGATTAATTATAGTGACACATCCTCTCTCTATGATCATGCACACGTATTTTTAAGAGTAGTTAGAGTAGAAATTGTTCTTGTTATTCAAGGATATAGTTGAAATCCATGTGTTCCTTGACATCACTAAATGTGATGGTTCTTGACAAATTATTCAAGAAGATACTTGATATGGAAATTGGTCATCGACCTAGAAGAATTATAACTTCAATGTTGATCCTGAGCATGGAGTTACAACAAATACAAAAGTAATTATTTTTATAAAGAAATTATTATTTATTTATATATAGATAGATATATGAATATTTATTTATTTATTGATTGATTTATTTATTTATTTATTTATTTTATTATTTTTTACTTTTTCATAATATATATATATTATGTTTTTTTATTTTTCTCTCAGGTTGGATCGTGAGAGGAGGGTTCTTCTACAATCACAAGTTTGATGACATCCGTATTTATCCTTATGGTGAAACTTTAGGGAAGCTTTATCAGTGTCAGTTAGTGTGGTTATTCATAGGCAGCGACTCAGTTGTTGTGTCCTGTGAAAAAGGGGTGGTCTTGGCCTTAGGTCTGTCTTCAACCGGCGTAATGGTGGATCCTCATGAGCTTTGGGTTCTCATATTCTCTAGATATCCAATGATGTGGTGGATTTGGGTTATTCAATCAATACTGAATGGATTCATCTTCATTGGTGGGAGCTCATAGTAGGATTTGGTTTTTGCTACAGGTAATTTGATCTTTGCAGTGGTCGGCTCAGAGTTGGTCCAACAGGTGATGATGTGGGTTTTTAGTGCTCACTGAGCTTGAGGATTCTTCATTGATGCATATTGGGGTTTTGGTAGATCTAGAAATATTTCCTTCAATATTATTCAAGGTATTTCAAGTATTAGTTCTTATCCTCTCTGATCAGTAAAGGTGAGCTTGTGGTGGATCTCAATAGGGTGGTTATGTGTTCGGGGTTGATTGATGATGGATGTGGGAGAGGGTGGTAAAATCCATAGTCATTATGGTGATCATGGGTGAGGTCTGTGGTAGGGTGATGGTGTGTTTTTCATGGTCACTATGGTGACTGTGAGAAGGAGATGCATGCAGAGGGGGTGAATGTGTCTCACGGTCAATATACTAACCATGAGAGTGGGTTGTAGCAGACATGGTGATTGTCAAAAGGGTGTTGTAAGGTGGTTGGTAGCTCTCACAGTTAGTATAATGATTGTGAAGAAGGTTTCAGAAGGTACTTTCCATGTGTGGTCAACTACGTACGGTCATTGTAGTGACCATGACACAGTCAACGTGAAAACCATGCAAGGCCTTTGTAATTTTTTCTCAAAATTCATTCAAAAATAATTTCATTTAAATGCATTATTTTTATCCAAATAATTTAAAATGATAAATAAATTAAGAAATGTTTTTTAATAATTAATTTGAAAATTTTATATCACTTCAAATTTAAATTTAAATTAATTTCAATTCCACTTTTGATGGGCATGGATTTTTAATCATTTTTTTTTAATATTCAAAAATTCCAAATTGTCAAAAATCAGTTTCAATTTAAATTAAATCCATTTAAATCATTAATTGTAGAATTTAATTCCAACCATTTTGTTTCTCATTTTAAATAAAAATTAAATTGTATGGATTTATCATTTTAATTCCAAAAAATGAATATATTAATAAAAATCAATAATGAAGAAATTTTAACATTTAAGTTCCAAATTCTCAAAAGTCACAAATAATATTGTTTAATCTATTATTTTGATTAAAATAAATGTTATTTTTAATGAATAAAATATAAATATATTGAAATTTCCATCTCACATCACTCCCCCACACTTATAAAATTTCACCCCTATGTAATTTATCATTCAAATTATTTGAACAGGAAAGGAAAGAATGTTACTATACCTATATCTAAATTTACCTTCTAGATAATAGATAACACACAGACTCATACACTATTCAATTTATCATGTCTCCTCTATGAATCAATCAATTTCCTCATTTCAATTCAGTTAAAGTTTTAGTTTAGGAGTTGAACTAATTAGATTTAAGTGGAATCAAAATTTTAAAAAAAAATACCTTTATTTATCCCTCTTTCTTAAGTTTCCTCAAATAAAAGTTTGATTTACCACTTTATTGATATAAATTAAATGAATTTATTATAAATAAATTTTCTTTCTTTTATGGGTTTAATATTAACCTAAACTAAATTGATTCATTTTTGACAAGGCCCTTTTGAAATTTATTTTTCCCATCCATAACTTTGTGAAAAACACTATACGTAGAACTTATTGAGATGGATTTATTTAATTACATAAACAAACCCAATGACCTTGTCTTAGATATCAATTTATGGGTTTCTAATTTTTCCCTTTCTATTCTAGGTTTAAATAACTTATATCATTTTCATTTAAGTTGGCTCTGTGAGGTTTTTGGTCTCACAAAGGTCAAGTTACATTAGATCAAGTTCAAAATTCTAGTGACTTAAATTTATAAAATTGATTCTATATAAATATTTTCACTCTCACTCTATCCCCTAATTCAAATACTATACTTCCATAAAAATAGTGAAAAACTCACTCAATAATCACTTAAAGTCTTACAGTTTCTGAACCAATGAATTACTTAACTCTAGAATGATATTTTCAAACTAGGCAGGACATCAATTAAGTTCAAGAAATGCTTGAAAATAAAAAATAAATCTATAAAAAATGTGTAGTTTTCAAAACTACATTCACAAAACACGGGTATTTTTTAATTATAAGAAAATATATACCTATAAAAAATATGTATAGATTCTTAATTTTCTTAGATTTTGTTCTGTTTTGTTGTTATTTTTTTAGTGCTTTGTTGGATTAAAGACAAAAATAAATAGAAAAAATAATATTTAGAATATTTTCAAACATAAAAATATTATTTTCTTTTTGAATTTTTTTTAATTATTTATTTACATATTTTAAAACATTTAAAAAATAATTTAAATTCTAGTCTAAAAATATTTGAATATCCTCCCCAACACTTATTCACCACATTGTCTATTTAATTTCAAGAATACATACATAAAAAATAGTGATTAATCAGTGCAATGAGGATAGATACAACCTGATGTTTATTTTCCAGTAGGTTTAAGGTAATCTTTACCCTGGGTGTGCTATAGATAGCTTTGAGCTAGCCTCCTAGGTGTTATCCACTTAGCGAAAACCTATAAAAAATAGAATAAAATATTTTAAATTGGTTTATTCAAGAGTAATGTAAAAAAATAAAAAAGTAAAATAAAGGAGGAGATTCTTGGGTTTAACCCCCCAATTGGAGTAGTAGTTAGACTGTCCACAACTAGTACTCTTTTGACTATCCCCAATATACATGTGATAAGGTTTATTTGGTTGGAACCGCCACATGTGGTTCCTTCTAAATCTATATATATTCACTTCATGGAGGTCCCATTTGATAGAGTACTGCATGTACACCCCCTCAAAAGTGTGAGGTACTTTATAAAATGGGGTTGGAATAATCAAAATTGGGGCCTCCTCAAGTTTTTCTGCACTGATTGTGGATTTTTCTTCATCTAGTGGCTACTCCAATAATTCTTCTTGGATAGATTCATATAAAGGATAGTCATGAAGTAATTAAAATTGAAATTATTAAAATAAGGTGAGATAAAATTAAAAATTTTCCTTTCATATGAAACAACTTGTAATCCCATTTATTCATGAGAAGTAAACACTAGGAATACTTCCAGTTTAGTAGTGCCTCCCTCTAGTTGGTGTTCGTATTGAGGTTGATGGAGTATTGTTTTTTCCCTATAAGTCTTAGAGTATCTTTATCTTGAGTAACTTTCTATGTTGGTTGTACACTTTCACTCTAAATAAGATTAATTATCAATTCTAGTCCAAGTTTACCAGCCACTAGGGGTTCTTCTTCTATATAATATTTAAGAATATTTTCAAATTAGTCCTCATATAGCTCTTCTTGGTCTAGTTCATCCTCAATTTCCAGCAGCTTCAATTTTTATTCAATAGGAGTTATAGAAGCTTTTTCATCTTCATCGTCTAGGATAGGCATAAATTGGACTAAATAAACAAAATTATAACTAGGGATATTAATATATAATTAATTTTATAAAAAATTGGAATGAAATTAGTTTAGCTAAGTGGTAACTCCCTAATCAATTTCATTATATAGATCATTATCAAGGTAAGTGGTAACTCCCTAATTCTTGTCTTCTAAGAGTCTTCAGGATAATGCACAAGTTATTTTCATGATCTTCATATCTTTTGGAGTATACCAAGATACCATCAATAAAAACCACTAAAAAATCATAGAGATATTCCTTGAAAACTCTGTTCAATAGATCCATGAAGATGGAGGGTTCATTATTCAATCAAAAAGGCATTACTGTAAACTCGTAATGCTCGTACCTAGTTCGAAATGTTGTCTTCGGAATGTCTTCCTTCTTCACACACAAATGATGGTATCCAGATCGAAGTTCAATCTTTGAAAAGTATTGAGCTCCATGCAGTTGGTCAAATAAATCATCAATGCAAGGTAGGGGATACTTGTTCTTTATTGTTATAGCATTTATATCCCTATAGTCAATGCACAACCTCATAGATCTATCATTTTTCTTAACAAAAAGGAAAGGGGATCTCCATGGAGAAACACTAGGGAGAATAAATCACTTATTACTCAATTCCTTTAGTTTTTTCCTTAGTTCCACCAATTCCAAAGTGTCCATTCTATAAGGGGTATTCGATATGGGCTTTGATCCATGAATTAAGTCAATATAAAACCCAATTTATTGTTCTGGAGGATGTCCAGGTAAATCCTCTGGAAAAACATCAACATATTCTTGCACAATAGGTACATTTTCTATTCTAACATTTCTTTCCTCACCCACAGTTATTTCATTCTCTTCCTCTCCAATAATTGAATTTAGTTGAGCTATTGGGAGTGTATCTGGATAAGAATTAGGTGGTGAATATTCTTCTCTAAAGATGAGGTGTTCTTTATCATCATCATAAAAAATAGTAACCTTCTTCTTCTTAAAATAAATTTTCGCATCATGGTCTGAAATCCAATCCATACCGAGTATTATATCGAATTCCATCATGGGTATGACGATGAGATTAGCAGATAAAGAACATTTATATGCTCTAATGGGAACTGATTCACAAAACTTTGTTGTGGGGATACTTCCCTTAGGAGTTTTGACTGACAAATCCCTTGTTAAATCAAATTGTAAATATCTAATTTTATTAGCAAACTGGGAAGATATGAAACAATGTGATGATCCAGAATCAAATAAAGCATTTTCAAAACTTGGGGAAACCATTAAATTACCTTCCACCACGTCTTTCGGAGCTTCAACCTCAGCAGTAGTGATAGAATAAGATTGGCCTTGATTCCTTGTCCTTTTCTGAGGTAAGTTCCCTTGGATCTTAGGACATTCATTCGAATAATTCCCCCTTTCTCTACAATTGTATCATTCAACATTGACAGCCTCTTTCTTCTCCTTACAATAACGAGCTTGGTGACCTCTTTCACCACACTTGTAGCAGACTCTTATTCCCTTCAAGTAAGTACTGGGGTGTTTCTTCCCACATTTACTGTAGGATGGATATTCAAATTTTCCCTTATTCCCCTTATTTCCATTTCCAAAGTGATCATCAGATCTCTTCTTCTCTTTCTTTTCTTTAAATTCATAAGACTTAGAGAATTCCTTTTATGTCTTGATAGCACATGAGGAAATATCTTCGTACGATGAGAAGGATTGTGAGACTAATGCTCGATGGAGAAATGGTTTTAACCCATCAAAGAAACTATAAATCTTACTTCTTGGGTTAATTATATAATCTGTATCACCCCTTTCTAAACTTGTAAAGTTATACTCATACTTTACAACATTTCGTCCTCCTTTTGCATCAGACTCAGAAATTGTCTTTCCATGTCTGATCGATGTTCATGAGGAAATTATTTTTCTAAGAAAATCTCATTAAACTCCCTCCATTATATATTTTATACTTCATCATCTTCCTTTGTGTTTTGAATCAATGACCACCATTGATCTGCATCTCCAGTGAGGCGGTAAACTTCCATGACAACTTTTTCCCTTTCGCTACTCCCCAAGGTGTGGAATATTTTCTCTAAGGAATTTATCCATTTCTCAGCTACTGGTAGATTTTTACCCCCATTGAATGTTGGTGTTTTTTGACTCGTGAATAAATATAACATTGATCCTCCACACTATGGATCAGGGTGCTCCGTACGGGTAAGGTTATTATTCATAACCTGAGTGAGTTGTCCCAGTATGGTGATAAGCTGATCAGCACCAGTTGTATCACCAGCTCCACTATAATTATCTTGAGTAGGAGGACAATCCCTACATGGATTATGTGCATTGATATGGTTTCCATTCCTTCCACTAGGTTCCATTTCTAAACAATGGCATAAACTAGATTAGTTTATAAATTGAAATACATAATTCCAAACTTGAAAAACACTTAAATAAATTGAACAGTTTATGGATATAATCCGTAATCATGAAAAAATTTTCTTTGAGTAAGTATATACTCATAAACCCTTCCTAATGGTTTGTAAATAAAATTAGAATTATCCTAAGCATATCCCCCAGGAGTGTTATAACCAAGAGTGCAGCAAGGCCCATTGTCGTGCACCAATTCTCGTTCGAGTCTATCTCAAGGCGGTGTTTTTAGGTTTTACCCCTAGGTATATCTGTGCTAGAGCCGCCTCTACCTACTCGTATCTAGACAGAGATATATTTTTCAGAAAACTCACAAAATCTCTACATTGTCAAAATTCTAGGAAGTTCTTCTATACTAATCATCAAAGTCTATCTTAGGGTAATGTGCTCTAATCAGAGTTTATCTAAATCTAGTTTCCAAGGTTTGTACTAAACTTCATCTGATAACAATTGTAACGCCCCGACCTCAGTTACCAAGAGTCGGTGCATTATTACATAACATTGTTATGATAACAAAAGATCAAGTCTCTAATGACCGATTAGTTTAGTATCCTTGGAAACACTAGATACATTCATAAGGTTTTCATTACATTATAAAATGGAAAAGTACTACAACATTGTTTCCAAAGACAACACTGAGATCCCATAGACTACCCCTGTAGCTCAGTCATAATATACTTCTTCTTGTCCTGGGAAAAATAAAACATATAAAGGGGTGATCTCAGATGCTTAGTAACGATAATAATATAGCGGAAACTTTCATAAATAGCCATAAACATTTAAGGCAATGTATAACTAAAACAAAAGCCTTTTAAACTTGAAATTAAGCATAATATGGAAAAAATAAAATGAAATAATTCCATTTACTTATTCACATGGATATTCTACTAGTCGAATAATCACATGCAATATCAATAACCACTTTCATAATGATGGAATGCATAATTCCAGACTTTCATAACCACATAGTCAAGGCCTTGTGCCAAGACTACAAATAAGATTTTGTCAAGGCCTTATACCAAGACACTATTTTTTCTCATGAGACCTACCGATGCATTAAGGAGCTATATCAGGCTCCACCCATCACTTACTAAGTCCAATGCATTCCCATATGAAAAGGTTTAAACATAACATAAACATTCGTATTAAAACTGGCATACGAAATGTCAATACTTTATCTATAAACCATGAATGGTATGAAATAACACATCCACAGTCAAACATATCACAAAACCTTTAATACAATATGGAAGTTTTGTATCATAATAAATCAACTTTAAATAAACTTAAAATACATTAAAGGATGTTGACATAGATTAAATCAAAACCTTTTGAGAGAAATATCTCTTTTTTTAAAATCATTTAAAAGTTACGAAATTATAAAAGAAAACATTTATATTTGAAAATTTTCTTATGAGCTTGTAAGTGAAGCTTCGACGTAGTTATAACAGCGTAATATAGTTTCACTCTTCGTATAAGTTAAAAAAAATTCTTACCTTGATTTTTTCGAAAAGGTCATAAGGTACCTTGTTTGGAAAACGACGGAAAGATTCCATTCAAACCATTTCATAAAAAGTCAATAAAGGGTATAAATGAATTTAACCCATAGTCTAGTAAATAGTAAAAATGTTTTGGAATACATTTTTAAGAAACATGGATGTGGATGGTAAAGAGGTCCCATTAGATAATTATGTATAAACAACCTATGATAATGAAGAGATTGTGAAATAAACCCTTACCTTGTACTTTTCCTTGGTTAAGGGTAGGTTAACCTCCTGTATAATTGTTAAATCATTTTTATTAAATTATAAAAGAATCATATACATAAATATGATATCATATATGATCTTCTAATATTTATTTCTTAATAATATTTTAGTATTATCGTTGTTTCGGGTGTTCACATACTTGTTTTCTTTTATATGTTTTGTTACATAAGCCATGTTTGTTATGGATAGGTTGTATATTATTCATATCCAGAATGATATAAAGTCCTTAAACATTATTTTTAATCATCAAAATAAAATTATTCTTGAATGGATACGATGGGAATGAATCTCATCGCATTCATGGAGACGATAATCTGTACGTATGCACGAGCGACAATATCATTATTTTGATATTAAAATATTATATAATTGGATGGTATATCATATATAAAAAATAATTTTCATGTTATATTTATTATTTACATCAATTATACATCATTATTATACCCATCCAAATAATAATGTATTGAATAACAACTACGCCACAACGTGGAGACAGTAAGTCGTACGTACGCACGTATGGTGACATGTAATTAAAAGGATGGATAGAATAATGAATATGGTTGTATCATATTTATAATAACATCAAATTATATAGAAGATACTCACGTTATTATTTTATAATGGAAATGAAAAAAAAAAGAAGTGGAAGAAGAAAAGAACTTGAAAGAGGTGATGAAATATTTACCTCTTTTTCAGGTTATTCCTTTTGATTTGATCAAAAGGGATCCTTAAGGTGGATTTCTGACTAAAGTAAGGCCTCTGAGATTAATTAAGGGAAGTTTAGAGGATATTTAGGCAGGGTTTGGCCGAGTCAAAAGGCTTTGAAGGTGTGAATTTGAGAGAAGGGGAAGTTCCCTTTTACAAGAGGGGTGAGGGGCACCTTAGGAAAAAAACTTAAAATATTATTTTATAATAAATTCATATTCGATTTATAATGGATCCAATGTGATGTATTTTGAGTTTATGGTGGGTATGGGTCTAAATCCTTTCAACCAATAGATTTTAGACAGGTTTAGGTCACCATATTAACCTTATCTTTTATATTTAACTCTTAGTTAAATATTTTGACATTTACCATGTCCCTTTGTATTTTTATATTATATGGTTAATAAACATACTATAAAAGGCCAAGAGAATCCCAAGTGGTTCATTATTAATATATATAACCTTATATAAGTCTTTTGTCCGAACATTATATTTTTAGGAATAGAATATCAATTAATAATATAATATTTTTTTTAAAAACTCTTTTATGTCAATTTTGACACTATTTGGAATTTTGTTTTTGTTAAATTCATAATAGAATTATTACTTAAACAAATTCATGTAACAAACCCTAACATGTCATATTAACCTATAAAATTAGTGTAATTTATAAAAAGTCTCAAATTACATTTATTTTCATATTTATAATATCAATTATTTTAATATTTCACTAATAAGGTAATTACTGCATCACCATTGTGTCATAAATAAATTAGATTATTTAATCTCTAAAAATTATAAATAAAATACCATTATGTAGGAAATATTTTTATCTTTCTAATGAATATTTATAATCAAATTTATCTTATGTATAACCTTATATTAAAAATGTTTTAGTTATTAAACATTGATTTCAACTCTTTTAACTCTTTTTTAAATAAAATAGTAATAAATGTCCTAATCTAATCCAATTGGACCAAAAAGGTTCATATTTTATTACTAAGGTTTTTTTTGGTAGAATTATACTTATCCAATAGAATTGGGACATGTGTTAGGGTAATAATAATATCATTTTTACCCTTAATTTTCTTATTTACTTTTAACCGTGGTAAATAAAAGTAAAACGTTACTATTAATCAAAAAAAAATTCATCTTATTGGACCACATTTTACATACTAATATCAACAATGTCTCTTGGATTTTTTAAATTCAACTCACAGAAGCGGTTAAATTAAGTTTTATTCAAATTTGCAAAAGCTCCTAGGAGGTGGGTAAAAGACGATAAAAAGTTCAATAAAATTTTTATATATCTAAACTTATTATAAAGTGAATCCAATGAATTAAATTGAACTTATATAGTTATTATGTATCTATTTTTACCTGAAATAATTTTAAATAAAATAAGTAATTATTTAAATAAAAATTCGGTTTTAACCAATAACTCAGTGTTTTTCACTATTCATCAAAAATTGAATGTTTTCAGAAAAATACCAAAAATTCACCCTAAGATAATTTCGATATTCCAAATCCAAAAATGAAGTCCATTTTGAAAGATAAAATTTATAAAATTTTAAAATGTGGGTATTACTATTTATAACAGCTAATTTGATTGGTTGTAGTGTGTTAGAACTCGAAGTTGCGTACAACACACGCTACTATATTATTCAAAGAGAAGTGTACTGTGGAAGCTTAGGGTGTTATAGTATGCCATGTAATGAGGGTGCATTACATCTAGTGGTAACTCGAGGTCTGTTGAGGGCACATGGTCGTATAGGGTACAAGGGCAGAACTAGTGTGAGGTACACAGCCAGTGGCCTTGTACTATGCCTGGCCAGACCATGTGTGGAGGTACATAGCCATGTACATAGATGGGGACCCCATGTGAGGTACACTCCATGTAAGTGTTGTATACTTTGTGTAGGTCGGTGATGTACATGCTAAGTGGGGATGAGGTACATGAGTAGGAACTCATGTGAGGTTACACATAGTGAACTAAGAGGATCACATCGTGTACTTTGGGAAAGTACATTTTAAGTGGCCTATGGGACATATATAGGGATGACCTTTGGGGTTACATTCCTTGTTCCTGAAGTACACATTGTGTAATTTTTCCTACCTTGGCATGTTTTGCCTATTTTTCACTCTAAAGTCATTATTAGACATAATTTGAGTCCATTATGATTGTTTTTTCAATATTAATCATGATGGTGGAATACGTATAGAATTTAGAGGCCTTATGGATGGTTTTTTGGACTTATAAAGTTTAGTGGGAGGTTTTCTTCAAGGTTTGGATTCAGAATCCTCCTACGGGTTAGGTTGTGAGATGTGAGTCCCATGTGATAGTTGCGACATCAGTGATTTGTCTGGATTGAGTGTGCCTTGATTATCTATTTTAGTTTATTTTGGATGGTTTCAAAAAGGTAGGATCGAGTGGTATTTTTTAGGAGATATTAGTTTTTCCCTGCATGTAAAGACCAGTTGTTCGAGGTTAGAGAAGTTAAGGTTTAGCTCCAAGGTTTGAGAACTAGAGTTTCTTGAGCCTTTGGGAGGGGTTGACACTATGGGATGGTGGTTATGTCGAGGTGTCATTGCATTGTTTATATGAGCCTAAGGGACTCTTAAGGAATCCCTAATAGGATAGTTACATATTAAGTGATTATTGGTTGTTGTAATAAGAGGTTGAGAATGCTTATAAGGCATGGTTTTTCTTTGGATTCTCTTTGGGGAAAGGTAGTACCCAATGATGGGTTGTTAGCCGAGATGGCTGGATGTAGTTTAATTGAGTGGGATTTTCCATGAGTTTTATTTATACTGATGATCCCTTATAGAGGGTCACCTACTTTTGAGGTTTCTACAAGGACCATTGATCTGACCTTGTGGGTGTGCTCATTCTTTGGATTCCATTGGCTGAGTTATTTATCAAGAATCATTTGGAGTCCACTAAGGGTCGTTTGAGATGTTTCTGCATTTAGTGTTTATTGTGATATTGGATGAGGTAAAGGAACCCCTCATATGGTGTAATTCACTTGTTTTTTATTTAACCCTTATGATTATATTTTTACAATCATGGACTAAGATTGTGGGTGTAGTAGGGGAGTACATAATTGGGTGTCACTTTATGTTATGACCCTGATGTTCATGGAAGCCTTGAGTTTTGGTTTTTCCTTGAGGGTCATTGAGAGACCATGGTTGTTGTTTATTGGATGTTGAGATCCGGTTTTCTAAGAGATTCACCATACTTTGTTGGCCAAGAGTTGATTGGAACTTCTAGTTTAGTTGGTTGGTCATTGTGCTTGAGGTAGAATTGGCCCACATTGGGTTGTCCTTTGCCCATGATGTTTGAGGTGGTTTCTACTCAAGACTTTGGTTTAAGGAGAAGACCCTTGGAATATATTGGATCATGAGTTATCCCCGAGTCTTCATTTGGTTCTCCCATTCATTGGATGGTTGTGGTTATATGGTCTTAGGGAGATAATAGATGATCTAGATGAGTGTATCCCCCATCTAGTTGAGTTTTTTTCCTGAATAGAGTTTCTTCGGGCTCATGGCATGTCAAGGTACTCACAGAGTGGGTGTGACCATTGTACATGTGTTTATTCTCCTGGCCCCATGGATTTGGTGCGCTCCCAGTTTTATGTATAGATACCACCTATTATTAGGTCTATAACTAGTGCCTAGTTTGTTCTACAAGACCTTCAGAACTGACATGTTTTCTATTTTTGTAGACTTTGGTGTTACTTTCACTAATTCAAATCATGATATTGGATTCCTAGAGCTCGGTAGATTCGATTTTTATTGTGGATTCCTATTCATACACCTTGGGGTCTAGCATTCATGCCCTTATCATATATAAATCTTGGAGATCCTATGTATATCTAAAGGAAACTCTTAGTGTCTTGTAGCTATGTGTGCCACATGTTGTAAATCCTCTTATGTGGACCAAATAAGGGGAATATTTACCTTGGGTGTCAAGATAAAACTCATGTTTGGCTTTTTTATTTTGTTTAGACCCATTTTTATTATTCTATATTTATTTTATCTTAGTTGTTATTAATATTCATCTAGGATGGGAATATCATGTCTGAATGCACTCTTTATAATATCATATTATGGGTTCACCATTGGGGGTGTGTAACGACCTGAACTTTTATAAATGAAATTCTCTTTTTAAATGAGTAAATACATTATTAATAAATGAATTTATAGAAAACACGGGTACTAATTTAGTTATTTTAGACAGTTATAAGTTATATCATGTTAGATTTAAAAGATCGTTAACCATCATAACCATTCACAGTATAACCATTATATATTCATCGTATGATTAGGATATATTAATGGTTATGATAAAGTCCAATTGATATAGACAAAGGAAGTGATGAAATAAACCAGTAGAATCATACCCTATGAAGATCATTTATCAGAGCTTTAAAAAGAGATAACATCATTAGGATTATCCCTAGACCAAAAAGAATCTAATATTAAACAAATAAAGCATGAATGAAACTATTTATGGGAGAATTTCAAGTTAATTGATATCACAGCCCAAACCATGTTCATTGAACCACCCCAAGAAAATCTCATCATCACACACCTTACCCTTAGGAAATTCTTTAGTGTAACTGAGGGTTATATATCTAGACCCTAACAATATGAATTTCAATAATATATTTTCCATAAAATAATGAATATATTTATTCCCTTTTTATTATTACTTTTTAAAATATTAAATAATGAGTTTGATAAAAATTATATTTTGATACGATGAAACACAAATTGTATTTTTGGGAAATATATAATTTCAATCAAGAAAATTATTTTGATGAATTTAATAATTTTTGAAATAAATGTTATTTAAATAAACTATAATTATTAAATATTATTTATTAAATATAAATGATAATATAATTTTAGGAAATAAAAAATTAATTTTTATTAGGTTCGAAAAAATTTTATTGTAAAAAAACTCAATATTTTTTAATAAATGAGGATTTTTTTTATTTAAAAGTGTAAATTCACATATTTAGAGAATTAATTTCATAAAAAAATTTATTTTTTAAATAAAAACATTAAAATTATTCAACGGTGATTTTATAATAGTTTTCTAAGATAATTGAATGTTTGGGTCAAAATTATAATTATATGATGTGTAATATGACGTCATAATGACCCAAAAGTGATGTAATATATGCAATAAAATGTATCCAGGAAAAAATATATATTTCCCCTTTAAAATATTGTGTTCTATAAGTTATTTTATTAATTTTAAAAAGCCTTAATGAATCCTCAAAAATCTATATTATATTTTAAGGTTTTAAAATCAATTCTTTATAAACCTGACTCACTTCCACATCACCAATGGAATTATTTTAATGTTTTTAGATCTTAGAATTATAAAATAATTAAAACCACTCCTATTTAGAAAAAACCATGGGAAAAACATGGTAAGGTTTTTGGTTTTGATTAATTTATCATATAGAGTCTGAAACCTAAGTTTGGAAATTAATAAATAATTCTCCTCTCTTTTTCTATATAAACTCACTCAGACTCCCATTAATCTTCATTAAAAACTCTTAGATCATGAATTTAATCCTAAATTATATATTTATATCCATATCAAGGTTCCCCCAAGCTCTTAAGAATATTTTACCAAGATTTTAGAAGCACCATATGAAGGTAAGGGATCCTCTCCTTCTTCTCTTTATTTAAGAACCTTCTTTATGTAATGCCTTTTGATTCCCAACTGTTTAATTTTGGATTTGTTTCTACGCATACATATTTATTTATTTATGTTTCCTAAGTAATTAGAGACCCATTTTTCTCTCTTTCACCCCTTCTATAAACCTTTATGTATACTCATTATGCTACCGAAATTATCCTATGATTTTCTATGCCAAACATTTGTGTAGTGAATACCTATATTCATTTCTACTCAAGGTCATTCCCCTAGTTGTTCATATCCTTCATTTATTGTGTATTTACTTTTATATAACTCATACTCTATAATCATAGGGTTAAAATTGATAAAATTAATCCTTATATTATAGGATCTATGTGGAATACTTATGCATATACATGATATGAAAGTGGTGGGTGGGCCTAGAATTATATAGTCCTTCAATGCATTGGGTAATATTTTTATCTCATGAGATTCCATTTATGGTGAACAGAAGGTTATCCTAAGAACACTATGATATGTTTATTTGGTGGTTAGACTTGACTTATGTTTATGATGTCATGTTTTATGTTGTTGGTACATTATCATGTTTCCTTTATGCTATCATGTTAAGCATTCCTCATTGTTAAATATTATGATTCTAAACCCTCTTATGTTACCTTGATATGTCTTTTGGATCACATGTAATGATTTACCTCATGTTATTCTTTTATTATTCCCTTACTATGTTTTATAACTCACTCTTTTCTTAGGGTTGACTGGATCATTCGATGATAACCAATGACAACAACCTCCAAGGCCTAGAGAGTAAGGGTGATTGTATCCATAAAAACTATTAAGGTGGATATCGAAAGAGAAGTGGTGATATGTACACTAGTTATTCATTCAAGAATACTAAACGTACTATTTTATTCGAGTTTTACTAATTCTTTCATATCATGAAATTTTAGTATAACTATTCAAACACCACCTCAAAAAATGGAATTATAGTTATTAGTGAAGATGGAAAATGGGTAAATTGTTACATTATAAGTATTTAATTACTCCAATGTCTATATTTGTTGGATGAACATACTAAAAAACATTTTTATTCTATCTTTAGTATAATTTTTTGTTATTATAGACAAGGATTATCTTACTTTGTATATATCCAACATATATTTTTTAGAGAATAAAATCACCCTTTGTATCAAAAATCTCCTTCTAATTCTATACAAGTGAAAGGAGAGGGTGAATTTTATTCGGTACCATCATCTCAAGCATGGATATCATTTCCATTGAGTAATTATATCTAGGTCAAATGATTGAGACTAAAGAAAAGATCATCCTTTATGACATGTCCATTGTAAAAGAATTCTATAATGTGTTTCCTAAAGAATTTTCTGGTCTTCCTCCTAGAAAAGAGGTTGAGTTCTTGATTGAGTTTATAACCAAATATTTGATAATATCCAAGACTCTATATAGAATAGTTGTTGTTAAACTTGAGGATATGAAGAAAAAATTATATTAGAATCTGGATAAAGGTTTATACACCTAATTTTTTTACCATGGGGTGCATCGGTCCTATTCACCAAGAAGAATAATGGGTCAATACACCTCCGCATTGATTATCGAGAGCTCAAAAATATCATGATAAAGAACAAGTATCATCTACCATAGATTGATGACTTGTTCAATCAGATATGTGGATTCTAGTACTTCTCTAAGGTGTATCTTCATTTAGGATATTATGAAGTAAAGGTGAATAATGAGGATATCATAAATACTATTTTTCGTACAAGGTACAGAAACTACGAGTTCATAGTGACGTCATTTGGACTCACTAATGCTCCAATAATCTTCATGGATTTTATGAATAGAGTATTTAGGGATTACCTTGACAAATGTTTGGTAGTATTTATAGATTATATTATTATCTAATCCAAAATCATGGAGGAACATGAGGTGCATTTAAATCTTATACTGAAGAACATTCAAAAGTAAAAGTTGTATGAAAATTATAGTAAATGTGAGTTTTTGTTGGATAAAGTAACTTTCTTGGGGAATTTTATCACCAAAAAGGGATATATTTGGATCCTTAAAAAATATAGGTAATCAAATGAAGGCCTAGGATAACATTTGTGAAGAAAATATGTAGTTTCCTTGTATTATCTAGGTACTATCATCGATTTGTGAGAAACTTCTCACAATTTTCAAGATCACTAACCAATCTTACTTGGAAGGGATTCAAGTTTGTTTGGACTAATAAAGATGAAGAAATATTTAAATATCTAAATAAGATTTTAATAACTACACTTGTGCTGACATTAACCAATAGTGGGGAAAGATTTGTGATCTACAGTGATGCATTAAAAAATGGATTAGGTTGTGTACTCATGTAAGATAACATAGTGATAGCATATGTGTCTCACCAATTAAATATCCATTAGAATAACTACCCAACACATGATCTAGAATTATAAGTAGTGATCTTCACGTTGATGGTTTGGAAATATTATCACTATGGAGAAAAGTGTTCTATATATATGGATCATAAAATCATGATGTATATATTCTCACAAAAAGATATTAATTTGTGCCTGTGGAGGAGGTTTAATCTGATCTATTATTATGATCATTCAGTCCATTACCATCCTAGGAATGAAAAAAAGTGGCATATGCTCTGGGTAAAAAGGATCTCATAACTCTATCCATGATGAGGATTGAAAGGGATCCAATCTTCTTATACATACAAATGATGAATATGGGAATAATAAAAGTATATTCATTATATATTTCTCAAATAACTTCTCAACCATCCATTCTTGAGAGGATCAAGAGGGATAATAAGGATGATGGGGTACTTTATAAAAAAGTAGTGAATATTTCACAGTTCAAATTTTCTAAATATAGAGTTATAAGGTTTATAAATCAGATATGTGTCTCATCAAAACCATAACTGAAGAGGGAACTCCTAGATGATGCACATAGATCATCCTTATTTATTCATCTAGGAATAACTAATATGTATAGATATTTGAATAAAAACTTCTAGGGGGAACATGAAGATAAATATTGAATAATTTGTATCATGATTCTTGTTATTCCAACAATTCAAGGTTAAATGATAGAATTTTTAGGGTACGATGTGGCCATTTCACGTACCAGTATGTAAATGGGAAAACATAATAATGGATTTCCTCATAGTATCCCCCAAGACCCCTAAAGGAAATAACATTATTTTGGTGGTAGACAGTCACTTTACAAAGTAAGAACATTTCATTACTATCAAGTAATATTTATCTCTTGAACAACTAACTAAGACATACATAAGGGGAGTGGTAAGACTACATGGAGTTGCACTCTATATTGTATCTGATCAATATCTAAGGTTTATTTTTGGGATTTTGGAGAATCCTTATGCAATAATTGGATATATAGTTGACCTTCAACACTTCTTATCACCCTCTTAAGGATGGTTATTCTAAAATAACCATTAAAACTCTAGAGTATATGCTGAGATAATGTCCAATTGATTTACAAGTATGTTGGGACTATCAATTCCCCCTAGTTGAGTTTTCATATAACAATGTTTTTTATTCTATCATTCAAATGGAACCTTATGAGGATCTGTATGGTAAAAGGTTTCAGACTCCGACATTCCAAGATGAAGCTGGAGAGAAGTCAATGGGACTTGATATTAACCAAGAGATGATGGAAAAGATTTAAACCATTCATTATCATATGAAATCCACAAAAAATAAACAGAAAAACTATGCAGAAAATTATCAATGAGACCTGGAGTTTGAGGTCAGAGATAATGTGTTCCTTTATATATTTTCATGGAATAAAATCATGAGGTTTGGGAAGAATAAAATTATTAGTCCTAGATACCTCATCCCCTTTGATATCCTTGGTTGTATCGAAGTGGTGTTCTGTCAAATAATACTTCTACCTAACATATCTTAAGTATATGATGTGTTCCATATATCCCTCTTAAGTAAGTACATATCAGACCTCTCAAATATACTAAATCCATATTTGGTACCATTAAATAATGATATTTAATACGAGGAGTAATCGGTGAATATCTTATATTGTTGAGAACAAAGTTCTACAAAACAAGACACTCACCCTGTCAAAGTGTTGGGGCAGAACCACAAGTTTGAGGAAGCGACATGGGGTTTGGATGAGGCGATAAAACAGAAGTACCCTCATCTATTTTAGTGTGTGAAATGAAAATTTCAAGGACAAAATTTATGGACGAATATTTTCATGACCCAAAAATTTATATATTAAATTCCATTTTTAAAAGAGTAAATGTATTATTAATAAATAAAGATATAGAAAACACATGCACTATTTTAGGTATTTTGGATTGTTATAAGTTATATCCTGTCATATTTAAAATACCATTAAGCATCATAACCATTGATAGTATAGTTTTTATATAGTGATCGTATGATTAGTATATATTAAGGTTTATGATTAAGTCAAATTGACACATACCAAAGAAGTTATGGTTTCGACTAGTAGGATCGTACCCAATGAAGCTCATTTATCAAATATTTTGAGGGAGATAGTATCACCGGGTTTTTCACTTAACCAATCCCAAGATGAGATTCGATAACTAAAGTACAAAAAAATTATTTATGGGAGAAGTTCAAGTTCATCGATATCATGAACCAAACCATGTTCATCGAAACACCTCAAGAAAATCTCACTATCATACACATTACTCTTATGTCGTTCACTAGTGAAATAAAGGTATTTGTATATAAACTCTAATAGTATGAATTTTTATATTATATTTTCAATAAAATACTTATTATATTTAATCCCTATTTATTATTAATTTTTAAATTATTAAATAATGAGTTTTAAAAAAATAGATTTTTATACGATGAAACACAAATTGTATTTTTGGGGAATATATAGTTTCAATAAATAACCTCCTTTTGATGAATTCAAGAATTTGGAAAATAAATTTTATTTGAATAAAATATTTTTATTAAATAAGTTTTATTAAATATATATGATATTATAATTTTATGAAGTCAAATGAAATTTTTTAAGGGTTAGAAAACTGTTACTATAAAAAATCCCAGTATTTTTAAATAAATGGGGATTTTTATTTAAAATTGAAAATTATCATGTATAGAAAATAATTTTTTATAATATAAATATTAATTTTAAAATCATCACATAGAAATTGTCCAATAATTGTTTTTTTATAATTTTCTGAGATAGGAAAATTTTTGGGTAAAAATTAAATGGTATAATTATACGGTGTGTAATATGACATCATAATGACCTAAATGAGATGTAATATATTCCATAAAATGTATCCAAGTCCAAATATATATTTACCATTTAAAATATTGTGCTTTTTATTTTATTTTATAAAGTATTGATGATTCCTCCAATGCTTATATTATATTTTAAGGTTTTGAAACACGACTCACTTCCACATCACCAAGGAAATTATTTTTAATGTGTTCGGTTATTAGACTAATAAAATAATTAAAACCAATCCTATTTGGTAGAAACTATGGGAAGGTTTTTGGTTTTTTATTATATAGAGTCCAAAACCAAATTTTGGAAATTAATAAATAATTCTCCTCTTTTTTCTATATAAACTCACTCAACGTCTCATTCCTCTCCACTCAAAACTCATAGAGCACAAAGTTACTCTACCCTTTACTCTCTAAATACCTCTCAAGGTTCCACCAAGCTCTTAATAATCTCCTCTAAATCTTTTAGAATTTCCCTCTCAAGGTAATAGATCCTCTCCTTCTCCTCTTTGTTAAAGCACCATATTTTTGTCATGCCTTTTGATTTCAAATTGTTCGAGTTTGGATATGTTTTTACACATACCACTTACTATAATTATAATTCCCAAGTAATTAAAGACCATTTTTTCTATCATTAACCCCTTCTATAAACCTTTATGTACACTCATTATGCTACCGAAATTATATTGTTATTTTCTATACCAAACATTTGTATAGTGAATACCCATCCCCATTTCCACTCAAGGGTATGCAACTAGTTGTATATATCCTTCATTTATTTTAGATTTTAATTTATGAAACTCACACTCCTTGATCATGGGGTAAAATTTGATTAAATACACCCTTAAGTTGTATGATCTATGTGTCACACTAATTATTGTACATTATATGAAAGTGAAAGGTGATCCCAGAATTATATAGTCCTCCAATGCATTTTGTAATGTTTTTATATCATGAAATTACATGTATGGTTTGTGGGAGGTTATCCTAAGACCACTATTTTATAATATTTTTATGGTTATCCATGAATTATGTTTATGATTTCATTTTTTATATTGTTTTCACATTCTCATGTTTCCTTTATGTTATAATTTTATATCATTCCTCATTATTCAAGTTTATAATTATCAAACTTTTTGTGTTACCTTGATATCTCTCTTGGATCACATGTATTGATTTACCTCGTGATATGATTTGATTATTTCCTTACTGGGATTTATAAATAACCCATTTTTTATGTGCATCCCCAAGTTATCTTATGGAGTTTTAGAATAATGAATGAATTCTAGGAACTTATAAAGTAAGTTTTCAATAATGTCATTATATTTCTGTTGCAAGTTGTTATGATTTGTAGATAATTTCACAAATACACTAGGATTTATGGTCTTTTAGGATTATATAATTTGTACCTTTATGTATTAAATCATGAGATATGATGTATTAAAATATGGGTTTTCATAGGTTGGTTTACTGAGATTTATTTTTCACCCCCTATACATGCACTTTGGTGTGCGTGCAGGCTTGATGTCTGCTTTCAGGCTGGAGAACAGGTTGTACAATGGATGGGTTCAAGGCCCAGTGTTTCTTGATCGAGCAGAACTACTCATGTGGAGTCTCGGGATCATCTTGGTGTAGCTCAAGCATTTTGGAGATCGAGTAAGTGGTTTGGATCGGCGTTGGTTGTAGTATTATAATAGTTGGTTCCCTAAACCCAACATAAATAGTGCTTTTCAATTATCATATAATGTATATAGTTATTTTTACATGATGTACACTTACCATAATAGTGTTTATATTTACACATAAATTATTTATATGGTAATGTCCTTAGATTACATGTCATGTCAAAAGGTTATAGCAGTTCTCAGGCTATAAAAAGAAATATGAGATACTATGACATTAATCTTAAACATATGTATTATGGACTAGATACATCATACTGACTATAAATGGATGATGTATAACTATTAGGTGTTGGGGGGTCATAATCATTTAAACTTATTCTCATGAATTTTGCATGTGTTGATCTCGAGTAGATACAATCATGAGGATTGACCCGTAAATAGAAACACCACATATTTTAGGTGTCATTGGTTATTCCTATCTGCAATCATATGTAATGGTCTCCTGGATTAATATTATTATCAATATATACTATTTTATTGCATACTTTTATTAAAATAAAAAACTAGACCATTGAATTTTTAGTAAGGTAACTTGCATTGGGTGTGTCATTTGTGGTATGACATTGATTGAATAATCAAGATTGAATTTGTCACTTCCAAAGGGAAGTGATATCTCTGGATTAGTTTATCAGGATGGTAGTACCTTCACTAAATCCAAGACCATGGTAGAACAAGTTAAGTACATCCAGTTAAGTCAATGAATAATAAAGAGAGAAAGGATGGTGACACAAAGTGTGTGTCATGTTTTATGAGATATCATGAGACAAAGAGATTATATTACATGGTGTGGGTTCATATGAAAGGTTTTAATTGTTATAAGTTGTCCTTATCTCTTTAGGGGCCTTGATAGTTGATATACTTCACTCATGATCTTTTAATATTATTCACTGTTATTGAGATAATTTTCTAGAGAGTCACACACTAAGTGTATTCAAAAGTCTATCCTATTTTTATGAATATAATTTTAGCACATTGTGGGCCCCACCATGGGTCCTAGGTGATGTCTGAGAATATATAATCATAATTGAATAAATAAATTCATATTACATGAGTTTAGAACAATTAGTATTAAATTTATTTATCAAATGTGTTTAAAGTTATTAAAGTAAATATATAGAAAAGTATTATACGAATGGATAATATTTTAATATTAAAGATTATTTTAATATTAAAGGTTCATTTTATATTATTAGTCATCTCTTGGTGGTTAGAAAAGTTTATTCTAATGGGAATTATTCCACTCTAAGTGGAATAATAAGAAGTCTATTCATTTCCTTTGGGATTTTTCTTTTTTTAAAAGAAAAAAGAGGAACTAAAATGGGGAGTTTGTGCTTGGGATAGCAATCAAAAATATAAAAATGGGGGGTGGGGATGTTTCAATCCAACAAATAGAAAACCAAAAAAATAAAAATGACTATTAATATAAAATTGAAATTTCTAACAAAAAAATAGGGAGGAGGAAAGGGGGTGGCACAGACCCATGGAAACCAAAATTAATAAGGTTTTCAGAGGTTTTTAATAAAAAATAATTTAAAAATTAGTGGTATAGGTTCCACCTTCATACTCTTTATAACTTCCACCACTGCCATATTCCTCCACCCCTTCCTCCTACTATTCTTTTACACCAAGTGTCACACCCCAACATTCCTCTCCCTCATCCGACCCAAGCCATCTATTCTAGAATCCCGCGGCTTCCCCATTCCCCTAAGCCAGATGAGCTACACATGTCACCAAATTTGGCCCGCCTATAGCCAACCCAATGCACACCATAGCACTACACCCATGCCTACCCCTCCATTCAAACCATGTCGGTTCCACCCACCTCCCTGTTTTCCATCCTCTTCAGGATGCTAGATCCAACCACCTAGTTGTGGCCCTCTATCCAGCCTCCCCTCCACTGTTGTGCTGCCTTTAATGGCCAAGAAACCCAACATTGCCCCGAAAACTCCCTCCTTCAGTTCCTGCCTCCATCTGAAGTTGTAAAACCATGCACAAGACCATCTCTAATGGCCTCCTTCTTGATCAATAAAGAGTAGATGCACACGGACCCCCTACCCTGATCGGGCTGTCCACCAGCCTCCCGTGGATCTACCTGACCTAGAACCACCCATCATAGGTTTTCCAAACCCAAAACTTCTCTACATTGGTCATCCAAACCCATAACCACCATTTACGGGTTCTATCTGGCCTAGAACAGTCTTTAGAAGGTTCATCCTAACCTGTAATGTGCATGTGTAGGTTTTCCCGACTAGTAGTGGGTCTGTGTGGGTTCTGGGGCCCCAGAAATATTTTATATAAATATCCAAAAATTAATTTATTTATTTTTGGATTAAAAAAAATATTTGATAATTGATTTATTTTTCAAATATAAATTAAATTAATTCCAAGATATAATGATATTAAAACTATTTTAATTATAATAATTCATTTAATTCATTTAAATCCCCTCGACTTGAATTTATTTCATGTTAATTTTATCACGCATTTTATTTATCAATCAACTAGTCTTGAGCATTGTTCAACCATTGTTTGTATGGGTTTATTTTTATTTAATTAATTATTAAAACTATGTGTGATGATTGTAATAATTATTTATTTTTGATAGTATTTTCATTCTCTTTCTTTATTTAATATGTATAAGGGAAATCATATCCATTAGTTTTATTCTATATGCATTATTCACCTCCTAAGACACCCTCAGCTATATGTGAGTATTTTTTTATGATTATGATGTTGTAATATGTTGACCATGATAAGATGGGGTGGTATCCCAAACAAGAAGTGGAAACATTGGACCAAGGTATGAGCTGCAATACGAGTTAATACCCAACTCAAATTTATACCACTTAGGTCGTGATTGATCCATTGAATATAAATGTATCAAACAATATCAAATTTTCAAGATTATTAAAGTATTTTGTTTAATTTATTCATTTATTATTAGTATTTTGAATGTTCATGTCTATGAGAAACACAAAAAAATAATGCATAAATTAAAACAAATAAAGATACAATGAATGTTTTATATTTAGTGCATTTTCAGTTGTGAGAGTGAAAAAATATTTAATTCATATCATATGGAAAATTAATTCATTCTTCAAAATGTATTAAAACCCTAAAATAAATATTAATTCAGAAATTCCTTCCATCATTTAAACTTGAATAAAACTAAATGTATGAGGTGCTCATCAGCACTAGTTGAGGGTATATCCTACTGTTGGGGAGTTTTTTATGAGAGTGATGGGTTGACTTAACTAAATATGGAAACAAATAAGTATTCATATATATATATTTGCATATTTAGAAGTTATGTGTTGATTAAATAAATTTTATGATTTTAGAAACTCAGAATTCACTCAATCGTTCAAGGATCCATGAGTTTATGTGGTTGGACTATCAAACGCCTACCTTGAAACCCTCTAATTAATGGAATATCCATATATTAGACTATGGGGATATGTTTCAGGGATCCTTGTAACTAGTATACTCTATATACTGAGTGTTTTGTGTCTAGTAGTGAGGGACACTAGGATTCGATAAAATAGTGGGAAACATTTAATGATTTAATCAATAATGTCTAAATCGACAATCAAGATAAATTTAATAATCTGCTAAAAAAATTATCAAATAATGGAAAGTAAAACCACAAATACACTATTATAACTATTTTAAAAATAAAATTTCTTTATTGTCATGAGTTCCTAAATAGTAGTACAAGCAGGCGCACAAAGTACTACAATATAGGAAATTAAAGGTGTTGGAGTCCTCAAAACTTGTTGAGCTACCTTAGGAAACAAGGGTGTAAAAGATACTTTCATTAGACTCATGTATATGACATTACATAATAATTTTATCATCAGTGCCTAATTGGTTATGGATACATCATCAAGACATGGATGATTTTACATGTTGTCTCGTCTCTTAGAAACATGCAAGGAGAAAGTGAAGTGAGATACAATTTGGGTGAAGATTACAATGATCATGTGTCAATTTAAAGGTGGGTCATGTTATTTACATATTTTTCTTATATAATTATCTCTCATTTAATCCGGTTTCTTTTAAGTTAAAAAAATGAACAAAATTGATAAAATGATTCATTACCTTTTGGATAAAGTTCAACAAGCAATAAGAACCTAAAGAAAGTTTAATTTTTCACTCTTATGGTGAACTAGTTGAAATACAAGGTGAAATGGATAATGAAAAGTGTAACTCCAAAAGGAACATTCACAATGACCTTCAGATAAATGAGGTGAACCATTAAATAGGATGATTTTTCTTCATGTTTCATGAAATAAGATTATGGAAGTTCAAATGTTATGAACTAAATTGAAGAAGCAAGTAGTCACTTCTTCTTCAGGTGTATTCATAAATGTATGAGATGTTTCTATCATACTTATTGGGTATTAAATTAAATATTCCTATCAAATATATGTATTTAAATAAAATAACCAAGTAAGAAAAGAAATGTTACAATAAGTGAGGTGAATTATCCAAGCTGATGATAAAGGGTGATTCCTAAGTCAACGGTGAGAAGAACACAACTTCTAATTTACAATTAAATGGTTCTAGATGAACTTATATTGAGTATAATAAAAACATTTATCTCATTTTTTCATTGTACATAAGGATAAATTATTCCAATTTTATAATGAATGTTGTTTATGGTGTCTTATACCCAACTAAAGGTTTAGTAATGCTTAAATCATTAGAAATAACTAATGAATATAAAATGTAAGACTCAATTAAATCCAGTTGTGTAAATATAATTATTTCTCAAGAAAAACTAATTATTTGTAAAGGATACACTCATTATGGTTTTAGACACTTTATATTTAAAATACCTTAGGTAGTATCGATGCATTTACTTATTTCGTTTTGGATAAATAACCCTTTAGAAATAAATGTGGGCCACAAATCATTCAAAATTAGTTCAACTAGAGAGAATGAAATATTCCAAGAGTAATATAGTAGTAAATATACTTCATATGATTCCTTTTATTTTTGTTTTAAGGTGAAAGTAAAGTATGGTATATGCATGGTCATAAGATATAAGTATCTTTAGGCCTGTGTGCCAAAGAATATCTTGACCAAGCATACATAAATCATTATAATATATCATGGAGTAACTTTTAAACTCACATTACCTTATACACATTAAATTTATGATGTTAAGGGGTTTGATGATGAGTCTTACATGAAAAAAATGATCATTAAAATAAATCATGGAGTAATTCAAAAATTCACATTCCCTTATACATGTCAAAGA
This sequence comes from Viscum album, assembly GCA_963277665.1. Lineage (NCBI taxonomy): Eukaryota > Viridiplantae > Streptophyta > Magnoliopsida > Santalales > Viscaceae > Viscum > Viscum album. The sequence continues at coordinate 1,212,663,608 of OY728122.1, forward strand.
TATGAAGTTAATGAGGATCGATGATGAGTATTACATATAAATATTGATCATAAAAATGTAGTGTGGAGTAATTACTAAACACACATTTCCTTATACACATCAATTTAATGATTCAAGGGAAAGTAGAATCAATGTTAAAATTCATATTCATTGCAAATCATCTATTAATTTTCAATACATGCATTTCAAATAATAGTATTATCCCATATAAACATGCCAATTACCATGAAAAATGGATATCATATGAGTTATAGTATGATGGAAATTCATTATATCATAATAACATGTATTTATATGAATTTTTTTGTTAATTATATAGAAAAACTTTCATCAAGTGAAACATAATATACATCTATAGTATTATACTAAAGGTTTATAAGTTAATTATAGAAATACTTGAGATAAAAAAGTGAGTCAATTAATAGAATATTTTTCTATAAAAGGGAGTACTTATATATTACTAATAGGGGGATAAATATTGACTTGGAATTATTCAATTACAGAGATGCACAAATAGTTAGCATTGGAACAAGTTTCACAAGAGCATATGGAAAAGGAATCTTCTAGAGACACATACTCTATAGAAAAGTTAAAACCATTGTAATAGTTTTACATTAACCATGGATGATGATACATTATTCATTGAGAGTAATGAATCCTACAATAATTAAATGGAAACAATATAGGATTGAAAAGATCAATTAAAATTAAATAATTAATTCCATGTATCAAATTATAGGAGCTTATTGTTTTGAATATTATGGTGGGTATTCAAGTGGGACTATACATGGGTGGTATAGGTGTGGTACCAGTAAGTATTGATTGGAAATACCAACTCTTTATTCCTAAATACATTATAATTTTACTTTTAATAGCTGATTTAAATGGTCATTATATTGGGAATTGGATTTCAAGACCACCAATCAAGGAAGGTGTTTATACGATGCAACCAGAATGGTTGGGTGACACCACAGAATTCCAATAAGGGGTGCAGGTTACTGAAATCCAATTTTTTATTGAAGTGAACAATGAGATCATAGAATATTCATTTGGAATGAATTATCTCTATGTGTATACAAGTGGTTAATGGGAGCACCATAGTGTTCCAAGGAAAATATATTTGATAACATCCAGAAAACACTGATTGGTCTTATAGTTATTTAAGACTAGAATTAAAGTAACTCTCCAAAAATTTACTTAAAATATATACATAATTTTTAGGGAATAAGATATAATAAGGTATATATAATGGGTCTCTTAGACCAATTCAATTTAAATATACTAACATATTATTGAAAAATACAAGTTGGAACAATTCATGAGAGAATTGTTACCAATGTCACGTGGAATAAATCGATTCAAGAAGAAATGTATGGTACATAGGAGGAGATTAATGTGGTGAGTAGAATTTAATATGATTATATGATGGATCAATCACATATGTCATGTTATTCACTAAATATGATATTGACAACATCTATTCTATGGTAGGAAAATATCAATAGTATCCAAGAGAACTGTATGAGAAGTAGTTAGAACTATCTATTTGTACTGGAGTAAGTACAAAATATATGTATCCATTTTGTGAAGAGGAAAAGATACTAGTTATAAGGGGAAAAATTAATATTATTATAGATCAACATGATCTAATATCATAGCTATTCTAAGGAAATGAGAGTGTGAAGCTCATTCAAGCTATCAGTATCCATATCTAAAAATATTGAGTGTGTTACAGCTTCTAAGGTAGCTAAAGAAGTAGTGTATAATACCCAATGATTTGTTTCAGATCTCACACCTAGTAAGTAAATTTTTATCATAACATTATTATAATACTACAATCAGTACTAGAAAATATGTCATGTTTTGATAGTGGATAAAAGGAATATACTCAAGGATGTAATCTTTTGAGGAGTCTTACTCAAGGAGGTGAAGTCAATGGTAGCGTAATATCCACACAGTAAAAATGTGGTAGGCCCAATGATTGATGTCATATCTTAGTATAAGTATGATCTGATCATGTGAGAGATAACAAGAATAGTAAAAAAGTTGGATCTAGTTAAAGTGGAATTGTTTTAATAGTGGGTTTCCTATACCCAACTTAAATAGTACTTTTTGATTACCATATCATATATATAGGGAGTTATGCATGATGTACACTTACCATAACAGTGTTGATATTTCTACGTCCACTATTTATATGGTAATTCCATTAGATTACATGTCATATGAAAATGTTATCGAAGTTCCCATGATATAATGAGAACCTCAAGATACTATGAAATTAATCTTAAACATATGTATTATGGTCTAGATACAGCATACTAACTAGACAAAAATGTTGTCTGACTATTAGGTGTTCGGGGCTTATAAGCATTGAGACTTATTCTCATAAAGTTCACACTTGGTAATCTCAAGTAGATAAGATCATGAGGAATGACCCTCCGATATGAGTACCATATGTTTAAGGTTTCATTAGCTATTCCTATTTGTGATCATGTGTAATGGTATCCTCAATTGAGAGTATTACCAGTGTATATGCTTTGATCACGTACTTTGATGCAAAAAATAAATTGTGGCATTGAATTATTAGCATGGTAGCTTAAATTGGGTGTTTCATTGGTAGTATTACATTGATTGAATGATCAAGATATGTTTTTTCGCTTAAAAAAGAAGTGACATCTTAGAACTAATTGATTATGATGGTAGTACCTTCACTAAATTCATGGACATGGTAGAAGAAGGTAAGTCAATATAATTAGGTTAATGAAGAAAAAAACAAGAAAGGATGATGAAACAAAGTGTGCATCCTGCTTTATGAGATATAGTGAGACAAAGAGATTATATTTCACGATGTGTGTTCATAGGAGAGGTTATCATTGCTATTAATTTTCCTTATCTCTTTAGAGGCCTTGATAAGTCACTGGACCCCAATCCTAATCTATGAATAGTATTAACTACTATTGATATGATGTCTTAGAGGGTCACACATTAAACATATTCAAAATTCTATCCTATTCTGATGAATATGAGTTTATGAAATGGTGGTCCCTTTTAGAATAGTCTATCCTAATCCTTTTGGATGAAGTGGGGCCAAATGCTAGCGGTCCAAACTGAAACTCTACGGTTCAACCTCCATAGTAAGTTTATTGGGGGTTATAGGGGCAACTCACCCTTGGTCTAAGGTTTTAGGGGATTAAGGTCCCCATACTAAATTTTGTGTAATTTTAGAAATTCTAACTCTCTCTAGCAGTGCTAACCAACAACAACAATAGGGAACTGTAGAGGTGTGAACTTATTATAGTATTATGTGACAGGTCATTGTAGCTCTGTGGACTTCCATCCATCAGTAATTATAGCTTCAAAGACTTTTTCCACTGACACTAGAGCATTTTGGACTTGGGTGGTTGTGACACTATAGCAGTGCATAATTTTTATGCAATTAGTGACACAACTCCATCATCTTCCTTAATTAGCTTATTTGAGCTAGGTTTTATGAGTGATTGAAACTCTATTTTTTACCTTTTAATTATTCTCCCAATCATAGAGAAATTTTATGCATCTCTGTGGATGTAGACATAATTTCCTAAACACATAAATCTCTATGTATCATGTTCATCTTCTTCTTGTTATTTTGTTCTGTCTTTTCTTCATATGAAAACTTTTCTATCATTGTGACTCCCAACATTTACACAACAGGCCCCACCATGGGGTCTGAGTTATGTCTGAGAATATACAATCATAAAGGAATAAATAAATTCATATTGTTCAAGTTGAGAATAATTGCTGTTGAATTTATTTATTAAATTTATTTAAAATATAAAATTAAATATATGGAAAATATTATATGAACAAATGTTATTTGAATATTCAAGGTTTGTTAAATATTTATGGTAATAAAAAGTCTATTTAATGTAATAGATTTATCACATAATATATTTATTATATTAAAATAATTTGATAGAAATATAAATGAAATTTATGACTAAGTAAAGTGGTCATAAGATTTTGTTTATGGATTATATAATGGGAACTATAAATTCAAGGTCTAGGGATCCAATTCTGTTTATTATATATATTTCACTTTATAAGGATGAGAGTCTTACATGTGATTCATTATTCATCCTATGATGGATAAGAGCATCTATCTCTTCTCTCTCGCATCGTAGAGTGAGAAGCTTTCAATCCAAGATATTGATCAATGTTCATCTTCATAGATCGATTGATCAATGTAATAGTGATCACTGGGATGTTGAAGGAATAATTAAATTGTTGTGATAGCGCCAATAATTAAATGATAAATTCTCCCATAGACTTTTCAATCATGTGTGGATGATCAAGAGGGAATCAGATTTGGTTCCTTAAAATAAGGATCAGTGGTGATGAGCAGATGTTGAGTACAGCTTAAAATAAAAAATGGTAATTTTTTATTTAATTTTGGTGCTTAAATTTATTCATGTGGGACACTTGTCAATTTCACTAGTTTTTACTTCACTAGTGAGGATGGGTTATGTCAATCGTCGGTGAAAAATTGTAAATCTCCAAATCATCTACTTCTATTGTGCACCTCAGTACCTTCATGTAGTGAACTGAACCTAATTAGCCCATAGTTGGTGTATAATACCATTAAATTGGAATGATTACAAGGAATAAAATCATGAAGGACCAAAGAGTTTAGTAGTCTTGGTAAACCATATACATACATGAGTCTTACATTACAACTAAATACACTAATTAAAACATTTTTTTCTTTCAAGTATAATTGGATAACTTTATTTCCACTTAGCATATCCTTGAATATAATTCCTAGAACACTTCTTTTAATCTTATGGAAGGGAAAAAAATAAGGGTGAACTAAAGTTCTTGGTAGGGGTAAAGTATAGTGGAAAAAATAATGAATCAATAAGAATAATCAATATGGAAAGGTAATTACTGAACACACATGTCATGTAATCAATAAACTGAGAAGGAAGTGCATAAAAAATATGTAAGGGTAAATAACTAAAAAACATGTTATTTAATCAATAAACTGATAATTAAATGCATCCATAGACTTTTTCTTGTGAAAATATCATGGATAATGAATACTGAATCAAAATAAAGGCAATGCTTAATTATTGGGCATCATGTCTGAGGCGCATAAAAACCTATACCATCAATACCTTTCATGAGATGGTTTGAAACTATAGGTAGAAACCTATTTAATTTTCAAAACTAATTTTTCTCATGTGAACCTATAGATTAATTTAGGGTCTAAATAAATATAGGGACTTAGCCTTAAACATTAAATAATCTAGTAAATTCTTTTAGAATTCAATTTCTTACATTCTCAAAGATATTTTTAGTTTAGTGTTTTAGATAATTATAACATAATTCATACATATCAACCCAAAAGAATAAAAATTGGGTACACCTAGAAAAGTATTCATTTCTTCCATAAAACATGAAATATTTTTATGAAAAATATTCACAACATTCAGTTTTCCTTCTTCTTTTCTCTTACCCATCGTTAAACCTTGTGAAAAAATGTTTTAAAACTTGGGATGAGAAAAAAAATATTGTTAAGGGACATAAAAAAAGGACCATTAGTCTATGAATACTTATAAACATGTGAAATTATTTTCACATACATACTTCTCACCCATAAAGTATTACATACTTACTTTTTAAAAATAAGATATTTTAATAAAACATAGAAAAAATGAATAAAACCATAAAGGTAACTTGGGTAATTACTTACTTAATTTTATAACCACCACAGCTACCATATGATTTTTAACCCTCAGGGATACCTTATAATGCAACCCTCATGGCTACCTTATGATGTAACCCTCATGGTTACCTTATGGTGTAACTATCATAGTTACACTTGGAGTAACCATGTGATATAATTACAACATAAACAAACCCAATTCATTGGAGGGAGATATAGTCCCAAACCTTAATCATAAAAAATTACCAATAACCAAAACATAATCATAAAATATTGATAAAAAATCCTTTTCAATTTTATAAAAAATAGAAATTTAAAAGAGGATTTTTAAAGAAAATTCACTTACCTTGGGTTTGTCTTACTTCAAACGTGTTCAAAACTCCTATATAATGGTTTAAAGAATATTATTAATATATTAAATAAAAATAAACATGTGTATAATCCCTTATATGACCATATTATAACAACTTTCCACCATTTTATTAATAATATTTTGTTATTTCCATTATTTCAGGTGCGTTATTTTCATGGTTCTCATAGTCAATTCATTATGGATTTTTTTATCGATTGGAAGAAAAACTCCAGAAGTGGAATGAAATGGTATTAATATTTTTTCATAATTTTTAATGATACCATATATCATTTTTTCTGATATTAGGATGATTTATAATATAAAACATTAATGAAAATGATTTAATTTATTTTGGTGGTTTTTACGACCATAATAAAATTATATCATTTTATTAAATATCATGTTTATATATTGGTTATAAAACCTTATATAACTTATAATATGTATAATAAAATATTATTTAACCATAATAATGGTTTTATAACCAGAATTTAAGGAGATAATGTAAAATGAATGTGCATTTTCAAAGATGGTGGTAATCGACACATCACAGATGATGCTCTCGTTTTTAAAATAAAAGGGAGAGAAGGAGTTTAATGATGAATTTTTACATAAAAATGATAAAATTATAGTATATATAAGATAGTAGAGTTTTTATTCCACTTGGATAAGGGGAGGTGAGTAGATAATAAGAAAAGAAAATAAATTGAAAAGAAAAAAAAAGAAAATGAAAGAGGATTTTACCTCTTGAATTGTTCTCCTTGAGAACCTCTTTAAGGAAGTTGGTTTTCACCTTTTGGTGAGACCAAAAGATCTTGGACGTGGGGAATAGGATTTAAATGTAATTGGTCATAAATTAAACAAGCTAAAAGGTTTTTATATGTGAGGAGAAGAGGTGGTGAGGGGTGGTATTTACAGTGGAGAACAGGGGTGTTTTCTCATTAATATATTCATTAGTTTATTAATTTGGATTAAGACTATGAATATTTTGAGAATTATAACTAAATATATTAAAATAATGAATTATATTTATAGATTATGTTTATTACATCAATGATGACTCAAGTAATTGTTTATTTAACTTATAATGTATATATACCGTAAATTACTGTATTTTACTATTCACCAAAAATTCAAGTATTTTAGAAAAATGCCAAAAATTTAATCTAACCATTTTTTGATTTGTAGAATTAAAATATTCACTCCATTTTATGAAAATAATTTTATAAATTTAATAAATTTAATTTTTAATTAAAATCATCATTTATTCAAAAAATTCCAATTTTAAAATTATAACTCATTTTATAACACTTTGAATAATTAATTAAGGTCTCATAAAATTATCTTATAATCACAAGAAAATAAAATATTAATTTATGAATCTATTTTATAAAAATATATTTTATTTTAAATCATTATATTAATTATAAAATTGTAATTAAATATTTATTACTTACAATGTAATGACTCGGACCTCTCTGGTCCATTCCTTTACGAAAATCAAGAGTATGAGGTGTTTCAGGAGGACTAGGTGACTTATCCCCAACACTTTGCCAAATTTACATTTCTGTGAATAGTTCAATTAGTGAACAGTTCCAATGGTAGACCGTTGTGAACAGTGCATCGATAACTTTCTGTGAATAGTGTCATCGGTAACCTTATGTGAACAGTGCAATGGTGACCTTCTGTGAACAGTGTCACCGGTAACCTTATGTGAATAGTGCAATGATGATCTTCTGTGAACAGTGTCATTGGTAAACTTATGTGAACAGTGCAACGGTGACCTTATGTGAATAGTGACATCGGTGACCTTATGTGAACCGTGTCATCAGTGACCTTCTGTGAACAGTATTATCGGTAACCTTATTTGAATAGTGCAATGGTGACCATATGTGAATAGTGACATCGGTGACCTTATGTGAACAGTGTCATCGGTGACCTTCTATGAACAGTGTCATCGGTAACCTTGTGTGAAAAGTGCAATGGTGAGGTTCCAATGGTGAGGTTCCAACAGTGACCTTTTTTTCCTTTGCCAAATTTTGAGTTCATGAACAGTGTTTCTAGAACAGTGAGGTTCCAACGGTGACCTTTTTCCTTTGCCAGATTTTGATTTCATGAATGGTGTTTCTAGAATGGTGAGGTTCCAATGGTGACCTTTTTCCTTTTCCAAATTTTGAGTTCATGAACAATGTTTCCAGAACAGTGAGGTTTCAACGGGGACCTTTTTTTCCTTTTCCAAATTTTGAGTTCATGAATAGTGTTTCCATAATAGTGAGGTTCCAACGGTGACCTTTTTCCATTTCCAAATTTTGAGTTCATGAACAGTGTTTCCAGAATGGTGAGGTTCCAACAGTGACCTTTTTTCTTTGACAAATTTTGAGTTCATGAATAGTGTTTCCAGAATGGTAAGGTTCCAACAGTGAGGTTCATGAACAGTGTTTTTCCTTTTCCAAATTTTGAGTTCATGAAAAGTGTTTCCATCTTCCTACAGTTTCACCCCTTTAATGTTTCCTTTGACATAAAATGCATTAAAAGCCTTGTTTTAAGGACTCTAAGGCTGATTTAAAGGCCATAACTCCAATATTAATTTCTTCTAAGGCTCGGGATGTTTTTACTTGGTCAAACCACATGGTTTAATGTGATCCTATTTTAATGGAAAACCCAGCGTATCATAAACCACTACTCCATTAAATCTTCTAAAGGGATGAGATATCCTCCTCCCTAATTTTTCTTTCTTGTTCTCGGGTGTGAGACACTCGAACATCCAATTCCTTCCCGTAAGAGTTGTGCAATAAAATTTTCCTCTTAGGATTTGTTCCTCTCTATTTTGATAAAATCAAGAAATATCGATCAATATTCGATATAAGGTATGATCTATGTTCATTATTTCAGGTTCTTCTCCTTCTTTTTCATTTCCCTTTTTATTGAATTTTACCCCCATGTTCCTAATGGTATTTTCTTGGGTGTTGGCCGATGTGGTTGTGTCTCCGCATACTAGGGTGGATACAGTTTTCACAGGGGAGGAGATCGTAACCCATTGTGTGTCTCGTTCTCATATAAATAAAATCAAGAACTGTTTGAGGTAGGGGATTCATTTATTCTCTTTTCTATTACATGAAACTGTAGAGTTAGCATGTTTTATCCCACTAGATCACAATGGAATTGACATAATAAATATTTGAACTAGATAAATAAATTGATATTGATCGTATGTTATTGCCTCTTGTTTTTCTAGATAGTGTGATATCAAATATTTATTGTTTAGATTTTCATTCTTGATGGAAATTGGTAAATATCATAAAGTCGGAATTAATTGATACTCTCTTGGCTAAATATTAAGAGGCATGTGAATGAATCTGGTTGAGGTTGTTGTAATTTGATGTTAATTAAATTGGTGTAGTAAGCATGTTTAATTATTTTTTATAGCTTACTGATTAGGTTTACTAAATTTGGAACCTACGAATAAAAAATCAGTTAATCCAATATGGATTAAAGAACTGGTTGTTTGATAAAAGATAATTCATTGTAGGGTTCTGAGTTACCCTCTTGCTTGTTTAAGGGCCAAGATCCCAATTGATAAGATGTTTGTTTTTCCTTCTTCTTGTGTTGTGATGTGTTCCTAGATGGCTGTTTTGATATGTGGGGGCAGGGAGGCCTATTGGTTGTGGCAGCATTTGACGCCTAGAGTGGTGAGATTCATCGGTTTATACATGTGGGTGTCGAAGAGGACACTGGGGATGATGGAACGGGTTAGATGTGAATGTTTGGATTCTTTCTACTTCTTTGATTGGTTGTCTTCTTTACTTTCCCCACTGCTTGAGGCAGTTGGTCTTTATTACCCTTCTTCTGAAAGGGGTAAATATGCATGGGGTATTCCACGTTATTTCCATATATAGCTTCTCAAGGTAGGATGGGTCTACACTCTTTCTATAGGCAGAAAAGACTCGACGGGTAGTTATCTACTCATTGTGTTGAGCCCTCTTGTGTTTAGTAGCATATAATGTTTTTTTAGAATACCTGGGAATATGGGAAAGTAATTTTGTAAATGAATAATTGAATAAATGATGTTTACCCATGGGTTTGGAGCTTGCTGGAACAAAATGTTGAGGTTACAATTTTAAAGGGATAGTGGACTTTGGGTGTGATGCTAATGAAATTTAATGTGGAATTGTTAATGGTTAATTTTTTTAAAATAATTAATTATCTTAAAGTGGAACTAACTAAAAGTAAATGAAGTAATGTAATAAATATCTTTAAATGGTTGTTTTCTTATAGGATACTTAGTCTTAGAAGTGGTGATCGGGAGTCTGAGAGACGTTAGCTACAGTTGAGTCTAAGACTAGGTTATTCCCATAGTGTGGTTGTGAGATATAGTATATTCTATACTTTTTGTGTTTCAATACGCTAATCCACCCCATCAATTAGGGAAACTGGAACCCCGGGGATTTTAATCCCTAGGGGGTGTTTTCCCCAACATTCTGGTGGGAGGATGGATGGATGACTACCCCCTTTGGCCCCGCTCTCTTCTCTTGGTAGTTACTTGTGATGGTAGGCACAGTGGTTAGTTTTACCCATATATGTGTGTAGAGGGCTATAATGTCTTGTGGTTACTCACACACATATATTCTAGATATAGTATCCTATGGACTACTATAGGTGTAACGTGTATAGGCTATGATGGCTTGAGGATCCTTACTCAGTCTATGGGTTATAATGGCTTGAGGTATAATACCTGATGTATGATACACGTTATACAAGATGTTGTGGCTCCTGGAAACTACCTGGTTACTTTCTTATGTGGACGTGGTGGTTTTGTTGCATGAGGTGCATGTTTTGGTGCTTTTCCCAGGTGTCTTTTGGTAAGCCTTTTTTGAGAAAGATGTTTAGGACGTGCGACGTTGGGGGAAAGCGTCAAACCAGTGAGGAAGTAGTAGCGGGGTACCCTTGATATTATTTATTATATTATATACTATTGTATGAGTTATTTGGTGAGAGTAGTCATGGTGAGGCTGGGAACTTAGTATACCTGTTTAGGTGATGAGTTAGTTTCACTTGTTTTTCACTGTGCTTTAGCATGCTTTCTTTACTTTTGCACGAGAGGCTTAGGGGAGGATCCTACTGAGTATACTATTATACTCACCCTATGTTTATATAAACTTATTTTCAGGTCACTTAGATTTGGTTGGAGATCAAGTTGGTTTCTACTAGCTTGGGGTTGCAGGAGCTATTCAGGCTTGTGGTTGCTGTTGTTTTTAATTTCTTTTGGGTACTTGCAGTTTTCCCATTTCAGTTGTAGTAGCATTGAATGACATTACATATGTGCACTTGGGTTTTCTTTTATATTTCAGTATGAGATGGAATTGGTTGGTATCTATCTTATCTCTCTCTATCAAATTTGTTCTCTTAGAGGGTAATACCTCCCATATGTGTGTTTACTATACCCTCAGTTCTAGTCGCCAACCCAAGTCCTACTGGAGGTAGGACTCAGGGGTCATTATCACCCTTCTCACATTGTCGGCCCAGGAGGGGTACACTTTTTGGGGAGGGGGTTGTGACATACAAAAATACCAACATTTAATTTATCATTTCCAAAAAATATATTTACTTTTTCCATGATATAAATATATCATTATTATACTTATAAGGTAGATAAATTTTATTTATACTCTCATATGTGGTATTACTATTCTATTAGTATATATTTCTTAATTTTTATAGATACCACTTATTTTATTATACATCTATAATAAATTTAACTATTTAATTTGAGAATGAAAACAAATTATTTTATAAGTAACTGGTTTTTTACATTCTCCCCACCTTCTGTAAATTTCATCCTCGCAATTTTTATATACTTATTAAATGAGTGAGGATTCCTTTCCCTCATAGAATTTTTAGATTCTCATCTTTCTTCCTCAACCATGTGTTTTCTCAAAAAAACCTTAAACTGGTGAATTACCTTTTTCTATAATAATTTCTCTCTATATTCAAGAATCTAAATAGGTTTCTCTTCATAAGAAATGTTCTCTTCTAGATGAACTACTTTTGGGATCAAAACATGAGATGAATCTGGAACATTCTTTCTTAACATTGAAACTTGAAAAACATTGTGTACCTAAGATAGACTCGGAGGCAAAACCACTCTATAGGAAACTAATCCAACCTTATCAAAGATTTCATAAGTTTCAGTGAACAATGGACTTATATTTCCTTTATTTCCAAAACACATCACACTTTTACATGGAGAAACTTTAAGAAATACATGATCACTTACTTTGAAAGAAATATCCTTCCTCCGGTTATCTACATAACTTTTATACATACTCTGAGCTATCCTCATATGTTGTTGGATCATATTCACTTTCTCTTACACCTCCTCTACAAATTATGGTCCCATCAACTTCCTTTCTCTGATTTCATCCCAAAATGCTATAATTCAACACTACTTTCCATATAATGCCTCAAAGTTTCCATCTGTATACTGGAATAAAAACTATTATTATAAGAAAACTCAACTAAAGAAATATTTTGATCCCAAATTCCCTGGTAATACATTAAACAAGCTCAAATAATATATCCTCTAATGTATTAATTTTTAGTTCCAACATTCCATATGATTGAGGACGAAAGTTTGTACTGAAATTTAATTCTATACCCAATTACTTTTGTAGGCCTTTTAAAAATTTATAAGAGAACTTGGAATTATGGTTAGATACAATGGAAAGAGGAACTCCATATAACCTGAAAATATATTTGAGGTACATTGGAGAAATCTGATCCAAGGAAATAGTATCTATAATAGGAAGAAAATGTAAAGATTTAGTTATTCAATCAACAATAACCCAAATTTCCTTGTTACCACAAGAATTAATTTGTAGTCTCACCATGAATTCCATGGATATATTTTTTCATTTCCACTTTGACACATGAAAAGGATTAATAATTCCCTTTGATATTTGTATCTCTACTTTAACATATTGACAAGTCAATAATTTCATGGTAAAATTAGAAATATCTATTCTAATTCCATCCCATCGGTAATAATCCCAAAGGTCTATATGTATATTAGTGTTACCAGGATGAATTGAAAATAGATAACTATAATCTTTATACAATAATTATTTCTTCAGCTAGGAATCACAAGGAAAAAATAATATCTTCCCAAATCTCAAAACACAATCTTTATCAATGTTAAATTCCAGAAACTTACCCCTTTTAACCAATTATACTTTTTTCTATAACTCATAGTCTTCCTTTTGTGCTTGCTTAATTCTATCTAATAGAGATGACTACACTGACACCTGAAATAAAATTGAGGTATTTTCTACACCAACAACTTACAATCCAAAATTCATCAAATCAATAATCAAGGTGTCATGTTTCAAATGTAACAAGGTTAATATAGCAAGATGTTTTTGACTCAATTCATCTGCCACTTTGTTTTCTTTTCTAGGATGCAAATTGATCATGAAATCATAATCCTTTATCAATTCAATCCATCTTCTCTACCTCATGTTCAATTCCTTTTCAGTGAATATATAATTCAAACTTTTATGGTTAATATATATTTCACATTTAGATCCATATAAATGATGCTTCCAAATTTTCAAAATGAAAACCACATCTTCAAATTCCAAACCATGTGTGGGATAATTTAATTCATGAGGTTTTAGTTTTCTTGAAGCATAAGAAATTACCTAATCATTCTTCATCATAACATAACCAAGTCCCTTAAATGGGCCATCACTATAGATAAAAAATTAGCATTTCTGGAAGTCATGGCCAAAACTAGATCATTTAACAATCTCCTCTTCAGTTCTTGAAAACAAACATCACATTATTCTATCCAAATAAATTTAACCCCTTTTCATGTTAACTTAGTTAGTGGGATAGATAATCATGAATTTTTTTTAATAAACTATCAGAAATAGCCTTCTAATCCAAGAAAACTATGAATCTAAATAACTTCTATACATATTGGACACTCATCAACCACTTTTTTTGGCAGGATCAACTATTATACCATCCTTATTTACACTGTTCACAAGAAAATAAATCGGTTGCAACCAAAAATCACATTTTCTAAATTTTCTATATAAATTCTTTTCTTTGAGAGTTTTAGGACAATCCTTGAATTTTTTTCATGATCCACGTAACTTTTTGAATAAACCAAAATGTCATAAAAACAACAAAAAAAAATATCCAAATAATCATGAATGATTCTATTCATTAAATCCATGATATAGCATGGCATTTGTCAAACCAAAGGGAATAAAAACAAACTCATAATGCCCATATCTAGTATGAAAAGTTGTTTTTAGAATTTCATCCTCATTCACCTTCAGCTAATGATACCTAAATCTCAAGTCAATCTTGAAAAAAAACCAAGCTCCCTGAAGTTGATCAAACAAGTCATAAATATGAGGCAATAGATACTTATTCTTAACAGTAATGTTATTCAAAGCTCTATAATCAATGAAAGCCTCATGGAACTATATTTATTTTTAACGAACAAAATAGGATCACCCCATGGTGAAGTCCTATGAAGAATGAAACCTTTATCAAGAAACTCTTACAGCTGCTTTTTTAATTGAAGAAGTTCCAAATGATCCATTCAATAAGGGGGTTTTGAAATTGGATTAGCACTAGGAACTAATTAAATAGTAAATTTATTTTCCCGGTCAGGTATAACATAGGGAAACTCGTCAAGAAAAACATCCAAGTATTTATTTACCATTGGCACATCCTTAATTTGAACAGTTCCCTTATTTTAAAAAATATGAGAAAAATAACATTCATTTACATCTTTTAACAGTTTCACAGCTTCTTAATTTTTTATCAATGGTATGGGTTCATTCTTGTATACAAACTAAAACAATTTCTATTAAAACAACATTTTTATCTCTACATTCCATCTTAGAATGATAAACATAAAGCTAATCCATACGAGAATAACATCAAATTTCACTCAAGGTAAAACAACAAGGTTTTCAGGTAATGTATTTTCACAAAAAATAACAGAAAGATTCTTATAATGTCATTTTTATTAATATTTCACCCTGGTGTTTTAACCATAATCTCCTATTTCATTTCTTGAGGATAAATTTCCAATTTTATAGAAAATACTTCAGAAATAAAGGAATGTGTATACCCCATATCAAACAATACATTAGAAAAATCTGAATAAACAAACAATGTAACTGATACCGATTCATTTGATTGACCAACATCTACCGAAGTAGTCACAAAGGATTTAAATACACCTTTTTTATTATAATTTGGATGCTTCCCATCATTCATATCTTTATTTGGGAAGGTATTTGCATACTAACCCATCTCACCACATTTAAAACACTTTATAGTTTTCTTATTAGAGTTAAACTTAAGATAATTCTTATTTCAATCTCAGGCCATATGTACAAAATTATCACATCGAAAACACTTCCTAAATTTTTTAAGGCATTCCCTAGGGTGATTTTTACCACACTTCCCAAAAACTGAAAACTGTACTTTCTTGCCTTCATATTTATTTTATTTATTCTTACCCATTTCTTTCCATTTAGATCTTTTCTTCTTCTTTTTTTCAAATTACATGTGATAATCAAAAAATTACATTTCTACCATCTCAACACATAGAATGAGTTTCTCATAACTGTTGAATTCATGAGAATCCAATTCCCTTCAATATCCTGGCTTTAATCCTAAATAAAAATGATTGATTTTACTATCAAGATCTCAAATAAGATTTGGAGCATACCTTTCCTAAAGAGTGAATTTATTTTCATACAAGACCACTGAATCTTCTTCCTTTTGTTTCAATTCAAGGAATTTATTTTCTATCCTATGTCAAAAAACCTTAGGAAAAAAATTTCAAGGGACAGATTCTTAAATTCATCCCATTCCAAGGCATCGATCTCATCATTATCCTTGATATTCTGGACCATTGACCACCACTAGTCAGCTTCACCTTCAAAAATATAAATATAATGACTAAAATTTTGATTATCTGAACACCCCCTGAAATTGAATATCTTTTAAAGAGATTTAATACACCCTTCATCCACCACTGGGTCAGAAGATACACTAAAAGCATGATGGTGTTGCCTCATAAAATTTTCCACTATCATCATGTTGATTTATGGTATCTCTAGATATTTATTTCATAGATTCCACTACTATTTATATTCTACATCAACTGAGCCATTAATATCACAAACTTCTTGGTTCCAATTCCCACCATTCCAAGTTGTGGATTCAGAAATATATTATCCTCTTTGTTCCTTCCAACTTCAGGTTCCTATTTATTCCATGGAAAACCGTTATGAACATACATTTCTTAAATGAACCAAAATGTTAATATTAAAATTCTATATCATTTAAAATTAAACAGAAGGTAAAAAACATTTATGGTTATTCTATTAACTTCATCCTAAACCCTAAGATTATATAAACTATTCTCAGATACCAACTATAAGGACCCAGCCTTAAACATTACTTAATTAAGTAAATTATTTTAGAATTCACTTTCATACATTACAAAGATATTTTAAGTTTATAGTTTTAGATAATCAAGACATAATTTATAAATATCAACCCACAAGCATATAAAGTGGGTACTAAAAAAACAGTATCCATTTCTTCCATAAAAAATGAAATCATTTCATGAAAAATATTCACAACATTCAACATGACTTTATATATAGAATGTTTTACTTGTTACATGTTGTTATTATTAATTAGATTATGATTTCATCATATCTAGAATGTAAACTTTCCTAACCCCTACCCCATAAAGTGTACCCCTCCTGGGTTGGCAATGAGAGGAGAGAGATAATGACACCTGATTCCCTCCACCAGTAGGCCCTAGGTTGGTGACTAGCAATGAAGGTATAGTAAACACACAAATGGGAGGAATTACCCTCTAAGAGAACACATGTGAAAGGGGGAGATAAGATATAAACCAACCAAATCCAAAATAAAATGAAATATAAAAGAAATACCAAGTATATATATGTAATGTCATGAAAGAACTACTACAACTGAAAGGTAAAACTACAAGTGCCAAAATAAAGTAAAAAGGTAGTGACCACAAATCCCAAACAGCTCCTGTAACCCCAAGATGGTAGAAACCAGCCTGATATCCAACCGACTCCAAGTGCCCTAAAAAATAGTTTATATATATATATGTAGGGTGAGTATAATATTATACTCAGTAGGATCCACCTCGTATCCTCTCATGAAAAATTAAATAAAGCACAGTGAACAACGAGTAAAACTAACTCATCACCTAAACATGTATACTATGTTCACAGCCTCACCATGGCTACTCTCACCAAGTATCACATACAGTAGTATATAATATAATAAATAATATCAAGGGTACCCCACTAGTTTTCAACTTTACCCCAATGTCGCACGTCCTAAGAATCTCTCTCTAAAAAGGTTTGCTCGCAGACACCTGGGCATAGTATGACAACATGAACCTCATTCAACACAACCACTACATCAATGTAAAAAAAGTAACCAGGTGGTTTCTAGGAGCCATCATAGCTCGCATAACATGCATCATATGTCGGATATTATACCTCAAGACATTATAGCCCATACGTCGAGTAAGGATCCTCAAACCATCACAAACTATACATGTTACACCTATTATAGTCCATAAGAAACTATATCCAAAATATATGTGTGTGAATAACCAAAATTCCTTACATCCCTCTACACACATATATGGGGAAAACTAATTCTCTTTCCTACCACCACAAGTAATTACCAAGAAAAGAGAGAGGGGCCAAAGGGGGTAGTCATCCATCCATCCAACCATCGGGATGTTAGGGAAAACACCTCTCAGGGCTCAGAATCCCCAGGGTGTCAGTTTACCTAACTAACAGGGTGTCTTAGTGTAAATAAATACAAAAAGTATAAAATAATATTTCTCACAACCACACTATCGTCATAACCTATTCTTAGACTCAACTGTAGCTAACGTCTCTCAGACTCCTTGCTTCCACTACTAAGACTAGATATCCTATAAGCACAAAACCATTTAAAGAGATACATTAGATTACTTTATCCCTTTTTTATCAATTTCACTTTATTTTAATTAATTATTTAACCATTAATTAACCATTATCATTTCAACATTTCATTTCATTAGCATCACAACAAATTTCCATGCCCTCTAGGCATAACCAAACCAAGTCCATGGTTCCTTTAAATTGTAACCTAAGCATTGCATACTAGCAAGCTCCAGCCCAATGGGTTAACATCATTTATTCAATAATTTATTAACAGCATTATTACTTTCCCATATCCATAGGAATTCAAGAAAACTATTCTAATCTACCAAACATAAGGGGCTCAACATAGTGAGTAGTTGAACTACTCGTCAAGTCTTTGCCACCTATAGCAAGAGAGTAGACCCATCCATCCTCAAGAATCTAAAAACAAAATGAACGTGGAAAACCCCATGTGTCTTCACCTATTTTTGAAGGAGATTAATCAAAAACAGTTGCCTTAAACAGTGGGGAAAGTAAAGTATATAAACAAAAAAAGATTCAATAAGCATCCAACATTCATATCCAACCCATTTCATCATCTCTGGTGTTCTCCCTGACTCTCACATGCCTAAACCGATGTGTCTTGCTGCACTAGGCATCAACTGCTACCACCACGACCACTAGGCCTCGCTACCCCCACATACCACAATATCCCTCCAAGATCATCGATCCAGGGCTCACACCACAACACAAGCATTAGGAAACAAACAACATAGAAATTGGGATCTTGGCCCTAAACAAGGCATTCAACCTTCACACACAATGAGCACTCATAGCTCTAAATAATAAGGAACTTGTCATTTAAAAGTAGAAGGGTAACTCAGAACCCTTCAAGGAATTATCATTATCACACAACTAGTTCTTTATTCCATATTGAATTAAACGATTAAATTAAACATGCATAACTGAATCCATTTGATTATCATCAAAGCATAACAACAACAACCAGATTCATTAAACATGCCTCTTTATCATTTTCCAATTAATTTAAAATTAATTCCAAATTTTAATTATTTACCAATTTCCATCAATAATGACATGCTAAATAAGAAAATCATATATATCAAATTATCTAGCAAAATAATAGGTAATAACATTGCTATGCAAGGGATACCAATTCTTTAATCTGGTTCAAATATTTATTATGTCAATTTCAATGTGATCCAGTGGATAAAATATGATAACTATACGCATTCACATTAAAGAATATAGAATCCAGGAATCCCCTACCTCAAAATTTTCTTGATGTTAATTACATGAGAATGGGCCAACACAAAGTATCACGATCACCTCTCCTGGAAGACTGCATCCACCTGAGGATGCAGAGACACCACCACACCAACAAACACCCAATAAAAATCCCTTAGAAACATGGATATCACATTCCATAACATTTCAAGGAGAAACGTAAGGAGAGGAACCCAGAATAATGGTGGTATAACATACCATATATCAAAGATAGATTGATACTTCTTTATTACACCAAAATAGGTGATGCGCTTGTAGTAGGAATACTCTAAGGAAAACTATCCAAGGATCGCAGTTTGATCGCATGAATCCTATGAGAGGAATAACTATGGGATTCTAGTGCTAGGGGAAAAAAATAAGGAAGAACAAGGAAGAAGGTATCTTGGCCTTTTGAAAATATAAACTGAGTATCAGTTTAGAAATGGTTTTAGATTTTCCATTAATGGCATATCTGGTCAAGATTATGTGGTTTGACCAAGTAAAGGAAATCCAAAAATTAGTAATATTAATATAGGAGTTATGGGCTTTGAATCGGCCTTAAATCCCATAAAAGGGTCTTTAACGCATTTTACATCAAAGAAAATGTTAATGGGGTGAAACTATAGGAAGCCGGAAACATTGTTCACATTTGTCTCATCGACAGCACTGTTCACAAATGACTCATTGAAAGCACTATTCACAAATGACTCACTGAGAAAAATATTCACAAATTACTCACCAATAGTACTATTCACAAATGACTCACTAGCAGCACTATTCATAAATGACTCACCAATAGCACTATTCATAAATGACTCACCAATAGCATTGTTCACAAATGACTCACCGACGGCACTGCTCACAAATGACTCACCAACAACACTTTCATAAATGACTCATCGATAGCACTGTTCATAAATGACTAACCAACAACACTATTCATAAATGACTCACTGAAAACACTATTCACAAAACTTGAAATACTATTCATAGAACTGGAATCCTTGCAAAGTGTTGGGAATAAGCCACCTTGACAACTCAGAACACCTCAAACACCCAATTTTCACAAAGGAATGGACCAAAGAGGTCCATTACATTACATAAACCATGATTTAAATATCATATATATCCAAAATATATGTATTTATAATAATCCATAAAATTTTGAGATAGGAAATGAAATGCATCGTTCATAGAGATGATAGGTCGTATGTACGCATAAAAGCTACTTTCATTTATTTGACGTATTTAAAATAACGAAAATTAAATTATATATATATTATAATTCCAATATAATATTTATTTAATATATGTTACATAGGTTTAATAAAACCATCCTTTAAATATTCCATGTATAGTGTCAAAGAATCACATCGCTTTGAGGAGGTGGTAGCGCACACTTCTACAAATGATGTTATCATATTCCCACAAAATAGAAAGCATAAAGGTGTGTGTTATATAGAAATTGTAGAAGCATAAAGAAATTATAAATATCATATATATCATATATAATTTGTGTGTCTATCATAATACCCAGGTGGTCAAATTAAAATGAACGACATCATTTTGAGTGGCGGTAGTTCATAGTACACATAAATGGTAAGTTTGTTAACCATTAGATGAAAGTGTATGTAAGTGTAGGTAGAAACATTAGAATAACAAAATATTAGTATATTTAGGATACTGATATTATTATATAATAATTATATAAAAATAATTTAATATGTGGAGAAGTAAATAAAATAAAAGTGATCGTTGGATAATTTTACATCGTTTTTGGGTAACTCCTTTTGGTTTATACCAAAAGACTTCCTTGGTTGTATTTATTACCAAGTTGAGTATTATAGGTTTAGGATAGGTATTTTTAGAGATTATTTGAACATATTTTTGGTGATCCAAAGGTATTTATAGGTGTGAATAAGTGGGAGGGGAGATTATCATTTTATAGTGGGGGAGGAGTAGTATTCTTGTAAATTTTTGAAAAGGGAATTCCACCCATGTTTTTCCAATGAAAAGTGGCTCTAATAATAGTCAAATTTTGATACAATTGAGTATAGGCTCTAAATATGTTCATAAAATGGTTTTTTGAAAATTTTATAGGTCATTTTGACCCTTAAGTTTAAGGTTTAGTCCCTTATTAAGCTAATTTTTCTCTTAATCACTGTAATTAATTTTAATCACTTTCACTAATATTTTTTTTCAAAAACGAATTAAAAATTATTAGAAATTATAAATTATGGTGATTTCAAATATGGAATAAATTTTTCCAAATTTTAATCACATAATTGGTATAAATTAATTTAAATTTAATCTTGTAGGCAGGATGATAAAGCAGGTTTTTAAAGGCAAAAATGTTCAAAAGTTTTCTATGTTTTTATTTTTAATTTCAAAGTGAAATTGATAAAAAATGACATAAATTTAATTAATTGATATAAATTTGATATAATTAAACTTTAAAACCAATCATAAATATAATTTAACCTTATAAATAAATTATATAAAAATTAGTTTTGAATTAATATTCAGTATTTTTCACTATTCATTAAAAAAAATGAAACATCACAGAAAAATATCAAATTATTCACCCTAAGCTAATTTTTATGTTCCTATTTCAAAAATTAAGTTTATTTTGATATATGAAATTTATAAAAGTTCCAAAATTTGGATTTAAAATACATTTTCCATTAAAAGGTGGTAAAACTATCTTTAGAAAAATATAGATTTTTATGCAAAAAATTGGGTTTAGTCTTATCTTATGTCTATAGAAAATATTTGATGAATATAAAAAATATTTGATTGAATATAATTTATATATATATATATATTTCATTAATATCATTTTATAATTGTATTTATTTTAATTTATTAATACAACACACCTTTGGGAGCATAAAAATATTTCCTTTATATTCAATTGGTTTGTATTTTCATTTCTAATTAATTGGTAACCAATGATTTCAACCATATATTTTTATAAGTAAGTTAACATTATTCCTAACCATTAATTTAATGTCTAGGTTATATCTTATTATATTAAATAATATTATTAGTATTTGGTAAAACTCAGTCTTGTGTACAATGCAAGCCATTGAAGAAACTCATTTTTGTGTGCAACGAATGCTAACTCAGTATCTTTTTCATTGAAAGATATATCATAGATTGATTTTATTTTAAATAGTAAATATATTTTAAATTATCAGGATATTATATTCCCTTGAATTCTTATTTTTTCATTCCATACATTCTATTGAATGCAATGTTCTCATTTTAGAATTTTGAGGCATTACATTCTCCCCACCTTAAATAAATTGCATCCTCACAATTTAAAATTAATATTGTAAATAGATTGTTTGGTATTTTCTATGTTGAAATAACACATTGTGAGAAATATTCGTAAAACATCCTATATAAATGATAGGATGGGAATTATAAAGGTCACATGGACTATCAAGTAACTAGGTTTCTAAGTAGTAGAACATTAGTGGTGAGTGGAGATACCTACTGCTACAAAAAGCGTAAATATTTATAGGGATTGATTGAGTTCATTGATCAAAATCAAGTGAATGATCAATGAAAATTTTATGATCTCAAAGTTATAAATCTATTATATTTTTTAATACCATTGGTTCGACAAAAATTAAGGTATTAGGATATCATTTTTTTATCATTTTCCTAATGTTGAGTAATTCTTTTACTGTCTAAGAATATAAGTAAATATACTTAAAATATTTCAATAAACACATTTTTAAATATTTTTTGTGCTTTTATCAATTCCAAATTCATCCATTACTTCAATTAATAGATATCCAAAAATTAACTTTGATTCCTAAAGCACTAAAATAAACTTTTAATAGAAATTAAGGCCCATAAAAGTGTGAAATGTCTAACTATTTGTCTCTAATTATTCTCCAAATTCAAAATGTTTAATGAATTAATCTCTAAACCTAAAAATTAACACTAAAAGTTAATCATTAACATTTATTTGTCAAATTTTTTAACTAAAAAAATTAAATATTAACCAGGACATTGTGTAGGTCAGTGGTTTGGCATTAAACCCTTATCATCCTTTGATCATGGATTCAAGTCCTACATTTTTGATGAACTTGATGGTTTGTCACCCAGAATACAGGTTTTCCTTTTCTAAAACCATATTAATATAATTCCTATGAATTTTTCAAAAAAAATATGGGCATCCTTGAAATCATGATAATCATTGAATAACCTTTTAACGAAGGTTATCAATATAACATCAATACATAAATACTTTATTAATTTTATTTCAACATAGGCCCTTCCTTGGTATAAGTTTTAACCTAGGTCATTCATTTTCATTAACTATTCAAATCCTTCATGATGGTTTGTAAAGATAATCTGAATTATTATAAGCATATCCCCCAGTAGTATCAAACTAGGTACACAGTAAGGCCAATTATTGTGTACCAAGTTATGCTCGAGTCAGGCCCGATGCACCTTTTAGGAGTTGATACCCCTAGGTACATATATTCTAGAACCATGTACACTTATAGTATCTATATTGGGATGTATTAAATGTAAGACTCACATAATATCTACCTTACCAAAATTCTAGAATTTTATTCTATACTTATCTTTGAATTCTACCTTAGGGTTATGTTCTCTAATCTATGTTTTCCTAAATCTAGTTCTCAAGGTTGATACTAAACTTCCTCTGATACCAACTATAGAAAACCAACCATAGTAATCTTGAAGCCAGTTTCTACTACCATTACATTATCATGATTATAAAGAATCAAATCCCGAAGGACTGAATAGTTTAGTAGTCTTAGTAAACCAGATACATACATGAGTCTTACATTACAGCTGAATACACTAATTAAAATATAAATTTTTTCTAGGATAATAGGATAAATTTATTCACACTTATCATATCCTTTAATATATTTCCTATAACACTTCTTAGATTCCTAGGGAAGAAAATAAAATAAGGGTGATTTCAAATGCTCGTTAATTGGAAGTAAAATGGAAGAAATAATGAATTAATGAGCATAATCAATATAATAAGTTAATAACTAAACACACATGCCATTTAATCAATAAAATAATAAGTGAATAAAATATGGAAAGGTAAATAACTGAAAAAACACTCCATTTAATCAATACATTGAGAATTAAATGCATCCATATACCTTTTCATAGTTAAAATCTCACAGATAATGAATACTAAATCAAAATGAAGGCAATGCTTAATTATTGGATATCATGTTTGAGGCACATGAAAACCTATACCATCAAGACCTTTCAAAATACGGTTTAAAACTACAAGTAGAAACATGTTTTATTTTTGAAACTAATTTTTCTCAAGATAACCTTTTGATTCATTGAGGGTCTATATAAAGTCTGGGGCCCACCCATCACTGCATGTCTGAATTATTTCTCATATATCGAGTAATTGGGTTAATTAATAAACAATATTTCTTATCATTAAATATACATATTGAATAAATAATATGTATTTATAAATAATTCCTCAATGTATTATATTTAAAAACAAGGGTTTTTTATGTTGATTAATGTAAATACCATTGAAATATCATTAAAACATTCTTAAGGAAAATAATCTTTAAACACTCCAAAGTGTATCATACCACTTTGAAACATTTGAATCATAATCCCCATGAAGTTATAAAATTAAATGAAAACTATAATATTATGTGAATAATTATATTCATGATATAACATGTCAAAAGGAAGTATATACACTATATAAAATTGAATTGGTTAATAACAACAACAAAATCTCAATAAAATGTAAGTTGAGACAAAATCTCTTACTACTTTGTAACTTTTGAATCATAAGCCTTATGATAGAGATAAAATCAAACAAAGATTTAAATAACATGAAGATAAAACAATTAATATTATTAGATATAAAAAATGGTATTATATACACAACACAAATAATTTAAGTGGAAAAAATGGTGTATGCCTCACGGAAAGAAAAGTGAGACAAGATTCCCTTACCTTGTGTTTCTTTTCGGGTGAACATCCTTTAAATTCATATATAATGGTTTTAAACATGTACCTAACTTTTAAAATAACCATAATAATATTTATAATATCACATGTGATATTATTATAACATCTTATTATCCATTTGTTAACAACCTTTCATTATTTTCACTATTTCGAGTGTTAACTGCCTAGTTTTTTTAGTATGGTTTAACTTGTTACTTGTTGTTCTTATTAATTAGATCATGATTTCATTATCTAAAAAATTTAAACCATTATTTAAATATCATATATATCCATTATATATATATTTATTTATTTATTTATAATAATCCATTCAATTTTTAGATAGTAAATGAAATGTATCGTTCATGGAGATGGTAGGTCGTACGTATGCACGAACGCTACTTTCATTTCTTTGTTGTATTTAAAAAGAATGGAAATTAAATGATGTATATGTATTTTATAATTCCAGTATAATATCTATGTCATATATGTTACATAGTTTTATTAAAACCATCCTTTATACATTCCATGTATAGCATGAATGAATCATATCGCTTTGAGGAGGTGGTAGTCCACACTTCCACAATTGATGTTATCGTATTCCCATAAAATGGAAATCATGAAGGTATGTGTTATATAAAAATTAAATAATAATAAATAAATTATAAATAAAATATATATCATATATAAATATCATTTCTATCATAATTCCAAACCATGATAGGTGGTAAAGGAAAAACAAATGACATCGTTTTGTGAGGCAGTAGTTCATCGTACACATAAATGGTAAGTTCATTACCCATTAGATGTAAGTGTGTATAAGTTTAGGTAAAAAACTTAGAATAAAAAAACCTCAGTATATTTATGATATTGAGGTTATTATATAATCATTATATAAAAATAATTTAATGGGTGGATAAGTAAATGAAAGAAAAGTGATCATTGGAGAATGTTATCTCATTTTCAGGTAACTCCTTTTGGTTTAAACCAAAAGACTTCCTTTGTGGTATTTATATCTAAGGTGGGTTTATAGGTTTATGGTATGTATTTTGCTATCTTATTTGAGTATATTTTGGGTGATACAAAGGGATTTATAGTTGTGAATAAGTGGGAGTGGTGAGTTCCTTTTTATAGTGGAGGAGGAGTGGCATTTTTGTAAAAAAAATTAAAAGGGAATTCCACCCATGTTTTTCCTAAAAATTGGATCAAATAATATAAAAAATTATATAAGGGAATATAATGTCTAAATATTTCCATTAAAGGGATTTTGGAAAAGTTTATAGGTCTTTTTTCCTTTATGTTTAAGGTTTAGTCCCTTATGAAACTAATTTTTCTCTTAATCATTGTAATTAATTTTAATCACTTTCACTTATATTTTTTGTCAAAAACTATATTGACCTTATTATACATTATAAATTTTTCTAATTCAAAATATTTAATCCATATTTCCAAATTCCAATCACAAAAGTGGTTAAAATTAATTTAAATTTAATCTCGTAGGTAGGACAACAAAGTGCGTTTTTAAAGTAAAAATCTTCAAAACTTTTCTATGTTTTTATATTAAATTTCCATGTGAAACTGATTACAATTACTTAAATTGGATTAACTGATATAAAATTGACATAATTAAACTTTAAAACAAATCAAAAATATAATTTATCCTTATAAATAAATTAAATTAAAAAGTAGTTTCGAATTAAAATTCAGTATTTTTCACTATTCATCAAAAAATGAAACCTCACTGAAAAATACCAAAAATTAAACCTAAGCTAATTTTTATGTTTAAATTTAAAAAATGAAGTTTATTTTGACATATTAAATTTATAAAAGTTCCAAAAATTATATTTAAAAATGGTTCTTCATTAAAAGGCAGTAAAACTATCTTTAGAAAAATATAGATTTTTATGTGTAAAATTGGGTTTGTTCTTATATTATGCCTATAAAGTATATTGGATGAATATAGAAAAATTTATTGAATATATAACATATATATTTCATTGATATCATTCTATAATTGTAATTGATTTAATTTATTAAGACAACGCGCCTTTGGGAGCATAAAAATATTTCCTTTATATTCAATCGGTTAATATTTTCATTTCTAATTAATTCGTAACCAATGAATTCAACCATATATTTTCATAAGTTAATTAATCGTATTCATAACTTCTTACTTAATGGTTATTTTTTATCTTATTATATTAAATCATATTAGTAGTAGTTGGTAAAACTCAGTCTTTCATGCAACGCAATCCATTGAAGAAACTTATTATTGCATGCGACGAACATTAAATCAATATCACATGCATTGAAATATATATCATAGATTGATTTTATTTAAAATAGTAAATATATTGTAAATTATTGGGATATTATTTTCCCTTACATGCTAGTTGTTGTGTGTCATACACACTATCGAATACAATGTTCTTACTTTAGAATTTAGAGGAGTTACACTTCATGAAGAACCTAATGTATTTTTTTTTAGTTTATTTTGTATATATGGTCAGACTAGTGGGAGACCATATGTTGTATGTTTTGAATTATTTGAGTTTGTAAGACGGTATGTCTCATTTCATTTATTATATCATGTTGTTTCTTCAGTTCATTTATTTTTCATACTCTGATGTTTATCTATGTGTAAGATTTGGTTATTTCCACTATTATTACAATCTAGACAGAGATTATAGACTCTTTGATATGAATGTTAGACCCTATACACTAGTTATCAGCCTCTATAGTTTGGGCAGGTTCACTTTAGGTCTTGTAGAGAGTCAAATCGAGTGATATGTTAGGTTGACCCGAGTTAGTTTGTTACACTAAGGGACATTCTTCCCTTGTAAATAAGATGATTTTTGGTAAAGAAACTCTTGGGCTCAATTATTATCCTTATCCCTTTTAGGTTCTTCCTATCTTCAAAAAACAAAGGTAGGTTTCACACCTTATTTCATGACCAGGTGCACAACTATTTTGATAATATTCTGATCAACTAGAGTGTTTCCCTATCAGAAAATCACTAGAATTATTTGGGGGGAATGGTACTAAAAAAAATCAAATAGACATAAAACATGAGATCTAAGGATCAATTTTGACTTAAAGTGATGAAAATAAACTCGAATTACAGATTCATGGAAAGATAATATTGGGATTAGAAACACTCTAAATACAAGAAGACACATTTTCGAAACACCTATGGTAATTAAGGTCTCATCTCGATTAGATCTGGACAACAACTTACCCATAACCTACCCCTTGATTCCCCACACTCATATTTCCTATCTACCAAGACATCCCAAAATGTATAACAACAGAAATGGTAAAAAGCTCACTTTGATGCCAATTTTTCACAAACCAACCTAGATTACTCAACTATTAAGAACCTGAGTTGGTCCTAACCTAGCCCAAAGGGAATTCCTAGTCCCCATTGGTAGAAAAAAATCACCTAGGTATCATGAACTATGTTTGGGAATGATTTTTACACAATATAATATAAAACAAGACAAAATGAGTAAAGTAAATGATAAAAAATGATATAAAACAAGAGTAAAAAACAAATCTCTAAACAAAATAAAAAGGTACAAAAAAACTCCATGTGAAATTAGTCACCACTAAAATCTCACAAATTTAGAAAAATAAAACCCACCTCCACCCTACAACACTTCTCCTTTACCTACATCAGACCAAATAAGATATACATGCACCCAAAGGTGTCTGTAGGGTGTGATAAAAACAACCTTAGTAGGGTCCCACCAAGTTTTTTATAAGAATAATTTTTAAAATAAACCAATTATAATCTAGTAAAAGAAGATAAAGAATGAGATAAAATTTACATTATTTAATATGAAACATGGAAAATAACTCTTTTTCACGGTCCATAAAACATACCAAAAACTTGTTTTTCAAATAATTTCTAAATATATTCCAAAAATTCATTTTAAAGATAATAAACACTTATATTATCCCTTGATTCATATTAATTATATTTTATTGAGGATAATCATATGGTTTATGTGATCAGTATGCCACCTGGTGTGCACATTACCTTATTAGAATAGTCCTAGGTGGTAAGAGTTCACTCCCAGGAGTGGTTCCTTACCATATCTTAGGCAATATGGTGCACACATTACCCTATAAGAACATGTCTAGGGGAAATATTTCATCCTTGAAGATGAATCTCTTCCTCATCATTAATAATAGTTGGTTTTACCATATCAAAACCATTCAAATGTAATTTTAACTTTGAACCAAATAAATTTTTCTTTAAAACCATTTTCATTGCAAATACCAAAGTGGGGAAATAAATTTCAAAAACCATAACCAAAACCACCGAATTTCAAAATTCATTACTTTGAAACCATTTTGAAACCCGTTTTCAAGATAAATCCATAAACCATACTTTTTTACCATTTAAAAAAAATTCAAAGAGCAAGAAAACAAGGTTCATAAAATAAATCCGATTCATGAAACCAATTACCTTGAAACACTTTTAATAACAACCCTTATGTGGAAACCATAATCCAAGATGAACTGGAAATCTTAATAATATAATAATAGTGCTAAATCAAGAATTCTCAATCAAGAGTCTCCAAAATACCAGTTTTTAGACTGAAGGAATCGAAAGGAAACACTTACATCACAATTCCCAAACAATGCCCCAAGAGGATTGGAGATCTGTAAAAGAACCTTCACTTCCATGATGGATCAAAAAGCAATACCATTAAAAACTTAGATCCAAGAAAATATCATCATTTTCATTATTGATCCATGGTGAGAGACAACAGGAATACAAGGAAGAAAGAGATCCAAGATCAAAATGGAGATAAACTTTCCAATAGAGGATCATGTCTTTGATTAGAACCTCGATCCACTAAGTATTTGAGTTGGTGGAGACAAATATATCCAAAGATAAACCCCAAGTACAAATTCATCAATTCAGGATCAAGGGTAGATGATTAAGAAATTAAATGGGGTTTTAAGTGGCACAAAATTATGTTAGTACCCTTACTTAATCGGTCAATATTAGAACCACTGGGTAGCCAGTGAAATATCACTAGATGGTTGGTGGACACTAAAGAAATGAAATGGTTATGAGTCGGCCAAATAGTTATCCAGTAGAGGCCCACCGACTGGAAGGTGGCCCTCACCAGTGAGTCGATGGAACAGCTACAACTTCATTAGTTTATGTTTCATATAATCACCTCCCCAACTCCTTGACATACACCCCTGACCCCTATAATAATAATAAATACCAAGAACAAACAAGGATAGAAAAATGGAGAAGAAAACAAAATGAATAAAGGGTGGTACCTAAAAACAATTTGGGATTTTACAGAAATTTTAACTATCATGATAATTAATTTAGATAGATAATTCCATTTTAATTAATGGGTAATAGATTTATTCTTTGTAATGACTTGATATTTCTATAATGTCCCATCTCAACTAACTATAAAACCAGTAGTTGTATTGGTCTCCACATGGCCTCAAACACACCTCCCCATATTCCAGAGGCTGCTGATTATAAATGAAGGTCTAAAGTGGTATAGTGGGAAGATTATACCCTCATGATTAGAGTATCATAGAGGTATCAAGATAGAATAAATAGGTAAAACAACAGAAAATTTTGAAAGAATTATAAATAAGGACAAATAAGAGGAATTTAAATACAAAAACTAAATAAAATGGCCATGGAAAATATTATACAACAATGCATGAATGTCCATGTGATGCTAAAAAGTCCAAAGAGGGAAACAATACAGCAGGTGATAAAATATAGTACAGGAACACATAAAAGAACAAAAATTCATGAGGGAAATCTCCATGTGCATCCTGAGTACTATCTTGGTATTGTTCTCCTAATCTATCATGTTCAATACATAGTATAAGAAATAATCTGAGGACCTACAAGCATGATTTCTTCTTGGGTACCCCAATGCAATGAAGGCCTGATCAGGGTGTGAGATATACTGAGTAGTCCACCACTAATGGTTTCTAAAGAATAATACAGTCTATGATTACAAAATATAGTAGTTTACAAGTATGAAAGTTAAAGTAATAATAAGTAAAAGTAAACAATTTGGCTTAGGTTTCTAAAGGACACATGGCTGACCATACCTGCTTCGGCCTAAGTTAGGATACCTCTAAACATAGTTTTAACTAGTATAGATATAATATTGGTTTAATAATAAGTTATCATAAATAAGTATCAAGAGATGTACTAAATCCCAATCATGTGATTTGTCTTGGCGGATGCGTCTCTGGATAACAGCCATGCATTATTAGTATTTAATATAAAATTCATCATTTGAATTTAATAAGAGGCACACTAATCCCATCCAAGGAAGTCCATAAAGTAATCCCAAGTATCACTCTAGGGGAACTGTAAATACCCAATACTATAAGAGTCCATCCAAGGAAATTTATAAATGGAATCCTAAGTATCACTCGTATTATGGATTGAAGTAAAAACCCTCTAATTCCATCTCTGGTATCTCACATAGGGGACTGAGTATCCCTAGTGGCTTGGTATAACCATCTAGACATCAAGTCCATCTATGAAGTCTCCCCTAGGGAACTTGTATCTCTCATAAGGAGGTAGAGAAACTACACAGTGAGCCTGTTTGAGTCAAACCAAGTATCACTATCGGCATAATATAAATCAAGTAACTTGTGAGCCTGTCCTTGGAATTCCAAAAAAGAAAACTCAAGTATCACTCATGGAATAATACAGCATTAAGAGCCTATGAGCTTATACAAGGAATTCTGAAAAGGGGAACCTGAGTATCGCTCAAGGATTTCAAAATTCACATATGTAATTAAATTCAAATAATGAGAAATTCCAAGTCTATAATCATAACTCATCATAATTCAAGTATAAAGAAGGAAAGTGGATTGTGTACATAAGCATGCCACATCACTAGAAAAGTATACTCTAAGAGGTCCATGCCCATTTACCATTTCAATTTGGAGAATAATAATTTCATGTACTTAATAATTTCATAACCCATTAAAAATACACTAAAATAGGTTCATGTCTATAAATATTTCATTTAATTCATTAATTTTTCCTTTATTCTATTAAGTAAAACTAAGCATTTAATTAATGTACTAAGGTCAAGTGGACTGTCCATGTAATATAACACCATACATGATAGAGGTATTAAATAGAACATTCTCACAAGCATACCACACACAAATTATCGATTTCATTCAATAAGCTAAGTTTCTGACCTCTAAGGCAGTGGTTTGTTCACTATGAGATAATATCGTGGAGGTATACACCCTTCCACATTCTAATTAATCAAATCATTACATTTTATAATACATTGCACCTCAATGAGGGGGTTTTATTAGAAAACAATTAGTTAATTAAAGGCATTCAAGGGTGAAACCCTTTATGGTGGTTAAAACTTGAGGTCTATGACCATCAAAAATGACAAATTAATATGCAAGGGATACTAGAATAAAGACGTTAGGTTCTAAAAATTAAATTTCACATTTAAGGGTATCTCGTAGAATTACCAGTGTGTGGAACAATTGTGTAAATTATAAATTAGTTAAAATCCAATTAAAATTCATATACCACCTACTATATACCATGAACGGTCCACTCATCCAATATCAACGCTTGATTTGGTCCATTTTGAGAGAAATCAAAGAAGCGGAGGAACGTCCTAAAAATAGGGCGAATTAGATCACATCAAAATAGCACAGAATTTAAAAAGATAAAAAAATAAAGGAGGTATTAGGAGTTATAGACTCATCGATACACTTCCAACATGATGATTAGTGCTCAAAATGGAAGTCGGGTGAAGAATATCTCCTCATACCTAGGGGAGGAGAAGGAGAGATATGTGGGAGAAAGTTGTGTATGGGTAAGAGGAGAAGAAAAGAGGAGAAAAGAAAATAAATGGTTGTAAGGTAAATGGAAATTTCACCCCATTTAATAAGGTTCACAGTTTGGCTGCATGGCTGGCCAAACCATGTTCCAATAATGCTTGAGTCACTTCCCAAGAAACCCCCTCGCATGGGCTGACTGTAGGGTTTGGATAATCATGTGTAGCCCATGTAAAATCCCTCTATAAATGGATATGTAGCAACCAAACAATCTTGAAACTCCTCTAACACATTTATAAAAAATTGTGTGAGACCTCTAACTCCCCAATATCATCAACACAATTTCTTCTAGTGGGTTTTACAGTTTCAGACAAATCACACGCCCCTACCAGCTTCTCTCAATTTTTATGTTTTGGATATCGATTCTCTCGAAATTCGATGGAATAGTTGAGGGATATCTTGGGTATTAAAATAAGTATAAAAACAACATATTTAATTATACCAACTCTTGAATTTCATTCCTAAGCTTGGTTTACAATTTTACTTATCTACTAAACTAAAAATTCAAGTTCCTTCATAAATTTCATATGGTCTAAAAATACCGGATGCTACAATCTCTCCACCTTAGAAATTTTCATCCCCAAGAATCCTTGTGGAAACAAATAAATAAACACCTAACTTAATTGGTTCATGAATTTTCATACAAATAAACATGACACATTTCTAAATTCCAAATGCACATTTAATTTTCACTTTAGAAATATGGTACATAAGCCACAGAAACTTGAGTTAACACTACTTTTCTGAATTGAAAAATAGAGACAGATCTTACTCGACCCCATAAAAATAGAGACATGATTATGTAATCATCACTTTAATTACCCAGCCTATGGAGCTCCCCATCATAGGTTCTAGGATTTAAATGTCATCCCTGATCCATGGAACTTTCACCGTCAGATTTTTTTAACTAAGCATGCCTATAGCGTTATAACAACACTCATGGCATGATTCTCAACTTGAATTAATGATCGACTCCCAATCAACCTCATTTAGCCATGTTGAGCTGGATTTTCATGAAAAACCCTATCTGACCCACACTGTACTTTTCCCATCCCAACAACATTCCCAAAAGTAGTCCCTCGCTGACCGCATAGTACAAGGTATATATATATATATTGATTCAAATCATCTTTGGTAGACTACCCTCAAAATTCTCAGCTTAGATGGTCAGTGCACTTAAAAACCCAAATCTAATGCCTTTAAACAAAGGTGCCTCAAGACTTTTTTTCGAGCACTCTCACCAAAGCCCATGACTGGATTTCAGTAATGTCTCTAGCCAAAATTTCCTCCAAGTTTTCATGTCCCAGCATGAACATAGGTGGAAGCACGATTTGAAAAACTTAGATCGGAACCCTTAAAAAATCTCACCCGAGCCCAACTGAAGTTCTAGTTAACCATGGATTCATCCAATGGAGTATAAGGATTTCATCCAAGGTATTATGTACTCTGATATTAACAAGTAAGACTTCGGTACAAATATTAACATCCACATATCGAGAACACTGACTAACCCCAAAGGAAGTCAAGTCAAGGAGTCGAATGGTGTCCGAGAGTCTAACCAAGGCATTTCTACACAGGAATCTGGATATCAATAATAGTAGCATAGTGGTATTAAGATAGAATAAATGAATAAAATAACAGAAAACAATGTAAGATGTATAAATAAGGACAAAGGAATGGAAGATAAATAAAACAATTAAATAAAATTTCCATAGATAATAGTATAAAACAATGTGTTCCTGGTTTTATAAGAGATAACCATTTATGTTTATTCAGTTATTATATTTACCTTCCGTTTTTATTTCTTTATTTATAATAATTCCTTTATTGGTTGATTTATTTTTTATCTACTATACCATTGTGCCACTCTTATCACGAGGGTATAGTCTCTCCATCGTACCATCATTAGACCCTAACTGCTAGTCTGAAGCCTCTGGAATATGAGGAGGCATTCTTGAGGCCATGTGGTGACTGGTCTAGCTACTAGTTATATAGTTAGTTGGGTCAGTATGTTACAATTTCTATATACATTTTCCTTAAATAAAAAATGTGTTTGATAACTTGTTCCACATGAAACATCAAACTAAAACGAAACTATGATATTTTTAGACTGTTGAAATCTAATCATTAAATTAGTGGGTATAAATAAGAGTAAATAAAATAATAAATATATTTATATATTTATATTTATATATATAAAGGTTATTTTATACAAATTTATTTAATTCATTATTGTGTTTAAGAATCTATATTTTTATGAATTGTACTTTTTATTAAAGAAAACTAAGTATATTATTTTTAAATTAAGATTTTAATAAAATATAATATTTATTGACTAGTTCCAACTTTATTAGTATTTTATATAAATTAAAAATAAGAATAACTAGTATTTTTAAAAAGTTTTT
Organism: Viscum album; assembly: GCA_963277665.1. Lineage (NCBI taxonomy): Eukaryota > Viridiplantae > Streptophyta > Magnoliopsida > Santalales > Viscaceae > Viscum > Viscum album. Next base: position 1,212,699,254 of record OY728122.1, read on the forward strand.
TACTATAAAAAACAAATTCTCATTAAATTTTATGATTTTATTTAAATGTAAAAAATATAAAATTCTAAAAATTTAATATGAAAAATAAACTTCATTTTTGGATTTATAATTTCAATATTATTTTAAAAAAATTGGGATTTTTCTAAAAATATTGATTTTTAGGTGAATAGTACAAAATACTATTTTTTCAAATAACATGAATTTTATGAAATTATTTATAATGAACCTATGATTCACTTGTAAGACTTTGAAATATATTATGAAATTTTTTAGATCTAGGTATTAAAACATTGTGATATTATGAGGCTTGGTGATCCCAGAATTGATGTTATAAAGATATTAAATGTATTAATATTGTGCACATTCAATTTTTCATACATAATGGAATATATCCTGTGAAAATACATAGGTTGAAAATATGATACCATGGTTGAATCAGGAATGTGGGGTTCACTCTAGGAGTTAACTAAGGTTGATTGACACCAGATGTTCAGCTAAGGCAGTCATTGGCGAGTGCGTAAAGTCAATTTATTAATTTAATGTATTTATTTGTTTAATAAACCTAACCATACCCTATCTCTATAAATACGTCATTTTAAAAAAATAAAGGGTTATCCACATAACCCCTTCTATATCTTAGAGTAGGAGAGCATTCTTCATTGGTGGATCGACATTAAATGAAGAATAGTAATCGGGTCGAGGTAGATTGAGAGGCAACGAACAAAGTGAGTCTTCTCAATCGTTGGAGAACATGTTCTTCACCAATTATAGATCAATAATAAAAGTAGGATTCTTCAATTTTCTTTTCTTCTCTTGATTAAAGGTTTGAGCATGTAATTTATCTACTATTCTTGATCTATGATTTACCTAATCTTTTGCATGATCTCTATTGTCAATTACATTTTTAATTCAATATTCTTCTCCTTGTTGAAAATGTTATCACCCCTAGAAATCCCTAATTATTATTATTGACTATGAAAACTTGGACAATGATAAATTTACTTTTTTTATGTGCTTCATCACCCTCTGTTATTCGTGTTCTTCACTATTAGCCTATGGGGTCACTCTTTGACTTTTTCAGGGTGGGTACGAGCGTGATCGAACCCTCGAATTCACGGTAGTTGCACATACAAAAAATGGATTGGAAAATTGAGGATAGATTGGGAGGGGTCATAGGTTTTGTATGATGCTACATGGATCTGGGATCCAGAGCATCTATGAGATCGAATTATAGATGACGGGAGGCACGTGGGGAAACATGTGGGATTTGTGATAATAAATGGAATCCATTTTTTGACCACCATAGGCTGGGAAACAATTTTCGGAGGTGACCACCACCAATTTCGGGTGGTCAATATGCATGATTCATGGTGGGGAGGCTGGATCTGGTGAACATGATAATAATATAGACTTTCATAAAAAAAACTTGACTACATGGCATGTTCTGAGATGAAGACACATCGTGTAGCCCCTCCAACCCCCCACCCCCACTGGTTGCGGTGGCTAATGTTTCAAGGAAGATAAGGATCACACACCATGTGAACCTCCCTTAGTGGATAAGTCATGTTCTAGTTTCACATGGATAGGACACCATATATGAGGACAAAATGTGTACTCTTGGATGACACTACGTGTACTTTGGGAGTACACAGGCATGGGCCAGTACCTGGGCACGGCCAGGTACACAAGCATGGACCAAGGAACATTGGAATTTCTAGGAGCACACGAGAAGGCCTCGAGTGGATGATATGCACTATTTGGTCCCCCTACGCACTACGTACGGGGACATGGCCTCAAGTTTGTGTCTATAGAAGTGCACAGCTAGGCAGTGGAGCAATACCACACATCATGTGGACCCCATACACATTGTTTACTGCTATGAGAAACATCCACCTTGCATATATATTTCATCTGGACTTCGATTTTGGCCCATGGGTAGCCTATCTAGGGCAGTTTTCCACATAAAATGAAATGATAGAATTCATAGTGGATTTTGAGATATGACATGTAATGTTCTAAGTGTGACGCTTCTTTAGGTGATGTTTTATGATGGCTGTGATCTAACAGTATCATCAATGAGAGAGGATGGGGTTTGAACCCCACCCCCACCCCCTCCCCATGGTACTAGGGTGCAGGACCCCATACTCCTTACACTGGTTGAGTGGAATCCCCTCGATTCACTAGGAAATTAGTCCTCCATACTTTGAGTGTCATCCTCTGATGCAATAGGGTGTGTTTCTTCCATATTTTGAGTGGCACCCCCCTGTTGCATCAGGGTGTGGGTCCTTTATCGATATATACTAAGTGGAATCCCCTAACATACTAGGGTGAAGTTCCTCTTTATATTTGATATTCTTCCCCCTTGGGTTGTGGAGTAGTGTCCAGGTGTGGGTCCTCCTCATGAATTCTTCAAGTTGACACGCGAGATGTTGGGTGTCAATGATATAACTTTGGAGATGAAGGTATACTCATCATCCTAGGATGATCTGTGATATGGATATCCCCTTTCTCCCTCATCTATGTTTATTTATGATCTTATATATATTTTTGGGTTTTATTTCCATATATCTTAGGTTTGATCTGACTACTTTTATCATATATTATATTTCTCCCCCTTCGATTTTCAAGGCATCCTATCAAGTATGAATATACTCGCCCCTTTATGGGATTTCCCCACACATGTCATGTATTATGTAGACAATAGATATATCGATGTTTATTTCGTTGGAGCATAGGGATACTTGGGTTCATAGACTAAGTATGGTGGTCAGGCATAGAGATTAGGAGTTGGGCTCCATCAGCTTTCCTTTATTCCAGTTGTTGTTAGGTTTTGAATTCATTTTGGGATGGGCGTGTATTTTTTCCTTTTACACTTTGGTTTTATTATGTTGTAATCTAATGTATTCTCTAGAGGTTATTGTATTTATGGTTTTACTCTAGATATTTCAGCCCTTTTTATTATTCATTGTTTCATGGAAATGGTTGGGTGCATATATAAAGGTATACTAGTTACAGGAATATCATGTATATTATGCCTTCTTTGTACATGTCTCCAGCCCCTGGCTTATTTGAGGTGGGCATGGAGTTGTGAATAATGATCCTTCCACTGTCTAGGAGGGCCCTGGTGGGTCAGGTCATTACAAAGTGGTATTAGAGGTGGTTTTTCCTCAGGTCAGTGTAGAGACTAGGTCATAGTGAGGATTGGTTTGGAACTTATAGAAATGGTGTTGAAGTGTATCAAGTGTGTCTTTTTGACTAAGGAACTCAGTGTTGGTGCAGCGACTGACGTATATATACTCTAAGACACTAACTACCTATTTATCAACTCGAAAAACTAATACATTTGTTATAGGGAATAATGTAACATACATCATATAGGATTAAGTCCCTTGACTATTCTTATTGAGTCAGATCCCCATATATATATGTTCATATACTCGTGGTATGTCTTGATCACTTTCAGGATTCCTCCGCAAAGTCATCCATCATGGTTACCGATTCAGGATCATGATGAAAATATGATGAGTGGTGAGGCCTCATTTTAGGGTTTATCTCATGAGGTCTTCCCTCTAGGAAGGCTCGTAGGTAGTAATAGCCCCACCTATTGAGAAACATATAGTACTATCAGGGAAGGTTGATGATGCACACAAACTAAGTGCGCTCTATGATTTTTGGTGCAAGAGGCCACTGAGGTACCATGGTGAGATAGATCCCCATGTAGTAGAGGATTGGCTTGAGTTGGTGATCTGAGTCTCTAGGATCTTGCATAACATAACTGATCAGATGTTTACACTGGTATTCAATATTTTTCATGGAGCATCTAGGATCTGGTAGAGTCTATTCATGCATACCCATATTGAGACAATTCTCTTATGGTATGAATTCTATCATAGGTTTCATGAGGAGTATTAACCTTAATTATTATGCTCAGTACGTATTCAAGGGCTTCTAGAATTGTAGTAGGGTAGTATGGAGGTTTTTGAGTATTCTACGAGGTTCGCTAACCTTAAATGGTACTCCCTAGAAATATTGAAAGATGGTTACTTCTAGGATTAGAAGTTAAATAAGGGTCTCTATAGAGACATCTATATTGGTGTGGTTTCCCTTTTCATTCCCACCTATGTTGGAATGCTATAGAGGGCACTAGTGATGGAGAGATTCCTATCTGAGGGACTCAAATCAGCTTGAGTTGGAAGTGGGTTTCCTGAGATTAAGTCGTCTGTAGTAGCTAGTAAGTTCCAGTCATCAAGATCTCAGCATAAGAAACCTCTTCATGGTCAGTCTTAGTCATGTGGACATGCATCATAGGGTTCATGAAAAGAACCAGGTTATACCAAAAATTTGAGATGTTATGAATGTGATGGGTGTGGTCACATGGAATGTGATTTCATGACCTGGTGTGTTGAGTATGGAAGACAGATAGCGGATAGACCACCATGGAAGAGGCAGTGCTATGATCAGGGCTCTCCTAGGTATGACTAGGGCGGCCCTTATGGATGTAGAGCTAGAAGAGGAGTGGGAGGGTATCTAGGAGGAGGATCTATTGGTTGAGTTTGATAATATGACCTACTTCCACCACCACCGCCACCACCAGGTGGCCCACTCTAGGATTAGAGAGTTGGTTGACGGGGTTGTGGACAGCTAGAGGCCATGAAGGCTTATGACTTGGCATCTCATGAGATGATAACAGGTATGATCTATGTCTATTATAAACTTTATCCAGTACTTGTAGACATGGGTTTGAGTCACTCCTTAATTTATGTATCTCTTTTATGCGATCTATAGATCCCTATTGAAACCATATCATATTAACTTTTTCTCGAGGTTCTGATTCAGTGTGATTATTCAATATCGAATATCTACTGGCGGTTCAAGATATTGGTTTGTGGAGATAGTTTCACATAGAACCTCTTAATCCTCATGATGAAACCTTATGACCTAATCTTGGGTATGGACTATTATTAAATGGTTTGATCCTAGATCGACTATCATCACTGGTGGGTCAGATTCCTTTGGAAGGATGGGATGAGATTATCCCCTTTAGATGAGAGAGATCTCATGGCTGAGCGAGTGGTCCTTATAAGCAGAAGGCTACATCCCATTACCCATCACTTTACATTCTTATCCCTTGGAACAACTATCTATTCATATATCTGGATTCCTTCAGTAGTGGAAGACTTTGTGGACATCTTCCCCAAGGATGTTCCAGCACTACCTTCAAGGTGAGATATGGAGTTTTTCATCTACTTTCACCCTAATACTAGGATTATATATTCTAAGACATATCGTATGGACCCTAAAAAAATATGTGAGTTTAGGGTGTTATTGTAGGACCTTCAAGAGAATGTCTTTGTCAATCCCAGTGTGTCCCCCTGAGAAGCTCCATTTTTTTTGTGAAAAAAGGAGGATGAGATCTTATGTATTTTTATTGATTATCATTGCCTAAACCAGGAATTGGTCAAGAACAAGTACCCATTTCCTAGTATTAATGACATTTTTTATCAATTTTGAGTCATGATTTGGTTTTCAAAGATCAGTCTCAGGTCCGACTACCACCAGTTGAGGGTTCGTGAGGCTGATATTCCGAAGACGAAATTTTGATGTCTCTATACACACTATGAGTTCTTATTGATGTATTTCAGTGTGATGAACACCCCCATTATGTTTATGTATTTGATGATCCATATCTTACACTCATACTTGGACCAATTTTTCATTGTCTTCATTGATGAAATACTCATATAATCTGTGTTAGAGTAGGAGCATGCAGAGAATCTGAAGATGGTCCTAGACTTACTCTGAGAGCACCAAATTTATGGTAAGATCTTGAAGTGTCATTTATAAATACATAAGGTTCAATTTTTGGGGAATATCATTTCTGGGCATAGTTTTGACGTGGACCTGATGTATATTTCTGAGGTTCTTGATTGGGAGCCACTCAAGAGTGTATCAGAGGTGTAGAGTTTCCTTGGTTTGGTGGGGTATTATAAGAGGTTTTTGGTAGAATTATCAAGGATTGTAGCACCTTTGACCTCATGTACATGGAAAGGGAAATAGTTTACCTAGACCAAGTGTCTTTAAAGAGACTTCGAGCAGTTGAGTCAAATATTGATCGGTGCTCCAGAGTTGTGACTACCAGTGGATGGAATAGAGTACATAGTGTATTGATATGCCTTTGGATTTGGGCTCAACTATGTGTTGATGCAGAGGTAGGTAGAAATAATATATGGTTCGAGGCAATTGATACCCCATGAGATGAACTATGCAACTCATGAACTGGATTTGGTATTGGTGGTCTTTTCTCTAAAAATTTGGATGTGTTATATTCTAGGAGAGTATTTTGTGGTTTACACATACCATCATAGTCACAGGTATATCTTTACATATATATATATGGACTTAAGTTAGAGGCTCTATTTAGAGTTCCTATAGGACTATTACTTTGATATATTCTATACTCTTGGGAAGGAAAACGTGGTGGCATGTTCCCTTAGCAGTAAGTCTTGTTCTTATTTGGTGGAGAAGGCATCTGAGCAGTTGGTTTCCTTGAAGCCAAGCCTGGTGGAGGAGAGGGGTGCATCTTATCTTCAGTCGATGGTGTTGACTCATCTGATTCTCCAAAGTGTGATGGAGTCTTAGTTGGGAGACAACATCTATGTGGTTATTCATGATTAGATATATTTAGGATATTCACCAGATGGATTTTCTAAAGGAGGGGAACATGTCATCATTTTCTAGGGATGGATGGTGGTTCTATTAACTATGAAAGAGGGGGTGATGATGGAGTTTCACACTTCCCCTTTAGTTGTATGACCTAAAGATTATATGATTTATAAGAACCTTAAGCGGTAGTTTTAGTGGGTTGACATAAGGCATAGCATGGTCGAGTTCTTCTATCAGTGTCTCACATGTCACCAAGTGAAGCCTGATCACAAGGTTTCAGTAGGCTTGACACAGCCTCTTGAGATCCTAGAGTGGAAATGGTATGGAATATCCATGGAATTTGTCACCAGGATTCCATGGATATCGAGATGTCACGATGCTATTTTGGTGATTCTTGAATGACTCACGAAGTCGTCTCACTTCCTTTCTATTAGGGAGAAGAGTTTAGTGGAGATTCTGAGATATTTGTACATACGAGATATCATTTGAATCCATGGGGTACCCTCGATGATCATCTGTGATCATGATATGTGGATTACTTCACGATTTTGGAGAGGCCTATAGAAGGAATTTGGGACCCAGTTGAGGATGAGTATGGTGTTCCACCCATAGAAATATGGGAATACTGAGCGCACTATCCAAGTGTTGGAGGATATGTTGAGAGCTTGTGTTTTGGATTTTTGATGGATCTAGATCACTTTTCATTGGTATAGTTCACTTATAATAATAGCTATCACTCTAAGATCATCATGGAACCTTTTAAGGCCCTATATGAGAGACCCTTAAAATCACCATTATGCTAGACTAATATTGTTGATACAATTCTTGTTGGGATAGAGATGGTGTAGGTGATGATGGAGAAGTCCCAAGTGATCCATGAGTAGATAAGGAAATCCAAGACCTATCAAAAATCTTAGTCAGATCGATGAAATAGGCATTTGGAGTATAAGCATGGAGACCATGTTTTATTGATATTCTCCCCATGATGAGTATTGTGAAGGTTTGTCCAGGGAGGAAAGTTTTCCCTGGGGTTCATTGGGTCGTTTGAGATCCTATAAATGGTTGGAAAGGTTGCTTACTGCCTAGAATTACCCCCACTGTTGGAGTGGCTACAAGACCTCTTTCATGTGTCACGACTGAGGAGATACGTGCATGATCCAATGCATGTTATTGACTAGGGAGAGCTGGATAATGAGGAAGGAGACACCTTTAAGAAGTACCCTATGGTGATCAAGGGTCAACATGAGATGATCCTGTAAGGATGTTTCATTCCCTTCATTTGTGTTGTGGAAGCACAGGATGCAGGAGAGCTCCTAGGAGTGAGAGATCCAGATGTGGGCTCGGTATCCCCACCCTTATATTTATATTGTGCTTATTGGGTATGAAAATAATTGAATGGGGGAATAATTTAGTGGCACTATTTTTTCCTTATAATGATTTTAAATATATTAAAAAATGTTTTTGGATTCAGATGTTGTGACGGAGCTCGATTTAGAGGCATGGTGATCCCAAAATTGATATTATAAAAGTAATAAATATATTAATATCATGCGCACATATTTTTTTATAAATAATGTAATATATTTTATGTGGGTCCTCATATTATAAATTTGAGACCATGATTGAATTCAAAACGCAACTTTTACCATAGGATCGGCCTATGGTTGGTCAGCATCAGATGTTTGGTTGAGGCATCTGTTGGAAGGTGTGTTAAGTGAATTCATTAATTTAATTTATTTATTTATTTAACAAACATAACATAACAATAACTCTATAAATACATTTTTATAAATATTTGTAAAGGGTTATCTGTGTAATAATTTCTAGATCTAAGAGGATGAGGAAATAATTCTTCATTGTCGGATCAATATCTAATGACAAAAGGTGATCAAGTCGAGGTGGATCGAGAGGCAGCGAACATGACGCGTCTTCTCCATCATTAGAAATGGAGTTCCTTAATAATGATAAATCTATAATATACATAGGGTTCATAAATTGTTATTTCCTTACTTGATTAAAAGTTTCATCAGGTATTTTATCCACTATTCCTGATATGTGGTTTACCTAATCTTTCTCATGATCTCTGTTGTCTATTAAATTGTTAATTAAATATTCTTATCCTTATTTCACATGTTATCACCCCTATAAATCACTGATTATTATATTTGGACAATAATGTTTGATCAATGATAAATTTACTTTGTTTATGTGTGTCATCCCCCTCCGTTCCTGGTGTTCTTCACCGTTGTCCTATGGGTTGCGATTTGACATTTCAGGGGTGGGTTTGAACATGATGAAACCCCCATATTCATGACAGTATCATGTATCACAAATATATTGGAATATAAAGGATGAATTAGGATGGATCATAGGTTATGGGTGATACTCCATGGATCCAAGTTTAGGAGCGATGATGGGATCAAGCAACGGACGATCGGAGGCGTGTCGGGTAGAGTGCCAAATGAAATCCATTTTACAACCACTGAAGGCTGAGAAATGAAAACTGAAGGTGACTCCCACAAATTGTTTTTTTAATATGCATGATTGGTGGTGGGGAGGTCAGATCTATAGAACGCGTGAATAATATAGATTTCTTTGAAAAATCTTACAACATGACATGTTTTGGGATGAACATGGGCCATGTATCCCCCCACCCCCTCCAGCTGCATCATCTAGGTTTTTAAGTATGATAAGGAATATGACACCATGTGTCAAGTCCCACATGACATACGACCCTCCCCGAATGGCTAAGTCGTGTTATAGATGAACATGGTAAGTACCCCATGTAGGAGGACACATCCTATACTTTTGGAGTATACATGCATGGGCCAATACTTTGGAATTTCTAGGTGCATATCTAGGTACATGGTAATAGCCTAATGAATAGGTGCATATGCAAGAGCACATAGGCAAGCCTTGAGTGGATGATACATGACATGTAGTCCCCATACAATCCATTTATGGTGACATGGCCTCTAGGTTGTGTCCATAGGGTAACACAACCATGCAATGGAGCATGACTACATGTTGTGTGGACCCCATAAACATCATATACCCCTATGATGAACATCCACCTTGCATATCTCTTTCATATAGGCTTATATTTTGGACCAAGGGTAGCTTATATAGAGTATTCTTCTACATATAATGTGATGGTATTCTTTGTATTCGCTTTCAAGAAATTATGTGGAATGTTCCAAGAAAGACTCTTCTTTAGGAAATGCTTGAGGATGTCAGAAGATAAAGCAGGATCATTAATGTGACAGGTCATGGTTGGAAACCCCAATCATAGAAGGGTGTGGGTCCCACATACTCCTTACACTTGTTGAGTGGAATCCCATGAATCATTAGTGCATGGGTCCTCCATACTTTGAGTGGAACCCCTCTGATGCACTAGAGTGTGGGTTCTCTATACTTTGAGTGGCATCCCCCTATCACATCAAGGCATGGGTCCTATGCTGATATCTACTGAGTGGAATCCCCCTAACATAATAGGGTGTGTATCTTCTTTATATTGTAGATTTCACCCCCCCCCCCCCCCCTCATTCTATGGAGTAGTGTCTAGGTGTGGGTCCTCCTCGTGAAATATTTGGGAAGATAGGCAAGATGCTGGGCATTAATGATAAACCTTTAGAGTTGCAAGTAGAATCATCATTCTGGTCTGGGCTGGGATATGGAGATCCCATTTATCTCATCTATATTTCTTTATGATCATATATATATAATTTTTTTCCCCTCTTTATTGGGGTTGATATGACTACTTATATCATATCTTTTATTACTCCCCCTTTGGTTTCTGGAGTATCCTCCTAGGTATGTATCTACTCACCTCTGCATGGAATTTGTCTATATGTGTCATGTCTTATGAAGACAATAGATAGATCGTTAGTGATTTTGATGGAGCATAGGTATAGTTGGCTTCCTAGACTGTATACGGTGGTCAGTCTTGGAGATCATGAGTCAAGATCTCTCATGTCTCCTTTATTCTTTTCATTTTCAGGTTGGGACTTCATTTCTAGTTGGGCATGTATTTTTTCCATTTACACTTTGGTTTTATTCTATCATACTCTGATGTTTTCCCTGGAAGTTATTACATGCATGGTTTTACTCTAGATGTTACAGCCATTTTTATTATTCTTATGCACTATTTCATGGAGAAGTTTGGGTGTGCGTGTACCGATGCACTATTAAAAGGCCTTCAATTTATATTATTCCTTCATATCACTTTTCTTCATCCCATTTCCTATTGGCGGTGGGCTTGGGTTTGTGATGACAGGACCTTCCACCAACAATGTGGGCCCTAGTGGGTCATTTTATAACATTATTAGTATATAAGTATGAATTATAAATTCATGTTACCATTTTTATATAAAGAAAGATTTATTTTATAAGTTAATTTATAATTTTAAAAATGTTATTTTAATCTAAAAACTCGTATTTTACATTTTAGAACATAAGTTATATTTTTCAAAAAATAAATTAATACTTTATACTTTTAATATTTTTAAAATTAATTTTTATAAATTTTAATAAATTTATATAATAAAATCGATTTCAAATTTGGAATCATTTTGTCCAAATTATGAAATAGGGACCAATTTATTTTCAATCATAAAGTATAAATCACTTTGGAGAAAACTAATTGTCTTGGTAAAAATCAAAAGGAATAAAAAGGGTTTTATCAAGAGGGAAATTCCACAAACATGTTTAAAACATGTGTGGGAATGGGTGGTTGAGGCCTTGATCGACATTATATGTTATATTCTCCAATATTTCCCAATTTTGGAGCTAATTTCCATGAAATTGAATTCCCATTATTGAAAATTTTTGGGTATTTAAAAAAATGTCTTCCTTTTTTACTTATAAATGGGGCACTTCGCTCCTCACTTTCCCTCACACTACAACCCACTTAGATTGGTCCAAACTCAATAAATCTCTATCCTCTTAATTTATATCAACCTTCAAGAGGTTTTGGTATTCTAAAAATACCATCTCTCAAAGGCTTAGCCACCTTTTCAAAGGAGATAGTCCAAGAAATGAGGTATATATTTATAACTGTCCCTTTCTCATTTCTATTTTTTTATGTGCACTTATTATTCCTCAAATTCCATTAGGCCATATTAAAATTATAAAATGATATCATTATCATTATAGTATATAAATATAATTATGTTACAATAATTAAACACAATTCCATTTTCTATTAAGAAAAACGAAAATTGGCATTCACACGGTGTGCGGACTACTGCCTCCACAACAAATGTTTTGTTTTCCTTCACCGCCTTACAAGGTTAGTAATAATAGATAATTTAATATATGACTGTAATATTTATTACATATCTTATATTATGAAATGGTAAACCATATTACTCATTTTTTTCATTTTTATGGAAAATGAAATCATCATCCATGCATACGTGTGGACTACTACCTCCATGGAATGATTGATTTCTATTTTTATTTTCAACATTTTTTTACATGTATGGTTATGAGAATGGTTAAGGATAAATATTATTTTTATGAAATTATTAATATTTTTTAAATACAAATTAGACAACCTGTTAACAATATGAAAAATAAAAAAATATGATCAATTCAATCATCTAAAAGGGAATTCTAATAAAAAAATGATTTCTCCATACTTTGAAATAATTTAGTATAGGTTATATTCTTCTACTACTTCTATATAATTATGATATAACATGCAAATAAACACTAAATAATATCATTATTCTTCTGGTATAATGATATTATAACTCAACCACCACATAATCATCCATTAATCATGATATGTTCATGTTTGGATCGATTTAACCATCTACATGAACAATGTTATAAATTTATATCATGGATAAATATGGAAACTATGAGGAACCCAAAAGTTTTTGGGTTAAGTTTCTGGTGTTTTGGAAGTTTTTATCCAAGGATCATGGTTTAGGGCACACTATTTAGGGGAAACTGTGTAACACCCTAAAGCTTAGTCTGTTTTCAGTTATTTTTCTATGGAGCATGGTTTGTATACATGGTTAGAGCATAGTTAAGGGGAAACCATTTAATTTTTTAAAGTAAAACATGTGAAAAAATCATAGTAATTTCATATATGTCTGCATGTTTGGTGCACAGTTTAGTAAACCATACAATCAATACATGCGAGGTGGGTGGTTGGAGTCAAAACCAACTGCATGATTGGCACATTGTTTGGCTAACCATACGGCCTATTAAAAAGGGAAAATTTAACCCCCCCCCCCATTTTAATATGGGGAATCCCACTTATAACCTCTCTCACTCAGTTCTAATTGTGAGATATTTGATGGATTTTTGGTTTGGATTCCACAAAAGCATGGTGGAATAAGATATTGACAATGGGGATTTTTTTCTTCCTAGGATTAGGGTTCCCCAAGACCCTATCTTCATGTAATAACTCCATGTTTTGGTGATTTATTTCATCATGATTAATTTTATGAGGTTTTCCTTTAAAATTAAATAAATATTCTTATGGAATCAATGTCGTGTGTTAAGGATTTTTTCTAGAATGATGTTGGAAGCATGTCACAAGTTGTTGGCATGTTTTTGGTTGTGTTCTGGTGTGAAAAGGATGTTGGTGAGCTTTCTATAGCTATTAACTTTTTTAATTTAATTGGTAAATTAATATTAAATGTTATAATTTATTATTTGAAGTTTCTTAGAACGAGTTAGGGTCTTGGAGTGTGGTGTGAGATTGGGTGAGCTTGGGTGATCTTGGTTGGACCATGGATGGGCCTTTCCAACTATTTTCAGCCCTTGGACATAATTATAAAATCTTCTATAAATGGTAGGTGGTCCTTTATACACACCCTATGGTTTATTCATTTGATTATATGCATTATATCATGTGGCTTCAACACCTTAGGGATATTATCTTACGAATTAAAATAATTGTTAAATAAGTAAGTTAAGTTCTAAATTTATAATTAATTAAATTATATCACTTATTCCCATAGGGAGCCAAGGTCCAATATAGGCCCCTGTGATCTAACAAGATGTATCAGTTACTGATTGTCGAGGATGTTATTTTTGTCTAGGTGGCCTTTGATACTGACACCTCTAGGGGTGATTTCTAATTTTAAAGTGGAATGGACATGGGTTGGGTGAGTGAACCAACTAAGTGAAACATTGGGGATTGATATGGTTCATGTTTTATAGCTTTAGTATTTCCCTGTACAGTATACCCAATATAGTCGACATGGTCATGCTACCCTATTCATGATGTTAAGGGACACGATGAGCATTGGGTGTCGACCTGAGACCTGGTTGAGACCAAGGACCTATGTGAGGGTGTCTCTATAGTAATGTGAACTATGGGACCCTAGTGGGTTCCTTGGTGAATAAACAACCCTAGGAAGGAGTGTATGGATTGGGTAGAGATAGAAATAGGTGTCACCTAGAACTCGCATCAAACATGTAAGCCCGTGGGGATGTGAAAAATAGTGATTCGTTTAGGCATTAGATCAACCCATACTTTATTTTATATCATTATGTATATATTATGTATATAGTTTTTATGCCCAGATGTGCTTCCTAGAATCCTACCTATGGGCCTGATATGATGACTATATAGTTGATTCCTAGTGTTTCTTCCTGGGATGTAGCCTTGGGCCTTATGTGATAAGATTGTGAGATGTCTTGGATGATGATGTCGTGTGGATGCCTAGGGTAGCCTGGAATCCATCAGTTGATCCACATAAATAATTACTGGTACATTCAGATTCAACCTCAGGTCTATATGGGATGTTATGGATGCCACAATTCCCTAGGATGAGTAGTGTGATTATGATTCATCCGTATATACTTGGGGGTATATAATTTTAATTATGATTTTTATGACATGCCTAGGAATACCCTAAGATTCATTTAGTCAAGACTGATGAATTACTTGGTCTTGATTGGTATGTCGAGGATTCTTGGGATTCAGCCATTTTTCATGGTGACTTGGGGGATGTTTTTATTTAGTGATTGTTTGAAATGCAATAATCGACCTCGAGCCATTGTCCATACTTGGAGTTAATAGAGATGATTAGAAAACCTGGGATCTGACCACGGAGCTATTCTTAATGAGTATTTGGCAGGTTGATCCTGAGAATGAGGGATGTCTGGGTTACACCAGGATCTTGTATTTATATGGTTGTCATGATATCATGAAGTACTTAGATACACTCCAAAACTGGTTGAAGCATGTATGGTCAATAAAGAATGGGCCAAAGGATCAACAACAGGATGGTTTTGGTATGTGTAACGGCATGGTCATCGAGATTTTATCAAATACATTATGACATTGAGAGGAAGAAGGTGTTTTTGGTTTATTTTATTTAGTATTTAGTAGTTATTTATTTATTATTTAGTAGTTATTTATTTATATTGAGTATGTCACATACACATATCACTACATATTTTGGTTGGTATGGGACTGCATCTGTAACGTCCTGACCCGAACCATCGGGTCTAATCTGGAAGGTCACATGGCCTCATCCATGTCTCCCCATACAGAAATAGATACCAACTAGAGGTGAGGTTCTAAGTCTTCCAATGGGGAGACTATACCCTATGTATCATGTCATAAGATCAATAACAACAATAAAGAATATAATAAAACATTAGAGTAATCATGAAGAAATAAATAAATGGAATACATGTCATACAAATAAAATAACTCCTAATGTGGGAAGTTTTTCCAAAGTAATAAAGAAGATAAATAAACTAATAAATATTTTTTGGGCCACTGGATTTGTCTATCCCCCACTGCCAGCTCCATCCTTATTTTCTCAATTTTTCACCATAGATCCCTTTCCCTTTTCTGGATCTCTTATGAAATATACAAGTGCACTGAAATTCTTGAGTAGGTTGTGAGTACAAGAATCAGTAGGACAGCATCAATGATTCCTTACCTTATGTTCTCAAGTATAACAAGTGTATGACAATAATGATAATAAATGAAAGGTGTAAACACATAATACAAAACCGAGTGATCGTGTTCTGAACAAGCTACCACAAACCCCTGACTATACCTATTTCATCTCCATGCCAGAATATGTATAGTGTCTTGGTAGGGGATCATAACCAGCCAAAAGGCTTCAAACTCAAGGTTGTTGGTGTGTCACTCAAAAATCTATAAGGCATCAAGTGACTATCCTACCTGGAATTCACAAGGCATCGGGTAATACTTAGAAATCTACAAGGCATTGAGTATCTGCAACCTACCCATAATCCACAATGCATCGGGTAGTACTCGAAAATCCACAAGGCATTGATTATCATCATCTACTCAGAAATCCATAAGGCATTGAGTAGAGGCTAGGTTGAAAGATTATCATGCATCATCGTCATCACTACCAAAACTCCATGCACGTACCCCATAAGGACTAATTGTACCTCAGTAGTCACTTTTCATGGATACGCATACCATTCCTCCAAAGGGAAACATGAAAATTCATAACATGGTGGCAACCATAGCACGCATCATGAGAACTATATCATCATCATATACATCAACATGTGAATCAAATTTCATCATGGAATCTAGATATCACATCAATCTCATGGAATCAAATAATACCATATAATTGGCTACAAACACACCCACATGTGATCACAAGTCAAGCATGAATAAAAATATTTCGACATAATCACCATATCAGGAAAATAATGTGTAAAAAGATCCCAAAGAGGTAAGTAACTTCCTACCTCCAAGTTATTAACATCAATAGCAAGAACAAACCACCATGTGTGGTTTGATATCTTGATTGGAAACCTCAATAGTCAAGAACACCTCCCTATGGGCCTTATTATTGTAGTCATCATCACGTCAATACTCGAGGTTCAATAAGGGTTTCTAGAACCAAAACAAACTATTTTATTTAAAAAAGAAATAATATATCGCATGTGATAATACTTTATCTCTCCATGATAATTTCCAAAATATCATTCTAGGCCAGTGCATGCACTTGAAAAATTCTCCTTAAGAATAATTATCTATTGATAATTTATCCTAGATTGTCCTTTATAATTATCTCTTCATAATTTTTTATAAATTATACTTTTATAATTATCTCTTGATGATTTATTATAAATTATCCTTGTATAATTATTTCTATATAATTTATCACAAATTATCCTTTATAATTATCTTTTGATAATTTATTATAAATTATACTTTATAAGTATATTTTGATAATTTATCAAAAATTACCATTTATAATTATTTTTTAATAATTTATCATTTATAATTATCTTTTGATAATTTATCATAAATTATCCTTTAAAATTATGTTTTGATAATTTACTATAAAATATACTTATTATAATTATCTTTTGATAATTTATCATAAATTATCCTTTTATAATTCAAAGTAATTATCATTTTTTAACACTTACAAATATCTTTTGATAATTTGATGAAATTATTGTTTCATAATAATTCATAATTATCATTCTATAATTTCATATAATTATTCCTTAATAAATTTTTAATAATATAACCTTTGACAATCTATAAATCGGTGTTCAATAATTTCTAAAGATTATCCCTTGATAATCCAATTTACTTATCATTGGATAATTCATTATTTTGATCTTCAAAAAAAATCAAATAATTTATCCTTTGATAATTTATAAATTATTCTCAATAATTTTAGTAATTATCACTAGATAATTCATGGTTTATCATATTTTATTTGAATCAAACATCTTCTTCCACAATTAAGCAAGGTAGAAAAAATTGTATAAATTAAATAAATAAAACAAAAAAAATGAAAACGCATGCCTGGAGGTGTTCACAGCACCCAAAGAGAGGAATAGTAGGTCCATCGTGCACCATTATGGGAATATTAAAACTGATCAAAGGCTTCACTAATCACACATAAACGAGATTTGGGATTTCTCAGACATAATGGAATAAGACAACAGTGAAAAATTGATGGTTCGACTATTTGAGAACCCAAAATCACAACATTCACAACCAAAAATTTAAAAACCCATATTAATCCATATTTAAATTGAAAATTGATGACAAAATCATTAATTCCATCCATTTAATTCATTACCAACTTGAATGGGTCAAAAAAGTTTAAATATGAATCTTTTTACATGGTGATCGGTGTGAAAATAGTGGGAAAATGTGTGGAAGAAGATTGAATAAATAAAAAACTAATTTAATTTATAAATTAATTATAATATAATAAAAAATGGGTAAAAAATTACCCACGCATGTTATGTTACTAAACACCTGATGCACATAAGGTTTATGTCTCGACTAGGTTAAAACCAACATTTTGGACCTAACAGTGGTCTCAAATTTTTCATACGATACATAGTTTGGGAGATATTCTATTATTTTTTGATAATATATAATAAAAATATTAAATAATCTATCATCACGTGTGATATGACCAAACTCCCATCATGCACAAATGTTATATCACGTCTAACATAAACCCCTCATCGCAGACCTAATTGTGGTCTCATATTTCTCATACAAGACACCATTTGATAGATATTTAATTTTTTGGAAAAATCATGTGCTCATAATATAATATATTTATTATTTTTATTATTCTAGTATCGAGGCTTTATGGGCCCCAATAATCCCATGCTATCTAATCACCTAACTCAAAAAATATTCCATAGAATATTCCAAGGTTTTAACTGGGAATTTTCCCTTATGCAAATCCTTTAAATCATCTATTAAGTGATTTTTATTGAAAAATTACATTTTCACATAAAAATAATCATAAATTATTTTCAACAAAGGTTTTTATTTAAAAAAATAGGATATTACAGCATTGTATGTGCCCTACTAAGTTTTGTAATAAAACCCTACTTGGTTAATCCTTACACATGGATACCCAAGTAACTTTCACATGGTTATTGTAGGCACAAGTTTGGGCTGAGGCCCAGGGTAGCATGATCGAGTAGATGGGTCGGATGAGGTTGGAGATTGGGACATGGTGACTCTTGGTG
The DNA here is from genome assembly GCA_963277665.1 of Viscum album. Lineage (NCBI taxonomy): Eukaryota > Viridiplantae > Streptophyta > Magnoliopsida > Santalales > Viscaceae > Viscum > Viscum album. The sequence continues at coordinate 1,212,717,908 of OY728122.1, forward strand.
TAGTCATGTATCCTGTGTCTTTTATTTCCTTTTTTTATTGGTATGTATATCTAACTAGCCTAGTGTGTGGTCAACTATTGTATGGTATGGATGTTCAGGATTTTTTTCATTTCATTTATTACCTATCTTTATTATATTTATTGATTCTACTTTATTTTTATCATGATGGATGATATTTTCTTGTTTTATTTTCCATTATGCACTATAATACATTGATTATATCCTACCATGATACCTCCTTAGACTCCTACAGATGGTCGGCAACATATGGCGTTCAAGGTGGCATGCTTGAGGTCTTGTGGAGAATCGGGTTTGGGCACCGGTCATGTGGCCTTCAGATCGATATATAAAATTTTTTTATTAAATATTCCTTTTCATATTTTCTTATTTTTCTAGGATTTATTAGATAGGAGACATAGGGATGTTTCAGGGCTTGTGATAGAATTCAGACTAGTTCATCATGAAAACCTTTCCTGATGGAAATCCAGGTTAGCATGAGTGTAGGATTAATGTTCTTGGATTGTGCTATTATGATTGATATGATTTTCACCTCGTGTGAATCACATGATTTTTTATATTTATGATTTATGGTTTATGGAATTTATCACTTTTATCATTGTCAAGAGGCCAGTTATTGGGTTTTTTACTCTTAGACTATAGAAAAGAGAGGCATCTCATGCATCATATCATGCACATAGGATTCACATTATATAAGCCTGCTAGTGCGATTATTTCCCCTGATGGATAAAGCTTGGATATTTAAAGTATCATAAAATAATCATATAGTTTTTTCACATAAGTACTTGGTGGAATTATACTCAGCTAGTTTGACTTGTATATTATCTCATCATGGTGACAGATCATGTGGATCCATGGTGAGATGCTTGATGATGATAGATTAATATGTGTACATGAGGCACAGAGACCCTAATAGGTTAGTGAGGCACATTATTCCTTAATGTTTGACCAAATTTGTGGCTTTTTGGTGTCTAGGTTTGGTTATTTTAAGTGATCTATAAAATCTTATGTGGTGTTTTCCCATATACCTTGGAATGATATTTTACTTAATTGAGGCAGTGGATATGTTTTTCCCTTGGTATAGATCATCTAGGATGATATCATAGAATATGGTAGTAGTGATCAGTGAGATCTTGATTCTTGAGGGAGTATTCACATAAGATGATGCTCAATGAGAATTGGTTCCTAGTGGGTTTATGGTTTGGCATGTGAGTTTTTGCGTGATATTGAGAAGGGTACAGCGAGTACTATCCCGTGATTTGTGACCCTTCATGAGACCTCTTTTGTGGGGTAGTATTAAGACTTGAGTGAACCTTGAGATATAACTCAGGCCTTAGTTATTCGATGACTAGTGTGACTGAGGGTGGCCTGTGAGAGGGGTCGGTCTATGCTAGTAGTGCATTTAGAGGTGGTGAGTGTGGTTGCACACTCTTTTTGAGATTGATGTATATAGGTGAAATCAAGTATGCAATTTAGTCATGTTAATTCCTTAGTTTTAAAAGATAAATAACCTTTAGTTCTTTGTTATCGAGTTTAGATTCGTAGGCCTAGACTTTTCGGGTTTCTGGCCCTATAGTTATAGGTGTGTTTTTGTACATGATGAGACCCCCCCTGAATGGCCTTAAGGCATTCATTTTTATTGATTTTTGATAAACCCCCTTTCAAGGGATGAGGGGGAACACTTAAAAGTCCCGTAGGCTCAGAGATTACAAAGCTTGTAGGCTTAGGAGATTACATGACCCGAAGGTCTTAGGAAATTCAACCAGACTATCTACAAGGAACTGCCCCTCCCCAGCATCTATATCATGATAGAGCTCTCCACCTTCGCATGGACATCTGGCTAGGATTCTTGTGCAAGCACAGGCTGGTCCCGATGGCATAGCCATACCCTCTCATTCTGACAAATCTATTTGGCTCTGCTCTGGTGTGTACACCTACTCTGAATCCTCTTCTGGGGATGTTCTGTTTTTGTAGCATGTTTGGGGAAACTGCATGTGTCCTGAAGGCCTTGAGGTGGACCAAAGGCCATAAAGTTGGCCTGAAATCCCTACTGGCCTGAAGGCCTAGGTGGCCCTAAATTCTTAAGGATTCCAAGCCCAAACTGGTGTCCCAAGGTGAATAGTTCCATCTACTATATTACCAAAAAATACTTGCACAGTACCTGCTACAGTGCCTGCTACAGTGCCTGCTATAGTACCCACATAGTGTACAGTTCTGCTACAATACATGTATAGTGTACAGTTCTTCTAAACATGTGAATGATATTGACATTCCTTGATTCAAGGATGGATTCTTTTGGTTTAATAATGACATTTTGTGGGGGTGTTCATGGGTAAGACCTTCGCACAAGTGAGGTGCCTAATTTTAGAGAGGGGTTAAAAGGGATCTCCTAGATTGGATAGTTAACATGTTTTGGAGAATGGACAACTTAGTTTTGTGATGTGTGAATCATGATATCATTATTATTGTGATTTATTGGGTGGCATGGGATTGTACACTTGCTGCATAGGGCAATATGGGAATGTTATGCTTTATTTATGTGTAGCATTCATTTTAATTGTGAATTGGAAACAGTCATGTGTGATTCAGGGGACGATAGGGTTGGCGTGATGCTTATGGGTGTGGTGACCTAGGGTTTTGGATGAAATAAATTAAGTTCATCTATATTGAGGGTTGTTTTGGAAATGGATTAGGTACAATGATATTTTCAATCTAGGTTTTTAGGCAGGTGATGCCTGAGTTGGAATGAGTGTGGCTAGGGAGGATTAGCATGTGTATATTGGTTTTAGATTCTATTGAGGGGGAACTAAAGGAGGTATGGAAGGTAATTCATATGGTGGGGAGTGAACTATTTTCTGTTTTATGGCATGTTCACCTCACGTGAGAAAGTTTGTGGGAGTATGGGACCAGTTGTTGGGTGGTCATTTTAGAAATTTGATGTTAGTGAGTAATAGACCCGAGTACTACTGGATTCATCAGTGTATGCTATGTAAGAATTTGGATATGGTATCCAGTGGAGTTTAAGCATGGGAGTTGGGATTAGGATGGTTTCGAGGTGACCTAAATGTGGTTGGGTCGGTGGTGTGTCGGTGCTCATGGTATGACACGATGATGGAATGGTCATGGATGGTTCAACTTTGGAATGTCACCAAAAGTTGGGTATGGGCTTCGATGATCATTATTGGATGATAATGAGATACCTTTTACTTAAAGGTATTGTGATCATGGAGTTTTTAATGCATCAATAGTTTGAACCAAGCGTTTGTGAGAAGGGTCATCCAGAGAAGATCTTAATGAATTTTTTTCATGTGATTGAATGTGTTGAATCGGGAACCGCACTAAGTTTGTCATGAGCATGCATAAAATATATTGGGATGGCTGATTCTGATTGTAGGAAATTTCATGGCACAAAATCATCCATTTTGAGGTAAGATCTATGGTGGGGAGAACCATAGGACGGATGATCAATTTGGTGATTTCTTGGTCATGTATCAATATTGATGGGTTTCTTGGAGTCTTGTCTTGGAGTTTTAAAAAATGTATACGAGCGTTTTCTCATAGTTTGATGGCTTAAGAATCATACCTTGGAGGTTAAACTTTATAATTTTATTTAGTGTTTCTATTTGGGTCGTGGTCATTTGATGGAGAATAGATGACTGAGATAGGTTGATAGATACATATGGATTGTCACTGATACTTATTAGGGATGAGAAGTGTTTTGGGGGGAGATTTTAATACCCTATGTCAGTATAGGATGATAATTCAAGAAGGAATTTTAATTTTCAATTGGGGGATGGTCCAATTTTTTAGTAGAGATTGGAAAAAAATTATAAGAGTTATAATACCTTAAAATGATGGTTTGGGATATCATTTGAGGCCTGATAGGTTCTAGAAGTTCTAGAGTGAGTCTTGAAATCTATGAGTTAAGTTTAAGGTGTTTTAGAGGTTACTTTACAAGGAGCATGGTTTGTAGAGCACGGTTTAGTAGAAATTTTGTGTCACCCTAAATATTAGTCCATTTTTAGTTGTTTTTCTATAGATCATGGTGTTTCTACATGGTTAGATCATGGTTAATGGAAAACTATGTGAGTTTCCATATAAAATCGTGTTAAATTTTTAGAGGAATTTCAGAGACGCCGGCATGCTTGTGCATGGTTTGGTAAGCCGTGTGACCAAGCCATTCGGGGTGGATGGTTGGAGACATAACCAGCCACATTACTAGTGAACGGTTTGTAAAACTATGCATCTAAACCATGGGACATGTTAAAAAAGATCAATTTACCATTTACCCCCCCCCCTTAATTTTAAGATAGGGAATCCCTCTTCTCCTATCTCTTTCCCTTGACAAGCCAACTCATTTTCCCCTTCCTTTTCCTCATTGATCCCCTTCAAGGGGGTGTTATTTTTGGATTTATCTTGTGATTTAAGGTGTTTCCTCAACTCTGATGATCTATACTTGTCTCCCCTATCTTTCTTAGTTCTAATTTTAAGATCTCTTGTTAGGGTTATTGGTTCTAATTCCACTGAATCATAGTGGAATCAGATGTTGATGATGGAGATTTCATTATTCTTAGGATGAGGGTGTCCTAAGGCCTCGTATACATGCAACTGCTTGACATTTTGGTGAGGTATGTTTTTATGGTGAACTTTTGGATGTTTTTTTTAAAATTAAATATAAAGGCTTATGGAATCAATTCCAATTGTTAAGGTTTTTTTTTGAGTGTGGTTAGGTCACACTAAGGGTTATTGGCATGTGTTTGGTTACATTCTGATGCAATGAAAGAATTAGTGATCTTTTCAATGATTATGCCTTTTTTAATTTAATTGGTAAATTAATTTTAAATGTTATAATTAATTGTTTATTATTTTTTGGCTTGAGTTAGGGGCTTTTAGGGTAGGGTGAGATTAGTTGAGCTTTGTGGGACCATGGGCGGGCCTTGGAAGCTGTTGTTAGCCCTTTTAAAATAATCAGAAAATATTATATAATAGGTATATGTTTTTATGTACACACCTTATGGTTTATGCATTTGATTATATGAATTGTATCATGTGGTATCTCCACCTTAGGGTGATCGACTTTCGAATTTAAATAACTGATAAATAAGTTAAATTATAAATTTGAAATTAATTAAATGGTTTAATTAAATGAGATCCCTTATACCCATAGAGAGACGCGGGCCAAGGTAGGCCCTTGTGCTCTAGTATATTTCTTGGTCACCGATGGTTGAGGTTATGATTGTTGGCTATGTGGCCTTTGATATCATCACCTTGAGGGATGATTCTTTATTTTAAAGTGGAATGGACATGGGTTGGGTGAGTGAACCAACTGAGTGAAACCATTGGGGATTGATATGGTTCGTGTGTCATCTCTTGAGTGTTTCCCTATATGGAGGATCCTATGACGCCATGAGATGTGATGCCCTTAGAGTTTCGGGTGTCGACCCAAGACATGGTTGAGATCGGGAACCTAGGTGAAGCTACCTCTATAGTACTATGACCTAGGGGTCCCCATTGGGTGCCTCGGTGAATAACCAACCCTAAGAAGGAGCATATGGTCTGGGTAGAGATGGTAGTGGGTTTCACCTAGAACCTAAACCGAACATTTAAGCTTGTGGGTATTTAAAAAGTATTTATGGGTTTAGTCATTTGGCCAACCCTTGAATTTATTTCATTTCATCATGCATTAATTATGGATGCAACTATTATGCCCAAATGTGCTTCCTAGAACCTGACCTATGGGCCTAATGTGGTGATGGTAAGGTGGATACTCAATGGTTCTTCTTAGGATCCAACTTTGGGCCTCATGTGATATGATTGTTAGACAACTTATACAATGATGTTGTCATAGATGTCCAATGTCTCATGAGATTATACTATTGAGCCATGTGAAGAATGTCTGGGAATTCGGGATTTAGCCTCAAGTTGATATGGGACTCTCTGGATTTCATGGGTCCCTAGGATTCCTAACTTGACTAGGATCCATCCTTGTAGTCTTATGGGTTATTTTATTTTTATTATGATTATTATGAGATGCCTAGGTCATCCCAAGGATCCAACTAGTCGAGCCTGATAATTCTCTTGTTCTTGAATGGGATACCCATAATATCTAGGATCCTGCTATTTTCCATGATGAATTGGGGGATGTTTTTATTCATGGATTTCAAAAGATGTTAAGAATCTGCCTTGAGCCATTATTTATACTTATAGTTGAGAGATATGTTCAGGATGGATAGGATTTGTCTATGGATCCATTCTGGGTGATTAGTTGGTTAGTTAAGACTAAGAATGAGGGATGTCTGGGTTACACCAGGATCCATTATTTATATGGTTTGCATGATAACATTCTATGCTTAGATACACCATAGTATAGTCCAAAGTAGGTATGTTCTATCAAGGTCATGGGCCCAATTATCAACAACAGTATGGTTTTGGTACGTGGGTTAGTGCAGTCATCAAGATGTGATCAAAGACTTTATGGCATCGAGTTGAAGCATGTACTATTGGTTTGTTTTATTTATTGTTCATCAGTTATTTATTTATATTGAGAATGTAAAATTCACATATCACAACATATTTAGGTTGGTACAGAACTTTGTTGGTGGTTCCCTACTGAGTTTTGTACTCTCACCCAACTCAGGTTGCTATTTCACATGGGTACCTGAGCATCTTTCACATAGTTATTGAATATACAGGTTTATACTGAGGCTCATGGTATCCATATTGAGTAGATGGCTTGGATGAGTATGAAGATTGGGATAAGGTGAGGCTCGGTGTAGTCATGGATTCAGTTCCCTTTATTTCATTTTTTTATTGTTTTATATATGTGACTGGACCATGGTCATCTGTTATATGGAATAGTAGTTCGAGGTTGAGCTTGAGCTACTCGAATACTATCTCAAGTCAAGTTTGAGTATTAGAAAAACATAATCGAGTTTCTCATGAACCTAATCAGGCATATAATTTTTTAATATATTATTTTATACAATATATATGTATTTAATTTTGATCTTGATCTTTCAATATCAGGTAAAAATTAGATTTTGAGCTCAAATTCGATTTATATTTTGTAATTATAATTTTGAAAAAAAAAAGTATCATAATAAAACTAAGTCAATCCCAATTGAGTGACTTGATCAAGACCAAGTAAATCTTAAGATTGAGCCAAGAAATCGATACGCGTTTGAGCACCGAGTTCAAGTACCAAGATCAAGCTCATGTATTGAGATACTCACCTCAAATTAACTTGGTTACTGAAGTTCCAAAGGATCAAATAACAACTGACAAGGGGGGGTTGAATTAGTTTTTCACTTTTTATGAGTTTAAAAAAATTTAGAAACTTAACCCCTGAAACCTGTTAATATTTATTTCTTGATAATCTTTTGTAAAAACTCATATATGAAAAAATTAGGAAATAAGGTAAATCACACAATATTTATAAGGTTCGGCCATGAAGTGAGAACCTAAATCCTTTCCATAACCACTCTTGTGGGTTTATAAAAATTCACTATTATGAAGAAGTGAATACAAATTGTGCCAACTCTCATTAGATTCCCTCTATATCCTGATAGGAAAGACAATAATGACTCTCTTCAGTTTATAATGTTTTCTTATAAAACAATTGAGCCAAATAGAATAATAAATACTTTATTGAAACTGATCTACAATTTCTCATTCTGAATCCTCGGTCTGATTTGGCTAGATCTTATTTTCTCAATCCGATGATTCTATATCTGATTCACTCAATATGATGATGTTGAATCTGATGAACTTAGTCTGATGAATTCATTCCAAATATACATTACTCAAACTCTACTCAAATTCTCAATACGATCTTCTTCAGTCTTATTGACTCAATCTGATTGACTCAATATGATCTTTCTCAAACTAGTAAACAAACTTTCAGTTGTTTGATCCTCCTCACGAGATCTCTATCTAGAAATAAATATCACCTTATTTCTTCAATACTCTACCTTTTCCATTTATGTGAAAATTTAACAAAAAATGAATGATCTGATCAAGTATTTATAAACGACTATGAAAACAAAAGTGGAAAACTTGAAAACTTTACCCGCTTTCTCAAATTTCAAAAACTCTGAAAAACACTCACATTTAAACTTCAACTTTGAATTATTCAAAGCTCCTATGATTTATATGAGATTTATGAAAAATTGAATTTCAATTTTGACCACTTCAAATCTTCATAAAACTTTTGGAATATTCTTTTTGAGTCTTCTTCATAATATGATTATTATGATCTGACATTCTTTCTCAGTTCATTACGATATGTTTCCTTCTTAGATCATTATGAATCTGTTTCCTTCTCAACTCATTAAAAATATATTTCCTTCTCATTTCATTGAATTTTTTTTTCTTATCATCTCATTACGAATTTTGTTTCCTTCTCATCTCATTACGTTTTTTATTTCCTTCTTGGTTTATTATGAATTTTGTTTCCTTCTCAAATCATTATGAATTCTATTTCCTTCTCATCCCATTACAAATTTTTTTCATTATTAGCTCATTACGATTTCGGTTTCCTTCTCAGCTTATTACGAGTTATGTTTTCTTATCAGATAATTATGATTTCTATTTCCTTCTCAGTTCATTATTAATTCTATTTCCATATCAGATCATTATGATTTCTCTTTCCTTCTCAGGTTATAAAAAATTATGTTTTCATATCTACTCATTAAGAATTTTTTTCCTTCTCATATAATTATAAATTTTGTTTCCATATCAGCTCATTATGAATTAATTCTTCACTCTTCAACTTTGAAATTCTTCAAACTTCATTAGCTTAAAACATTCTGACATCTGGATCTAATCTTCTTAAACATTCTGCCTTCGATGGATTTCTTCAAAATGATGGAATCCCCATTACGATGAAATTATCCTTAGGATATAATTTCCCATTACGATGGAATCATTCACTCTAAAATTTTTAATTTCTTCAAACCACTCCGTTATTTCTTCAAAACATTTTATCATGAAAGTTTTCATGATTTGTGAGAACTTCATGATCAGAAAAGTATTTTTTGAATTATTTTCTAAAGTATGAAAACTTTATAACTACTAACTTCAAAATATTTTTTCATAACTCTTCAGAAACAATATGAATTCTTTAAATAGCAACATATTTATTTCTAACAAAGCTTATTATGATGGACTGGGTCCGATTCCTAAATAATAAAAATATTATTATAAAAAAAGTTTAGTTGTCAACAAATACAAAAAATTTGTTAAAACAATTTATCACAAAGGTTATTCAATCTCCCCATTTGGATTTGTTAACAACCCTCATTAAAAACTTTTCAAAATCTCAGAATTTTTTTTAACAACTTAACTTTTGTAAGCAACTCATGTTTTTTGACTTTCATAAAAATATATCCTTTATCAAAAACAAGTGTCCTGACACCACACTGCTAGATAAAGTAATTTTTTAAGTAATTTCATCCCTCGGTGGTAAGAAAATTTTGAGGCCATATAAAGATAAACTCTCCCTCACTTTTCTTTTTCACTCAATTTTCTTTTTATCTCCCGTTTTCTAATAACCACGGCTTTAGATTCATAAAATAAAGATAAGTAAAAACTTCTTACAAAGTATAAAGTTGTTAATTTCTCTCCAAAATTTTTTAATATAATCCAAATCATGGTAAGGTTTTTTCCTTATGAGGTTTAGGAATATATAGAAGAAGGTTAAACATGAAGTTGCAGCCTCAATTCCACAAACCTTTCTTTCGGCATTGATTTTGTAAAGATATCTGTAATATGATACTTTTTCACAATGTATTCTAGAAAAACATCGCCAGTAGAAACTTTCACTTTTATAAAGTGAAACTTTATATCAATGTTTTTTTATCTTTAATGTTGGAAAATATTTTTAGAAAGATTAATTGCACTTTTATTATCACAAGTTATCTCCAATGGTTTAGAAACTTTTACTTTCAAATATTCCAACTGAACTTTCATTCATAACATTTGAGTACAAGCCTGAGTTGATGAAACATATTCTGATTCTGTTGAACTCAAAGTTACTAAACTTTGTTTCTAACTGTTCCAGATCACTCAACATTCACCTAAGAAAAATGTTCCTCCTGAGCATGATTTTATATCATTACAATCTCCACCCCAATCGTCATCAGTATAACCATGAAACTTCATCTCACTATTTTTTTTATAACAACTCATGTGAAGTTTTTCCTTTGAAATATATCATAATTCTTTTTACTGCAAAAATATGTGATTATTTTGGATTACTTTGATACCTATCACATAAATTCATAACATAAAAAATATCAGGCATTAAGACTGTAAGATAAAGTAGAAATCATATTATCTTTATAAAATCTTTCTGATTCACACTTTTTCCGGATTCATCTTTACTCAACATTGTGGTCACTAAAATAGAAGTAAAAAATTCTTTGGATTATTCCATGTCAAAATTCTTTAACAATTCCCTAGAATACATTTCTTGAGATAAGAAAATGTATTTTTTTAACTTGTAAGCCAAGGAGGAAAGTTAATTTTCCCAACATTGACATTTCAAAATTATTCTTCATTTCTTTAGAAAATATTTTACAAACATCTTCTCTATCCCCAAAAAAAATTATGTCAAACACATAACCAATTACAATTAGAGTTTTCAAGTCAACAACATTCACATATAAGTTTCTATCAACTTTTCCTTTAGAAAAAATTAACATTCTCAAACAATTGTCAATTATTTAATACCAAGAACGTGGAGTTTGTTTTATCCCATACAAATATTTCATCAATTTACAAAATTTGTTTTCATTATCATCAAGTAGAAACCCACAAGGTTACTCAATGTAAACTTCTTCCACAATTTCACCATTAAAGAAAGATGATTTTACATCCATATGATAAACTTTGTAATTTTTATGTGCGGCCACTGAAATAAACATTCTAATAGTTTCTAATCTTGCAACTCAGGAAAAAATTTCTTCAAAATCCACACCTTCCATATATATATATCCTTTACAAACAAGTCTGGATTTATTTCTTGAAAATTATTCATTTTAATTTAACTTGTTTTTTTAAACCCACTTGGTTCCGATAACATTTTTATATAATGGTCATGAAACAAGTTATCATGTTTTATTCTTCTCAATATGATCCAACTCATCATTCATAGCATCCACCCATTATTTGTATTCAATATCTTCAAAAATTGATTATGGTACATCTTTTGAGATAATTGAAGTATTGTTTTCTAATCTCAAATTTCTTCTTATCTAAACTGGATCCTTCTGATTTACAATAATGTTTTTGGACTCAAAATGTTTTCATAAAGTAGGAAATTTCAATGTTTCATTCACAACTAAACTTCCCTCATCACATGAATTTTTTGAATCTTGATAAGGATGTTTTGACTTACTTTCACTAATGTTGGAAATCTCCAGTTTATCCTCCTCAACATTCCCAATAACTTTTGGTAAGAAATTTTTATTTCCAATTACTTTCACATAAAATGATTCCATCAACTTTGTAAGTGTTTTTTTCAACATTTGTAACTTATTCCATTTGTTGAATAACCCATAAAATTTCTTTCATATGATTTATCATAAAACTTTCCCAGATCCAGATTTTTGATTTTAAGGAAAAATGTACTTCCAAAAACATTGAAGTATTTCAATGAAGGTTTTTTTCATACCAAATTTTATAAGGATTCATGTTTGTTTCTGGTATTAACAAGAATATATTTTGAACATGTATAGTAGTAATAACAGATTATCTCCAATAGAATTTTGAAAGTTTGTATTCTGCTAACATACTTCTTCCCATTTCCACCAAACTTATATTCTTTCTTTCCGCTACTCTATTTTTTTGTGGAGTATAGGAACCACTATACTGATGTTTGATACCATAATTTCTTAGATAAGTTTAAAAATTATTACTTTTGAATTCATCACCATTATATGTTCTCAACCTTTTTATGGAAACCCCAATTTTTCTCAACATCTTTTCTAAAAAAATTGAATATCTCAATAGCCTCTGACTTTTTCTTCATAAACATGATGTTTGTAATCTGAGTGAAATAATCAATAAAAGTGATAAATTATAAATATTTTGTTATTCATTGATGTCTCATCGGCACACATAAATCAGAATGAATAAGCTCGAGTGGTCTAGTAGATTAAATCTCAACTATTTTATGAATTTTGTTAGTCATCTTCCCTTCTTAAAAAGTTACACAAACTCTTTTATGAATTTTTTTATTCATACTTTTCTATCCAAGTTTCCCAAGTCTATAGTGCCATAATTTTTTTTCTTCTTGAGCACTCAGTTAATATGAGTTGTTGAATTCTCCTATTTGGAAGACATTCTCACTGGTTTCTTATCCTTTTGTAATAACTTTTCCATCTTTCGTACTTTTAATGATACAAAAATATTTTCTAAAAAAATATTTTACATCATCATAAAGTTGACCTACACTAAGTAAGTTATGTTTTATCCCATCAAAAAATAAAACTTCCTCCTATTTTAACTTTTCCAGTTCAATCTCAATCATTTTGATTCTTCTAATTTTTAAGGAACTATTATTACCAAAGGTATATTCTTCTCCATCATGACTTTCAACATGTTTCAATATTTTTATATCACTTATCATGTGAACATCAACCACTATCAATTATCTATGGTTTTTTCTTTTTACTTGCTTTTAAATATGTCTCAACAACAAAAACCATTTCTTCAACTTTCTTCTTTTCAGCTTCTTTTTATTTTCTATCGTAAGAAACTTATTCTGGAAAAAACTTCATATATCTTTCTACATGATGACCAGCTTGATTACAACTTCCAAAAACTTCTTCCAAACATAAAAATTGATTTTTTTTGTAAATTTTCTAACATATTGATAATTCATCTTTTCAAATTTCTATAAGTTAGGAAAGTTACTCATTATACCTTCACTATTTCTTCCACTTTGTTTAAGCCTTCTTTTGGGTTGAGATAAGTTATTCCAACAATTGTAATATCTGTTCCCATAGATTCAACAACACCAGCAATAGCCATAAAATATTTATTTTCTATTCCAAAAGGATCTTTCTTTATAGAAGCTTTGTTGAGGTTAGTAACTTCTTTCAGCTTTAACATACTCAAAATGTGGACTATCTTTTAATTTGAGTGAGTTTTCTAATTTTGTATATTTGATCAGTTTCTCACATCCTTTACCTACCCAATATTTCCCAATACCTTTTCAAAAACCAGAAATGTTAAATGAATAAGACGAAACATAATTTTGGTGAGTGAAGATTTCACCTGATTCTCAAATTGAGCCCTCTCAAAAAATTTAGAAGACTCAGATTTTACTTTTGAAGCTTTTTTGAAATTTTAATTCATATTCCTCAAGGTACTTTCAGACTCAAGAAGTTTTGATTGAAACTTGTTAACTTCTTATTATTTATCTTCTAGCTTATTACTAAGATCTTCAACCATCTTTCCCTATTCAGCAGTTCGAGATTTGTAACTTAATATCTCCTTGATGTATTCTTCCTCCAACATAATGACATATTTTCTTCCATCATCAACTTCTTCTCAATCTTTCTTCATTACTCTTATTTATTTCTTGAGAGTTTTGTTTTTCTCAAGAAATGAAACAAGTTCTATTCTGAGATGGTACTCTCTATAATATTCTTCACCACCTTCTTCACTATCTAAGTAATTTTTTATTTTCTCAACTTTTTCAATGAAGCTTCTAAATTTTTCTAAACTTTCATCTTCATAAGAATTTTTTTCAATTGATTCTGATTCAACTTTATTACTCAACATACTTCATTTGTTTCTATTAAACTTCTTCTTGTATTTTTTGGATGACTTTTCTTCTTTATCATTTTTATTCCACTTCTTCCATCGAGGTTTTTCAACATAATAATCTCGATATTCTCCAAATTTCTTCTTGGGTAAATTCATACAAATGTGTCTTATTTCACCACACTAAAAACATTTTAGAGTAAGTTTACCTCCATATTTTCTTCTTCCTATTCAATAGTTTTTAGAGATAAGATACATAATCTCATCATTCAATTCATCATCTTTCTTATCTTTAGACTCACAAGGTTCATCTTTTTCAACCTCTTGGATTCTCATCTTTCTCATAGCTTCAAAATCCATTTCATATTTTATCTTATTTTTAAACATTGGATATTTCCTCATTTTATAATAAATAAAAAAATTATACAATTTATCAAGAGATAAATCATCATTATCTTTTAAAAAGTAAATTTTAGAATCAAACCTATCTGGGAAGTTTCACATAAGTTTATTCACAATTAAAAATTATTTCAGGACATCTCTAAATCCTTTGATATTGCAAACAATTTCATTTACTCTGGTGAAGTATCCATCAATAGTTTCTTCATCTCTCATTTTGATGTCTTCATACTTACTATGTCATATTTATATCTTTTCTTCCTTCACTTTAGTATTCCCTTCAAAAATACTTTACAGCTTATCCCACATACTTTGTGAAGTATTGAGACCCATAACCATATGATAAACATTCTCTCATAAGAACATAAGGATTTCATTTATAGATTTTCCAGCAACTTATATATTTCTATTACTACTAAAAATCATAGGATCATCTTTCTCAATAGGTGGAAAACTAATAGTAGCAGCATCAACATCTTCCAATCCAAAAGATAGGAGATAAGGAATCATCCAATTTTTTCATCCAAAATAATTTTTTCCATAAAATGTAGGAATTCATCTACTATTGATAGAATTTATATTATCTATGATAAGGATTCAACAAGGTAACCTTCCCTCTAATACTAATTGAAGTTCCAATGAATCTAATAACAATTGATAAATAGGGCATGAATTAGTTGTTCACTTTTTATGAGTTTCAAAACTTTTAGAAACTTAACCCATGAAACTTATTAAGATTTATTTCATTATCATATTTTGTAAAAAATAATTCATGAAAAAGTAGGAAAGAAAGTAAATCACGCAATATTTACAAGTTTCATCCTGAGAGTGATAACCTATATACTTTTTATATCCACTCCTATGAGTCTATGGAAATTCATTATTATGAAAAAGTGAATACAACTTTTACGAACTCCCATTTGAAACCTTCTATCACTCGATAGGAAAGATTATACTAACTCCCAATAGTTTATAATGTTTTCTTATAAAAAAATGATCCAAATAAAAGAATAAATACTTTTTTGAAACTACTCCACAATTTCTCAGTCTGAATCCTCAGTATGATTTAGTTGGATCCGATTTTATAAATCCTGTGATACTTGATCTGATTCAATAAAAACAATGATGTTGGATCCGATGAACTTAGTCTGATGAATTCATTCTCAATATCCATTACTCAAAATCTTCTCAAATGATCAATATGATATTTTCAGTTTGATTGACTCAATATGATCTTGTTAAAACCGGTAAACAAAATTTGAACTATTTAATACTCCTCATGAGTTCTCTATCTGAAAATAACTATCACTTGATTTCTTTAGTGCTCTTCCTTTTCGGTTTATGTGAAAAGTTAACAATGAACAGATGATCTAATAAAATATTTCTAGGAATCTTTGAAAAAGAAGGGAAACTTGAAAACTTTACTTTCTTTTTAAAATTTCAAAAACTTCAAAAAATACTCACATTTAAACTTTAAATTTGACTTATTCAAACATCCTATGATTTCTCTAAGATTTATGAAAATTTTAATTTCAACTTTTACCTCTTCAACTCTTCATAAAACTTCTAGAATATTATTTTTGAGTCTTCCTCGTAATTATCTTATTACGATATTAATTTCTTTATCTATTTATTATGATCTATTTCTTTATTAGATCATTAAGAATTTGTTTCCTTCTCAGCTCAATAAAAATTTGTTTCCTTCTTATCTCATTACAAATTATGTTACCATCTCAACTCATTAAGAATTGTGTTTCCTTCTCAATTCATTATGAATTTTCTTTCCTTATCAACTCATTGTGATTTTTATTTCCTTCTCAACCCATTATGAATTCAGTTTCCTTCTGGACTCATTGTGAATTTTGTTTCCTTCTTAGTGCATTACAAATTTTGTTTCATTATAGCTCATTGTGATTTCTGTTTCCTTCTCACCTAATTACAATTTATATTTCCTTATTAGCTCATTATGATTTGTTTTTCCTTCTCAGATCATTATGAATTTTTATTCCTTCTCATATAATTATAATTTCAGTTTCCTTCTTAGGTTATTAAGAATTATTTTTCCTTATTATCTCATTATGATTTTTTTTCCTTCTCATCTCATTACAAATTTTATTTCCTTCTCAACGCATTACGAATTAATTTTTCACTCTTCAAATTTGAAATTCTTCAAACATCATCATCTTAAAACATTCTGACATTTATATCTAATCTTTTTAAACATTCTTCCTTCAAATTATTTCTTCATAATTATGGAATCCTCATTGCAATGAAATTCTCACTATGATATAATTTCCTATTATGATGGAATTATTCACTCTGAAAATTTTAATTTTTTAAAACCTCTCCATTATTTCTTTAAAATATTTTATCATAAAATTTTTCATGATTTGTGATGACTTCATGATCAGAAAAGAATCATCTAACTTAGTTTAGAAATTATGAAAACTTTCTAACTCCTAACTTCACAATATTTTTTCAGAACTCTCTAGTAATAATACGACTTCTTCAAATATAAACACTTATCTTTATAACAAATATAATTACGATATAATAGGTTTGATTCCTGAATAAAAAAAACATTCTTATACAAAAAGGATAGTTTTCAACAAATAAAAAAACGTTTTTAGAAAAAATTTATCACAAAGGTTATTCAATTACACCCCAAATCCAAATCAAGATGTTATATGTTATACCTGTATTAAAAGGTATGAGACTAGTGAATCCTATCTGGATAAAAAAGTATATCAGAGATTGTACATTATCCTTAAAAAATAGTGGTTGGTTAGTGCCTCTGGGTGTGAAAAAGGAAGGGGTCTAGGTTATGCCTCCAACATTGAAAAGGTAAATAGTTTTACTTGTTCCTTAGTCAGGGGAAAGAAAAGTTTGTAAAGAGTTTTCAATCTCCTTAAAAAGTGATATACATCATAGTGCATGTCAAAACTCTTGGGTTGAGAGAGTGGGAAAAAAGTAGGATCATTTTTATCTGAACTACTATAAATCTCATGTGATATATCATTTACTTTATTCTACTTAAACTCTTTACATGAAAACTACAATAAATTTTTTGTGATTTAAGTGTATATATTTTATTCTATAAAATTTTACAATAATATTTTGATTAATATAATTATTTTAAGATATAAAATTCACCCCCTCCCCCCCCCCCCCCGGTCTCTATTCATTTAATGTATCATATTTTAAAATAACTATATGTTTGATAGCGTGTACAACACGCAACACTGAGCTTAAAAAACCATAAAATATTAATAATTAAAAGTCATAATTATAACCTAAGTGCTAAATTAGCGAGTATGAATAGGATTAACCAAATTATGAAATATATATAAAGGTATTACTTAATAAAAATTTATTGATTAATTTTTAGTAAATATACACTCAATTTTTCAATAAATTCATTTTATACTTCAAAAATATGTTTTCATAAAAAATGGTTTTTATTGTTTTTTGTGAGAGAATATTAAAATTAATTTCTGAAACTTTGAGAAATTGTATTTGATTAAATGGTTAAAAAAATTTATTTTATATTATAAAAATTATCTTAGGATGAATTTTTGAAAGTTTTTCAAAACGTTTAATTTTTCAATGAATAGTAAAAAATGTTATTTTCTATTGAAAAGTTTGATTTTTCACATTTTGTAGGTTGAATTTTAAATTAAATTATTTCACTTTAGTGAATTGAATTTTATAAAATGGATTAGAAATTTGGAATCAACATAATTAATATTATGTAAAAAGGTCAACTTAATTTTTTATCGATGTCAATAGTAACCACATTATATTTTTATTATCACAATAAATGTTAAATGGGTTAATTTGAGTTAAAACTAATGTAATAAGGTTTCAAGTTCATTAAAATATTTTAATTAATTTCATTGGATGAGTATATTTCATCTATAATATTCCAAACTTCAAAAATATGACATTTTTTGTCATTTAGCATTGATTTTGACCCTTATAATATTTTAAGTAAAGGATAAGTCAAAATTTCATTTTCATGTTTTTAATTTTTTTTAATATTATATTAAATGTACAAAAAAACTTATTTTCAGTTATAAATTTTTATTTGAAAGATAAATTATTTTCTTTTATCATAGTAATTTATTTTTAAATTCTAACGATGAAATAATTATCTTAAATATTTATGCAAAACCGACACAGTGTTTCTACAAGCAGTAGAAAAATAAAGTAAATGATTTTAAAAACTCTAAAAGTAATATTATTTGGATGATATATAGTGTACCATAAATTTTATAAATCAATATTTCATATTAGGGATATTTTAAATCTTTATATCAAAATATATTTCTATCTTCTTATCTATAAATTTAAACTAAGTGAATAGTATCAAAAATGACATTAATTGTGTTTTATATTTGTTAAAATTTATTAAATTATTTAAAAAATCATAAAAAACATGAAAGAGTGCAATTATGATGTGAAATAGTCTAAAATGTCATATTTTGAACATTTATTATCCAATTTTCACCTTATAAGTGAAATTATAACCATTTAATATTGAAAAATTAATTTCCATAGTTAAGGTTAAAATTGGTTAATCAAGGGGTTAAACCAAAATTCAAGGTTCAAAATAATATTTAAATCTATCTAAATTTTATTAGATGATTACATTAAGACCATATCCTCCTTATCTTTAAAGTTGAATAACCTTTTTAGTTAAATTGTTTTAAACAAAGTTTTTTGTATTTGTTGACAAGTAACCTTTTTTGTTGAAGAATGTTTTTGTTATTCAGAAATTAGAATCATCCCATCGTAATGAGGTTGTTTTCTGAACACAAGTTTTCAGACTTAGGTTTTCATATTGAATTTCACTATACATAGAAGAAGTCGGGAAGATAAAATTGTTGATCAAACACTTTATCGTATTTAGGTCCATCGGAATGACATTAAAAATCAACGGATTTCAAATAATCGGAGGTAGAATTTTTCGTTTATTAAAAGATTTTGTTTTCCATAATCAGAGAAAGAAGGAAGTTTCTAAGTCAGAAATAAATAATTTTTTGATTGTAGAAATCATTTTGTTGATGAAGATTTTTCAAAGAATATTGTAAATTTGGGAGTTAGAAAGTTCTTAGACTTTCTAAACAAAATTAGACAATGCTTTGTTGATCAATAAGTTCTCACAAATCATAAAAACTCACATGATTAAATATTTTAAAGAAATGGTGGAGAGGTTTGAATAATTTCAGAGTTGAAAAATGATATTTCCATCATAATGGTATTTCCATCATAATGATAATTACATCATAATGAGTTGAGAAAGAAAAGTATGTTGTTGAGGCTGGGGAAGAAAAAATTGTAATGGGAGAATCATAATATGGATTTTTGTACAGATATTTTCATACTGATATTTTCATACTGGGATTTTCGTACAGATATTTTCATACTGATATTTTTGTACTGGGATTTTTTTTACTGGTAAAATCACACTGATATTTTCGTACTCAGATTTTCTTACTGGTATTTTCATACTAGGATTTTTAAACTAGGAAAATCGTATTAGGATTTTCATACTTGGTTTTTCATACTTGGATTTTCATACACAGATTTTTTTACTAATGAAATCATACTAAATTATTTATAATAAATAATTTTTACTAATAAAGAAATATATTATAATGATATGACAAAGAAACATAGCTTAATGAGCTGAGAAATATATAAAGTGTTGAAGAATTCAAACTTAAAATTCAATTTTGTGTAAATATCATATAAATATAAGGAGAATATAATAAGTCAAAGTTTAATTTGAAGTAAATGTGAGAGATCTATGGAGTTTTAGAATTTTAGGAAGTGGGGAAAGTTTTCAATTTTCACATTTTTATTTTTCAATTTACCTATAAATAATTGCTCAGATCATTCGTCCATTTGTAACTTTTACATACATGAAAAAGACAAAGTGCTGGAGAATTCAAAGTGAATGTTCTAATCTGATTGAAGAAGAATTGTATTGAGAGAATCATATCCATCATTATCGTATTGAGAAAATCGAATCCAGCATCATTGTATTGAGATAATCGGATATAACATCATTGTATTGAGAGAATTGGATATTGCATCATCGTATTGAGAGAATTGGATCCACTATCATTGGATTGAGATAATCATATCCATCCAATTCAGACTGAGGATTCGGACTGGGAAAATGTGGAGTAATTTCAAAAAAGTGTTTATTCTTTTGTTTGGATCAATTATTTTATAAGAAATCATTGTAAATTGAGGGGAGTCATCATAATATTTCCTATCGGGATACAGAAGGTGTCTAACGGGAGTTGACACAAGTTGTATTCACTTTTATATAACAGTGAATTTTCATAGACCCACAGAAGTGGATATAAAAATAATTTAGGTTCTCACACTAAGTTCAACCCTTATAAATCTTGTGTGATTTACTTTATTTCATACTTTTTCATATATGAGTATTTACTAAAAGTTGATAATTAAATAAATCTTAACAGGTTTCAGGGGTTAGGTTTTGGAAATTATTGAACCATATAAAAAGTTAACAACTGATTCACCCCCCCCCCCTTCTCAGTTGTTATTCAATCCTTTGTAACTTCAATTGGTATTATAGGTGATTCCCTTGTTGAATCCTTATCATGGATAATATCAATTCTATCAATAGTAGATGAATTTCTATGTTTGATGGAAAAAATATTATGGATGGAAAAATATGATGATTCATTATCTCTTATTTCATGGATTGGAAGTTGTTGATGCTACTACTATTGGTATTACACCTATTGAGAAAGATGCTCCTATGAAATTTTATCATAAGATAAATAAAGAAGTTGATGGAAAGGCTAGAAATTATATACTTATTTCCTTATCAAGGAATTTTCATCAGAAGGTGATGGGTCTCAAAACTTAAAAAAGTATGTGGGACAAGCTGGAAAGTGTTTTCAAATTAAATAAAAAAGTTAAGGAATTAAATCTAAAAATATGGCATAGTACGTATGAAGACATCAGAATGAGAGATGAAGAAACAATTGATGAATACTTCTCCAGAGTAAATGAAATTTTTTACAATATTATAGGATTAAAATATATCTTGGAATATTTTACAATTGTAAAGAAACTTATAAGAAACTTTTCGAATAGGTTTGATTTTAAAATTTCTTCTTAAGAATATAAATATGATTTATCTCTTGATGAATTTCATAACTTTCTTGTTTCTTATGAAATAAGGAAAGCTCTGATGTTTAAAAATAAGATGAAAAATGAAACGTCTTTTAACACTATGATAAAGGTGAAAATACAAGATGTTGAATATGTTATTCCTTATGAGTCTGAAGATAAAGAGGATGATGATTTGAATGAAAAAAACCATGTCTCTTATATCCAAGAACTATTGAAGAGGAAGAGTAAAGTATGGAGTTAAAATTCATCTCAAATTTTTTGAGTGTGGTGGAATTAGACATTTTTCTATGAATTTTCCCAATAAGAAATTTGGAGAATATCAAGATTATTCTGATGGAAACCTAATGTAATAAGTGGAAGAAAATGATAAAGAAGAAAAGTATTGAAAAAAATAAAAGAAAAAGGTTACTGGAAATAAAAGAAGCATTTTGAGTATGAAAGTTTAATTAGAATCAACTAAAAACAATTCTTCTGGAGATTAAAGTTCAAAAAAATTCAAAACATTCATTTCAAAAGTTTAGAAAACAACAGATTCATTAGAGAGTGAAGAAGGTGATGAAGAATATTATAGAGAGTATCAACTCAGAACTGGACTTGTTTCATGTCTTGAGAAAAAAACATTTCAATAAATAAATTAGAGTTATGAATAAAGATTTTGAAGAAGTTTCTAATGGAAGAAAAGATACCATTAAGCAAGAGGAAGAATACATCAAGGATATTTTAAGTTACAAACATAGAATTATTGAATAGGGAAAGATGATTGAATACCATAGTAAGAAGCTGGAATCTAAGAAAGAAGAAGTTAACAAGTTTCAATCAAAACTTCTTGAGTTTGAAAGTATATTGAGAAATATGAATGGAAACTTCAACAAAGATTTGGAAGTAAAAGCCAAGACTTCTAAAGTTGTTGAGAAGGCTCAATACAAGAATCAGGTGAAATATTCTCCTACCAAAAATAATTTTTCATCTCATTATTTTAACATTTTAGGTTTTAGAAAAAGTATTGGGAAATATTTTGTGGATAAAGGATGTGATAAACCTATAAAATCTATAATAGTAGGAAACTAACTCAAAAGAAAATATGGTCCACGTCCTGGGTATGTTAGAGATGAAATAAGTTACCAACTTCAATAAGGTTTCTACAAGGAAAGAAATTTTTTAAATATAAAATCAATATTTTAGGGATATTTCTTCTATTATGGAATATATGGGCACAAGTAATACAATTATTGGTACAAATTATCTCTACTCGGAAGAAGGTTTGAGAAAAGTGGATGAAATAGTGAAAGTAGAATGAAAAACTTTCCTAAGTTACAGAAAGTTGAAAAAGTGAATTCTAAATAATTTTTAAGTTATTAATATTTTTATTACTTATTATATTCTCCCTTTACTTATTTTATATAAAATGTGCATAATTTGTGTGAAATATTAATGTTTAAATATTAAATATAATTTTAGATCACTATTTCAATTCATCCATATTCAAGTCTGTTTAATGTTTTAATAATAAATCTCACCCTAATTATCCAAATATCATGATTAATATTTTTTAGGGTTACTTAATCAAATTACAACATTTAATTATAAGGAACCTTTGGCCAAATCATCCATTTTAAGGGTTATATGGTCCACACAAAAATACCCAAAGAATATATGATGAAACTGGACCAGTCATGATGATTGAGTTACTGGTCTAAATCCCGAAGCCCAAATTTTATGAACCTCCACAATATTTTCTTTATTATCCAGATTAATAATGGATAAAAAATTTAAAGTCGAACTACAATAAAAAATGGCCCAAATGATGCTTTGAAATCCAGCCAACCATTCTGGACGAGAATTAAAATCCGAAAACTATTCATGACATTTCTCATGATCTAATAATAAAATGAATCTGGGATTTTGTAGTGTGAAATCTAATATATTTTCTGCCAACTTTATTGAAGAAACTATTTTTATTTTATGGCATATTCCTATACAAAAACGCATTCACATTTAGACCTTATGAAAATTCTAGATTGAAATGGATAGATTAACATTGTTTAATAAAACGGTCATACCATTGGATCCATAGGTCCAAATGCCTCCAAATTTTGATAGTATTTGTACAGCATTATTATATACAACTTTTAAGAAGTATATATCTCTATATTCAGCTATATGTATGTCCAAATCATCAAGCCGAGTGGAGGGGTAGTTTTGGAATGCAAACAGTCCACCACCTTGGGCTATAAATACATCCCCTCCTCTCATTTCAAAAGAGTTGGAATTTTAGAAGAGAGAAGAATATATTGGCATGAACAAAGCCTCTTCAAAGTCTTATTAGGACCTAAAATACTCAACTTTTCACTTTAGATACATTTTCTCCTCTCTTTGTTTTCATTTACTTTTGTGTTCTTCATTGTTGTAATCTTGTAAGTTTTTTTTGTAATTCTGTTTTAATGCAAGTTTATTATTCAATATCTCTTATTCTCATCCAAATTATATTAAATAATATTATTGGTCTTAAAATAATTTAAATATAGTTGATTCCCCTCCCCTTATTGTGCTTTCTCATTCAATCTAAAGTGAGTATTTAATTCCCTTCATTGTTTGTGTGTGTGTGTTTGACACACAACTCTTTTTGTATCCCTTTATTTTTCTTAAATTATTAATTCATCATCATTAAATTATAACCATATTATTAAACACCCAAATTGATGAGTAAAACTCTCATTTGGGTGAGTCATTATTTAGATATGTTAAGTGATTGAAAACTTTTTCTTAATGAATATTCTTTGAATTAACATAGTGTATGTTGGACTTAACATGTCATGGATTAATGACTTGTTTTTTTAACAAGTGGTTTACATGGATTATTGGAACCATAAATACACTACCATAAACAATATATGATTAATATTATAACCCTAAGTCTAATTAAGGCTTGGATTAAAGCCTTAACACTTGGGAATTCCAATCAACGTCAACTTGTGACATGGGTGTTGATTTAATGAAATATAAAGCAAGGCTCAAGGATATCACAAGCTTAACTACCTAATGGTGAAATCATCCCAATCTTTATCAAATTTTTAAATTAGACACCAATCATTAATGACATCATTTAATCTCTGCAAAAAAACTGCTCGATAAAAATACAATCAACTAAAAACAATCGACTATTAAAAAGTATCATTGTAGAGGATTCGACCAGAGTGATGTTATACACATTAGAAGAGCATCTGAACCTTGAATGGTCAATAGGCGATAATCGTCCACGATTTCAAATGGAATTGTTTCTAGGGATGGGGAAATTAAATATTCTTTAGTTTTTGGTTATTTTAAAAAAACAAAAAAAACAAAATTTAAAAAAAAAATTGAAAAAAACACAAAGAAAAACCTGCCTTCTCATAAAAATCATAAATGGAAAAAACACTATGAAAACCCCATCTTCCTCTTTCTTCCAAAATATCTCTAAATTCCCCATATCCTCCCAAACAATCCCTCAGATTTTTTTGACCCTGAAATTGAGAGAACACTTTGACAATATAGGAGGAACATAAGAGATAATCAACTAATTCAAGAACCAGTCATTGTCCAACCAGTTGAATTAGAAATGTCCAATCCTAGGGGAAAACACTTAAAGAACTTTCTTCCCATGATATAAATTACCAACCCCTTAATATTAAATATCCAAACATAGAGGCTTACTTCAAACTCAAATCGGGTTTAATTTATCTTCTCCCTCATTTCCACGAGCGAGTCGGTGAGGATCCACATCTCCACCTTAAAGAGTTCCAAGTGGTGTGCTCTACCATAAAGCCTCAAGGGGTTTCTGAGGAACAAATCAAACTCAAATCATTCCCTTTCTCCATAGCGGACACTGCAAAGTCATGTCTCTACTACCTCCCTCCTGGTTCCATAACCACATGGAATGACATGAAGCAACTCTTTTTAGAGAAATTATTTCCTACTTCTCGTATTGCTTCTATCCAAAAGGAAATTAGTGGTATCCTTAAAATCCCAAATTAAGCACTCCATGAATACTGGGAGAGGTTCCAAAATCTTGATACAAACTTCCCACACCATCAAATCCCTGACCAACTCTTGATCCAATTCTTCTATGAGGGGTTATTGGCTATGGAGATAACTCTCATTGATGTCGCAACTGGTAGTGCTCTTGTTGATAAAACTCCTGCAGCTGCAAGAGATATTATATGAAACATGGCTGAAAACACACAAAAATTCCATACTTGAACACATTCTCAAGTCAAACAAGACCAAGATAGTTAATCAATAGAGCCAAACAAGATTAATGAGTGGATGAGTGAACTTACAGGTCTTGTGCGACAACTAGCTATGGCATCTAAAGCCCCAACCTCATCTTCTTCACAATCTCTGTTCCTTGGACCTATCATGAACTATGGAATCTGTAGCTCCCCATCTCATCCAACTAACACATAAACACAACTTCAAGAGGATAAATCCAATTCATTTGGACCAATGGATCACAATGCTGCATATTCTCAGTGGAACACCAACCCTCAACAATCAGGTCAGTTTTTTAGAAACTTCAACCAACCTCATTCGGAGCCCTTCTCTTCTACATATAACCCTAACTTGAGATATGAGAATCCCATTTCTCATCCCCCTCAATTCCCTTCTCAAAACCCAAACCAATTCCAATATAGTCAAGGTGCTGGTAACTTGCAACAACCTTATCCTTTAATTACTCAACCTCGAAGGAACAATCCTCCTCTTGGATTCCATTATCTTAGTGAGACTTCCCAATTACAAAACCAATAAAATCGCTTTCCCAAGAACCAAAATCATGGTAATATCAATCAAGTAAAAGCCTATTCTTCCAAGAAACCATGGTAAAGTGCAGGGTAAGATCTTACCCCCTTCACCTGTTCTAGCCTCAAAAGCATTGAAACCCAGATTAGTTAACATGCTTCCCACTTAATCCAAAAACAACAATCAAATTCTTCCTAACTCCTAGATTATTCATTACCCAACCCCAAGTGTAATGTAAGTGCAATTGAACTTAGATCAGGGAAGCAAATTTCTATTCCTCAAGATAATTCCTTCAACCCCCCTTTGAATGTTGACCTAGAAAATGAAAAGAAAAACAAACATAAAAAGGAATCCGAATCCATTCCCTCACCTCTTTACATTCCACTTAGGAATACAATTCCTTTTCCTCAAGCCATTTCTAAGCCAAAAAAGTCCTTTGAACCCAATCCTGAAATTCTTGACATGTTTAGATGTGTTAAAGTCAACATTCCCATCTTAGATTCTACAAAACAAATCCCTAAGTATGCCAAGTTTCTTAAGGAATTGTGAACCCATAAGAGGAAACTTAGGACCTTCAAAAATGTTTCCACCCAATAGTCTATTCCCATAAAGTTAAAATATCTAGGTACCTTTATGGTTCCATGCCAAATTGGAAGTTCTAACTTTGATGATGCACTCATAGACCTAGGAGCCTCAATTAATGTCATGCCCAAATCCATCTTCTCCAACCTCTGTCTTGGTCCCTTAAATCCAACAAGTGTTTTCATTCAATTGGACAATCAAAGCACTGTTAATCTAGAGGATATAATTGAGGATGTCCTTATTCATGTCAATGATATTATCTTCCCTACTGATTTTTATGTCCTTGACATGGAAGGTGAGATAACCTCTTCTCAATCTCCCCTAATTATATGAAAACCATTCCTCATGACTGCTAGAACCAAGATTTATGTCCATTCAGGAATCTTATCCATGGAATTTGGTGATCAACTGATCAAGTTCAACATTTTCCAAGCCATGCGATACCCATCTAAGGATCACTCTACATTCTTAATCCAAGCTTCTGAGGACACTTATGAGAGTAAATTGAACCCCATTCCATCATGTTCATCATGTTCTAATGAGAAAGGATCTTTTGAAATATGCACCATGATTAACCAAGTCATAAATAGTGAAGTTTATGTTGACCTCCCATTCATATACTCCATAAATCTAGAGGAACTTGAAAACTCTCTTGAATCCCACATCAAATCTAATTTCTATTGCTCCACCTTGGATAGTATTAATGAAAATGAATCTGAAGCAACTAAAATCCCTTCCTCTATTCCTGAGTTGTCTAACCCACAAATGAAAGATGTGAATGATCTGAAACCTCTTCCTGAACACTTGAAATATGAATTCCTTTTCCATGATCACTCTTATCCTGTCATTATCTCTGCTACACTTACCAAAACTGAGGAGTCAAAACTTGTTCAAGTGTTAGAGGAAAACAAAAAGGCCTTAAGTTGGACCCTATATATCATACTAGTAATCAAACATGCTCTTTGCATGCATCACATCTATATTAAGGAATCATCCAAACCAATTAGACAACTACAAAGAAGACCCTATCCACTCATACTTGAGGTAGTTTTGGGAAGATATCACCAAGCTTCTTCAAGCTGGTATTATCTACCCAATTTATGATAGTGAATGGGTTAGTCCAATTCAAGTTATACCTAAGAAGGGTGGGATAACTATTGTCACAAATGAACATGGATAGGTATTCAAAACTCGATTGAAGAAAAAATGGTGTGTATTCATTGACTATAGGAAATTGAATGTTGAAACAAGAAAAGATCACTACCCTCTTCCATTCCTTGATCAAATGTTGGAACGATTAGCCAGAAAGTTGCACTATTGCTTTCTTGATGGATACACCGACTTATTCTAAATCCCAATCGCACATCAGGACCCAGAAAAGACTACTTTAACATGCCCATTTGGAACATATACATATAGGAAAATTCCTTTTGGCCTTTTCAATGCTCCTACAACATTCTAGAGGTGTATGATGAGTATCTTTTCTGAATTCATTGAACACTGCATGGAAGTATTCATGGATGACTTTACCATTTATGGTGAGTCATTTGAATATTGGTTGAATTCACTCTCTCTAGTACTTAAAAAGTGTTTCAACTGTAATCTTGTATTAAATTTTGAAAAATGTCACTTCATGGTTGCAAATGGGATTGTTCTAGGGAACATAGTTTCAAAAGAGGGTATTGAAGTCGATCCTGCCAAAATTGAAGTGATCCAATAACTTCCTAAACCCACTTCTATTCAATACATCCATTAATTCCTCAGTCATGTCAGTTTCTATTAGTGATTCATCCATAACTTTGGAAGTATTTCCCTCCCACTTACTCAGTTGCTCCAAAATAATGTCACCTTCCATTTCGATGAGGTTTGCAAGAGAGCCTTCATTGAACTCAAAACTTCTCTTACATCTTCCCTGATAATCCAACCCCCAGATTGGTTCTTACCCTTTTAGTTGATGTGTGATACTTCAGATAGAGCCGTTGGGGATATTATTGGTCAAATAAGAGATAAAATTTCTCATGTCATCTATTATGCCTCAAAAACATTGGATGAAACTCAATATTACTACACTGTGATAGAAAATAAACTTTTAGTAGTGGTTTTTGCCTAAGATAAATTTTGGACCTATCTATTAGGTGCCAAAATAATCATCTTTATAGACCATTCTGATATAAAGTTCTTACTCAAGAAAATTCATTCCAAACCGAGGCTAATAAGATGGATCCTAACGCTCTAAGAGTTTGACCTTGAAATCAAAGATAGACTAGGAATAGAAAACCCTATGGATGATCACTTGAGTAGAATTTATAATTATTCTCATTCGGAAATCATTGATCATAAATTCCCCACTGAGAACCTTTCATCTCTCACTCCAAAGTCACCATGGTATTCTCCAATTGTAAATTACTTGGTTTCTGGTGTTTTTCCGAAAAAAAATTCAAAAGAACAAAAAATGATGTTGAAAAGTGATTCAAAATACTATTTTTGGGAAGAAAATAAACTTTGGAAAACTAGGGAAGACATGGTAATTAGGAGATGTGTTGATGAAAATGAAACTTCTCCCATATTAGAATTATGTCACTCACTTCCCGAAGGTGGAAAATTTGGACCACAAAGGACCTCCCAATAGGTCCTAGACTCTGGATTCTTCTGACCTTCACTCTTCAAGGACTCACATGAGTTATGTTAATCATGTCCCACTTGCCAAAAAGTTTAGCCCAATTTTAAAGAGAAATGAAATGACCCAAAAGCCTTTAATTTTCTATGAGATCTTCGATTTTTGTGGAATCTATTTCATGGGACTATTCCCACCTTCCAATGGATTCCCATACATCCTTCTAGCGGTTGATTATGTTTCTAGGTGGTTTGAGTCTAAACCCACTAGAAAAGATGATTCACATACTATTAGTGAGTTTCTAAAGACACACATCTTCCACTGATTTGGCACATCACATGCCTTGATAAGTGACTTAGGAATCCATTTTTGTAATAGAACCATGGAATATATTTTGAAAAAGAATGGGGTTATACATAAATCTTCAACTGCATATCACCCCCAAACAAATTTCAGGGCTGAACTTTCTAATAGAAAAGTGAAAAGAGTTCTTGAGAGAATTGTTAATCCCACCAGACAATATTTTCCTGAAAGACTTGGTGAAGCACTTTGGGCTTATCAAACTTCCTATAAAACACCCATTGGGATGTCTCCTTTTAGGATAGTTTTTGGTAAATCATGTCATTTTCTAGTTTAAATCCAACATAAGTAATTTTGGGCTGTAAAAACTTGTAATTTTGATTTTAAAAAATCTAGTGAAGAATGATTGTTTCAATTGGTTGGAGGAGCTTCGACTTGATTCCTATGAGAATTTAAATCTTTACAAAGAAAAGTCTAAGGAACTCCATGAGAAACACATCCTAAGAAAGGTATTTCATGAAGGTGAAAAGGTAATTCTCTTCAATTCTCAATATCGACTTAACCTAGGTAAGCTTAACTCTCATTGGGTAAGTCCTTTTGTTATTACTAATATTTACCCATTTGGTGCAGTGCAAGTTCAATACCCCTCTTCCAAAAGGACATTCATGATTAATGGGCATCGGTTAAAGCATCACCATGAGAGGACATGCATCCCAAGAACCACATCGAATTCCATTGGATCCATAACTTCTATAGTAGACCCACCACCGGATGGAGACAGTGACCCGCCAAATCCAAACCAGGGGCACCACTTTCCCTTTAACTCTTCTTCCTCCTTTTCTCTCTCTCTCTCTCTCTCTTTCTTATTCTTCCTCTCTTTTTCATTTTTTCTACCAATTTCATCATCAAACATTTTATTTCTTTTTATATTTCTCTTTTGTGTGGGTGTGTATTTTAAAAACACTAAAAAACTAAAAAATAAAAAAATATAGATGAAAAATCAAGACTCATACTTACTCACCTTCCAATTTTCAAATTTTGTCCAACCATTTTGGGGAGTCAAAGGACATGGTTTAATCTCAAAAAAAATTGTTTCTTCATATATTTGGATATATAATATTGTGTCAAAACCAACAAATTTTTAATGCTAAATTTTTTTGATTTAGAAAATGATTTTCCCCACTCGTGAGGAACAATATTTGATTTTATGCCAAGGATACCTATGGCCATGTTTTCAAAATGTGTGTTTTTCACTCCCATTTTTGAATCTTGAGTTTGTGGACCTTCAAGATGAATTTACAACTTTGGTTTTCTTTAATATGATAGAGTCATTTTTTGATTCTCATGATAATCATAATAGCCAAATACCCTACCATTACACTTACATTAATCCTCCTTTTGAAAGCCCCTTCGAGCCTATGAAAACCTTTTATTTGATAGCCACATTATAATCCCAATACCTTCTCCCACCCAATATCAACATGGATTTTCATTGCATAATTTTTTGAAATTTAAGTGTGGGGGAAATGAATTTCATTTTGGGTGCCCTTTTGATGATTTTCGCCATGTTATCATCTGCTTGAGGGAAATCATCAATTTAAGTGTGGGGGAGAGGTTGTCCTTTAGTGGGGTTTTTGAATGTATATATTTTTATCGTGTACAAATGATATTGAAAAGTGTTCAAAAAAATAAAATCAAAATCAAAAAATCAAAAAAAATAAAAATAAGAATGGGTTGTGTCTTGGATGGGCCAAAAATCACTCTTCTTAAAACTTTGATATCATTATAAATATTAAAATTAGTGTCTTGAGGAGATCAATCATGAGTTGGAAAATGAGTGTGAGATCTATTTCGAGTTCAAATTTCTAAAAATGCAAAAAAGAAAACCAAAAAATGAACACTTATGTCATTGGGAGAAATTCTGTAGTTTGAAAATATTTCATCTCCTCATCCACTTCAAATTTACTTCCTCTTTTTTGTCTTATTTCACATTTTCATTCCCTCATAAATATTTGTTTCCATTTCCTTTCATGTTTCATTTCAAAAAAAATGTGCATTTCCTTTTCCATGTTGGTATTTGACCCCCTTTTTCCTATATTTTGGATATCATCTTCCTACCACCCATAGTAACAGAAAAACCCCTAAAAAGACCTATTGATTTTTTAGCACTTTAGGATAGGTAATGTAAGGTGATATCTCTTTCAAACTCTTATATTTTCACTTTTGGTTGGTGAATGAGTGAACCTCTAAAAATAAATTTTTATCATCTTGAGAGGAGTGAGTTTTGAGGGCCCACATTTTCCATTTCTAAATTTGAGCATGAAAAAATGAATTGTTTTGGGAACATTGTTTCTATAACAACTTGTGGTTTAATTAAATATGGATTAATTAAATTGTATAAACCTCCTCTGATTGGTGAAAAAATTTAATATTTGTTGGTGAGTAAAAATGATTTTGTTATGTTTTTTTATTTATTAAACATGAGGACATGCACAAGACTAAGTGTGGGGGTTGATGTTATTAATATTTTGATTACTTATTATATACTCCCTTTACTTATTTTATATGAAATTTTCATAATTTTTGTGAAATATTAATGTTTAAATATTAAATATAATTTTAGAGTACTATTTGAATTCATCCAGATTCAAGTCTATTTAATGTTTTAATAATAAATATCATCATAATTATCCAAATAGAATTATTATTGTTTTATAGGGTTCCTTACTCAAATTAAAACATTTAATTAGGAGTAACCTTTGGTCAAATCGTCCATTTTAAGGTTCATATGGTCCACACAAGAAGACCCAAAGAATATGTGAAGAAACTGGACCAGCCATGATGATTGAGTTACTGCTCTAAATCCCAAAGCCTAAATTTTATTAAACTCTACTATATGTTCTTGATTATCTAAATTAATCATGTATAAAATTTTGAAGGTCCAAATACAAGAAAAAGGGGCCCAAATGATGCTTTGAAGTTCATCCCACCATTATGGATGAGAACTAAAATCCAGACACTATTCATGACATTTCTCATGATATAGTCATCAAATCAAGCTAGTATTTTGAAGTGGGACATATAATATATGTGCACCCAACTTGATAGAATAGACAATTTTTATTTGATGGCATATTCCTATTCAAAAATCCATTCACATTTCGACCTTATGAAAAGTATGGATTGAAATAGACATATTAACATTGTTTAATAAAACGGTCATAACATTGGATCCATAAGTACAAATGCCTCCAAATTTTTATAGTAGTCAGAAAACATTATTATATACAACTTTAAAGAAGGATATATCTCTAGATTCAGCTGTCTGGATATCCAAATCATCAAGCCAAGTGGAGGGGTAGTTTTGGAATGAAAATAGTCTACCACCTTGGGCTATAAATACATCCCCTCCTCTCCTTTCAAAAGAGTTGGAATTTAATAAGAGAATAGAATATATTGGCACGAAAAAATCCTTGAAAAAGTATTGTGAGGACCTTACATACTCAAGTTTTCACTTGAGATACCTTTCCTACTCTCTTTATTTTCATTTACTTTTGTGTTCTTCATTATTTTAATCTTGGAAGTATTTTTTTATAATTATGTTTTAATGCAAGTTTATTCTTCAATATCTTTTATTATAATCCACCTTATGTTAAATAATATTAGTGGTATTAAAATAATTTAAATACAGTTTAATCCCCTTCCCTTATTGTGCTTTATCATTCAATCTAAAGTCAGTATTTAATTCCCTTCATTGTTTGTGTGTGTGTGTTCAACGCACAACTCTTTTTTAACCCTTTATTTTTCTTCACTTATTAATTCATCATAATAAAATTATAACCAGATTATTAACCACCCAAATAGATGAGTAAATATATCATTGTGGTGAGTTATTATTTAGATATTTTAAGTGATTGTGAACTTTTTCTCGATGAATATTCTTTGAATTAACATTGTGTATGTTGAACTTAACATGTCATGGATTAATTACTTATTTTGTTTAAAGAGTGGTTTCCAAGGATTATTAGAACCATAAATACACTACCATAAACAAGATATGATTAATATTATAAACCTATGTTAAATTAAGTCTTGGATTAAAACCTAAACACTTGGGAACTCTAATCAACATCAACTTGTGACATGGGTGTTAATTTAATTCAATATAAAGCAAGGATCAAGGATATCACAAGATTAACTACCTAATGATGAACTCAACCCAATATTTATCAAATTGTTAAATCAAACACCAATCATTAATCACTTCATTTATGCTCTGAAAATAACCCCCCTAATCAAAATACAATCAACTAAAAACAATTGACTATTAAAAAGTATCATCACTGAGGATTCGAACTGAGTGTTTCTATACACATTAGCAAATAATAAGAACCTTGAATGGTCGATAGGTGACAATCGGTTGTGCTTTCAATGTTAGTAACTTTCTAAAAAAAAAAAATTTTAATTTTTGGAAGCATTCTATGGAATATGTGATCAGGATATACATCATGCCGAAATATGTATGACACTCCTTCCAAAACAAGTTTCTTATGATAGAAAAGAAAAGAAAGTTGAAAAGAAGAAAGTTGAGGAAAGATATTTTTTGTTGATATATCTTTGAAAGAAATTAAAAGGAACAAACCATGGATACTTTATATTGTATGTTCTTCACACATAACAGGTGATATAAAAATCTTGAAATGTGTTGAAATTCATGATGGAGGAGCAGTTACCTTTGGTAATTATAGTTCCTTAAAAATCAAAGGAATTGGAGTGGATGAGATTGAAGTCTAAAAATTGAAATACAATGAAGTTTTATTTGTTTATGGAATAAAACATAACATACTTAGTATAATTCAACTTTTTGATGATGCAAAATAAGTTTTTTTTAGAAAATACTTTTGTATCATCAAAAGTGTGAAAGATAGAAAAGTCATTATAAAAGGAGAAAGAACTAGTGGGAATATCTTCCAAATAGTATAATTCAATAAATTCTATTACTTGAGTGTAGAAGATAAAAACAAATCATGGAACTTAATACTTGGTAACCTTGGACAAAAAAGTATGAACAAATTTTCTAAATTTTATGTCATTCGAAAAATCCCAGAATTGAAAAGAATCGAAGAAGATGTTTGTGTAACTTTTCAAAAAGGGAATATGACTAACATAAGTCATAAAAGAGTTGATATTAAATCTACCAGACCACTTGAGAATATTCATTTCTATTTATTTGGGTCAATGAGACATCAATCAATAAAATTATATTTATACTTTATCACTTTTATTGATGATTTCACTCGAATGAAAAACATCATATTTATGAATTATAAGTCAGAGGCTATTGAAATGTTCAAATTAATTCAAAAATATGTTGAGAAGTAAATGGTGGTTTCCATAAAAATGTTGATAATAGATAATGGTACTAAATTCACAAGTAATACTTTTGAAAATTATATGAGAAATCATGGTATAAAACATCAGTATAGTGCTCCCAATACTCCACAATAAAATGGAGTAGTAGAAAGAAATAATAGAAGTTTGGTGGAAATGGGAAGAAGGATGTTATAAGAATAAAAACTTTCAAAGTTATATTAAAGAGAAGCTATTATTACTATTGAACATGTTCAAAATAGATGTTTTTTGAGACTGGAAACCAATATGACTCTTTATGAAATGTGTTATAAGGAAAAACCTTCATTGAAATATTTCAAAGTTTTTAGAAGTCCATGTTTACTCAAAATCAAAAATCCATATTTGGGAAAGATTGATGAGAAACATTAGGAATTACCTTTTATGAGTTATTCACCAAATATAATAAGTTACAAATGTTGGAAAAAATGTTTACAAAAGTTGGTGGATTCATATTATGTGAAGGTAATTGAAAATCAAGGTTCCTTAACAAAAGTTATTGAGAATGTTGAGGAGGATAAACTGGAGAATTCCAACAATAGTGAATGTAATTCAAAACATCCTTATTAAGATTTATATGAGTCGTGTGGTGAGAAAAGTGAAGTTGGGAGAGAAACTTTTAAATTTCATACCTTATAAAAACATGTTGAGACCGAAAACATTATTGTGAATCAAAAGGCTCTGGTTCAGACCATAAGGAAGTTGAGATTGGGAAATCAGACTTCACATATCTAAAAAGTTAAACTTGAATCAATTTCAAAGGCTATTAAACACAAAGAATGGTTGGATGATCTGAATGAATAGTTGGATCAGATTGAGAAGAATGAAACATGGTAACTTTTTTCATGGACTGCAAATAAAAATGCTACCAGAACCAAGTGGTTTTACATAAATAAGTAAAATTAACATTGATAAGTTTAAAGAAACAAAGTCAGGATTTCTTGTAAAGGCTATTCATAGGTGGAAGGTGTGTATTTTTAAGAAAAGTTTACCCCAATTGCAATATTAGAAACTATTAAATGTTTCTTTCAATGGTCACACATCATAATTAAAAAGTTTATCATATTGATGTAAAGTAGTCTTTCTTAAATGGTGAGATTGAGGAATAAGTTTACATTGAACAACATTGTGGGTTTATACTTAATGAGGATGAAAACAAAGTTTTAAAATTGAAAAAATATTTGTATGGGCTGAAACAAGCCCCACATTCTTGGTACTCTAAACCTGAAAATTGTTTGAGAATGTTGAATTTTTCTAAAGGAAAAGTTGATAGTAACTTATATGTGAAAAATGTTAACTTTGTATCTCTAATTGTAATTATTTATATGGATGATATAATTTTTTTTAGGGATATATAATATGTTTGTAAAACATTTGTTGAGGAAATGAAGAAGAATTTTGAAATGTATATGTTAAGAGAATTAACTTTCTTCCTCGGCTTACAAGTTTAACAAAAGGAAAAATATAATTTCTTATCTCAAGAAAAGTATGCAAGGAAATTTTTAAAGAAGTTTGGGATAAAAAAAATATAAATAAGTTTCAACTCCAATTTCAGTGAGGACAAAGTGGAGTAAAGATGAATCTGGAATAATTCTGAATTAAAAAGTATTTAAAAAGCTGATAGAAAGTCTTCTTTACTTTATAGCCTTAATACCTAATATTATTTATGTTGTGACTTCGTGTGCCAAGTATCAAAGTAATCCGAAAGAATAAAATATGTTGGCAGCAAAGAGTATTCTGAGATATATTAAAGGAACAACTTCACATGGGGTGTTATACAAAATAAATAGTGAGATAAAGTTTCATGGTTATACTAATGTTTATTGGGTAGGAGATTGTAATGATAGAAAATCAATCTCATGAGGAATATTTTTCTTGGGTGAATGTTGTGTGGGTTTTCATAGTAAGAAAAAAAATTAGTAACTTTGAGAATAGATGAGCCCAAATATGTTGTAGCAACTCAAGATTTTACTCAAATGTTATGGATGAAATTTCAGCTGGAAGATTTAAATTAAAAGTTTATAAACCATAGAAGATACTTTGTGATAATCAGTGTTTGATTTATCTTTATAAGAATCATGTAAAACATTCAAGATCAAAAAACATTGATATAAAGTTTCAAATTATAAAAGATAAAGTTGTTGTTGGAGATTTATTTCTGAATACATTTCAAAAAACAATCATATTGCAGATATCTTTAAAAAATTAATGTTGAAAGAAAGGTTTGTGGAATTAAGGCTACAACTTCATGTTCAGCCACCTCCCATTTCTTCCTAAATATTATAGGGAACACCCCCACTGTGATTTTGATTATGTTGACATGGGGGGAGAGAAAGTAAAAAACTTTAAAAAAAAGTAAAAACTTTTACTTTGTAAGAAGTTTTTACTTAACTTGTTAAATGAATCTAAAGTTTTGTGTAATGACCCAGACCCTCATGACCCCTTCCTTTTTCCAATTATCGGCGCGACTGATCGGTGAGACCGATCGGCGCGACCGATCGGTGTGACCGAATGGTGAGACCAATCGGCGCGACCGATCGGCGTGACCGATCGGTGTCACCCAGACTTGGCGGGTTTTTCTTCTGCAGCCTCCCCCATAACCCCACTTTTAGGCCTTTTTAACTTTTGAAGCGTTTCAAGGACGTTTTTTAATCCCATAATTAATATCTAAAAATCAAATAAACCTCCCTACTAAATACCAATTAATCTAGTCATGTGGGGTATCCCAGCCGCGTGGTCAACCCATGATCCTGCTCCTTATGCGGTTTCTCTCTATATCTTAACCGTCCGGGAGTGCTGTATCTCAACCCTTATCAGCCTTTATAACCTAAAGTCTTATCCCTATGTTTATTTTTCTCGATCATCCTTCTAAGAGTACCCTTTCTCCCGATGAGCCGTACCCCTATTACGAGGTTTTACTTTCGCATTCTGTGGAGTTCCTTCCACTCCTGTTTTCCAGTTTCCACGCGAGGACTTAACGTCGATCCTTGATCGTCAAGTAGGGGTTTCACCTTATTCTCTTTTTTCTGTGTATCTTGCGGGGTGGGTACGCTACTGTATATGTAGAATTGGATGAACCAAACTTTAATAAAGATAATAAACGGATTCTAAATAATGAAGGGGATGGTTGTGATCAATGATGTTGCTCTGTTTTTTTTCTCCTCTTTCATGATTAATGGTTTCTGAATTGTGCGGTCTTACGCCTACTGAAAATCATGGTCGTTGGTGGTCTTTCTATGTGCATTAATAAACCCTTACCCCTTGTGATGTTTAAATGGATTGTATTTTGGTTGTGAACCCTTTTTTCTGTGTAAAGGAAATTGGTTAATTACGTATATTCGGATAAATAAATTGGAAGCACCAGGATCAACTCCTTTTCTATGATAACCTCAGTTTAAGCCCAGTGGAATTGAAACCATGGAGTGTGTCAAATATTTTAAATCTGAAAATACCTGCTTGGGCCTGCCTTGTGTTGGTGGTAAGGGTTTGGTTGTTTATTTCATGGGCCGATTGCTGGGGTGATACGGGTGGGAATGGGATCCCCTGTTGTTGTACTTTTGATGAATGTGAATTTGAGGCTTTGTGATTACTCTGCTTATATCACAAATTGGGGTGGGATCCTCTATTTTTGAGAAACTTTTGGCCCCTGGATTTTGGGGACATGGGGCTGTATCTTGGGTTTTTCCTTGGTTCCAGTACTTAGAGGGATCTCACTTATCCCTTTTTTGTTGTGACTTTACAAGAGAACTGAGTGTGAATGCTTAATTTGTTGTTGGGTGTATTCTTTCCTTGGCTTGTGCTTATGCTTACTAGTTTCCCAAGTAGGTGCAAAAACTTATTTAAACCTTATTAATGAACATGGAATAAAGGATGGAACATGGGGATTTGGTTTGGTGTGAGTTGTGACTTGGGCATGGGTGTTGTTCACTTCTCTTATGAATTAATAGTAAGGATAGTGTTCTTTAGGCTGGCTGAAGAAAAAACCTAGATTGGGTGAGTGCTCGTTACCTATACATATACTTCTAGTTTTTGTGTTTCTTATTCGTGCCCCACCCAAGTTGATCACTTAGTGCTAAACACCCCCACTTCATGGGGGAGGGTGTTTTTTCCAACACTCCTATGAGTGGCTAGTTATTAGCACCTTTTCTGCTCCCTTTCCCGAATAGCCCAAGAATCTTCGGGCAGGCTGTGATGGCCTTAAGTCCATTATTAGCCCAAGAATCTTCGGACAGGGTAGTGTGGTGGTTGGCCCAGGTGTGTGCGGGCAGGTGGTTTCCCAAGTATCTTCGGGATGAAGCCTAGGTGTCTTCGGGCGTGGCAGTAGTTCTTCTAGCCCAGGTGTCTTCGGGCGTGGCAGTGGTTGTTCTGGCCTAAGTGTTTGCGAGCATGGTTACGTGTGACAGTTGTGGCCTAGGTGTCTGTGGGCAGGTTAGTGGTTGTGGCCCAGGTGTTTGCGGGCGGGATGTGTTGTTGTGGCCGAGGTGTATGCGGGCGGGTGTGGTAGTGGTACTGCGGTGATAATGGCGGGATTTGTTCGATATGTAGGATGTCTTCAATAACCAGTGGGAAAGTGGCGCGGGGTACCCAAACATCGATGTGCTATTACTATACATTACTTGATTTTCATTATTTGGGGAGTGTGCCTTGGTGAGACTTGGGTGGTTAGTTTCCTTGTTAGGTGCTGGTTTATCTCTTTTCTCACAGGGCATCAGTATGCATCCCCACTTGTGCACGAGAGTCTTTGGTTTTTCCCTACTGAGTATACTTGTATGCTCACCCTACGTATATAAAACTGATTTCAGGTTTCCAGGAGGACTTCGGGGATCGTGCTGGACTGTACTAGCTCAGACCTTGTGGCAGATCATCACAGCTGCTATTGTTCTTCCTTTTTGGTATTTTGTTTTGTAGTCTCCTTATACATTGTGTATCTTACTTTTGTAACATGCATTGGGAATGGTTCATGGCTTTACTTTCACTTCCAGCTTTGGTGTTGTGGGATTTACTATCTTATCTCCTGATCCTATTAAAAGAAAAAGGGTAATTCCTTCCATTTATTGTGTAATTATATACCCTTGGTGCTAGTCTCCACTTCGGGACCTATTGAAGGCAGGTTTCGGGGGTCATTATCTCTCCTTCAACTTAAAGAAGGAAGGGTCTGGCAATCTACTGACCCTCCCCTCCTTTTGGTGAAGGCGGGTCATGACATAATGGTATCAGAGGTGAAGGTTGAGAGATAGGATGGAGTCTGTAGTTAGGCACAGTGAGGATTTCATGGGATGGTAGGGCAACAGTGTTGGGTGACATTGGTGCGTGAATTAGGCCAGGGAAGACCGGCTAGGACACAGGATTTTAGGGCCCCCCGTGATCCGATGCAACGACTCTGGACCTACCAAATGACCAATTGAGGCTACACTGATTTCATGGTAGAGACCCTAGGAAAGGTACATGCATCATAATGACTTGTTTTCTCGTGTTTCTGGGTGTTTTGGGGATTCAAAAAGAAATAAATAAGTCAAATAAATGTAAGGACAATATTATGCACTACTTGGGCTTAGGCATTCCTTGTTTACCTTGCAGCTATGGCACCCGGGAGATAACCACGAGTTATACGGGCGATCGAGGCCCAAGAGGTTTACTTGGCGGATCGAAAGAGGGATAATTGAGGGGAGGAGGATGACCAGTGGCAGAAGATGCTTCGAGACTTCCAGTGACAGACCCTCAAGAAGTATGAGGGCAGCACCTCTGACATGAAGACGGAGGGCTGGCTAGAGGAGCTGGTGATAGCCTTCGGCCTGATCTGGGCTCCGACCGAGTACTGGGTTCCTATTGCTGTCATCCAGATGCGAGGAGCGGCGTGTCAGTGGTGGATTCTCTACCTGGGGGAGAGGAGAGAGCCTGAGGTGGCATGGTCTGATTTCGAGAAGGAGTTCCAGGCGGAATTCCTCTCTTCTATGATGAAGGCATAAAAGAGGCAGGAGCTACTCTCCCTCCAGCAGGGGAGCATGTCGGTAAGGGAGCTGGGGATCAAGTTCAAGGATCTCCTCCACTTTTCTCTGGACCTCTTTTCGGATGAGGAGTCTCGGGTGATACGTTTAGAGGAGGCGCTCTGACCTTCCCTCCAGTATGTCGTTACCCCCTTCACCTTGCCGACATACTTGGAGTTCTAGAAGAAGGCAGAGGTGGTAGAGAGGATGCACACACTAGGTGGTGTGTCACAAGAGGGGATTCAGCTAGGCCCATCAAAGGGAAAGGTTTTCAGCACCAGACCTCCAGCATCGGGACCCTCTAGGTTCCGACCAGAAGGGAGCAGGCCGCAGCAGTTCCAGTTCTGGTCTCCTAGCCCTCACCCCTTCCCTTCGGGCCCAGGACCGAGGTGCTTCATCTGTGGGAGCATGGACATCTCCGGAATCAATGCCTGGACTAAGTTCAGTACGGAAGTGGCGGACAGGCCCAGCACCCGCCCCAGTAGCAGCTTCCAGCTAGGCCCTTTCAGCAGCAACAGCAGGGGCAGTGAGCTCCCGCTCCTCCAAGGGTAGACATTGCAGGGGGAGGCCGACCTCAGGGCGCTCCTCAGGGGCCTCAACCAGGCCGTGGTCGGGGAAGCGGCTGACAGTCGAGGGGCATAGGATCTAGGTGTAGGTAGTTGCACGCCGTAGAGGCAGCAGTTCCAGTGGGACCGGAGGTTGTTTGAGATATGATCAGTTTGTTCAATACCCCTGCTCACGCCTTGTTTGATACCGGAGCTTCGCACTCCTTTGTTTCACTCGGTCTGGCCCGTGCTCTGGGTCTGGATGCCGAGATACTTCCAGTACCCCTAGTGCTGAGCACACCAGTCGGAGGTCATACTGACTTATTATATGTTTGTAGAGGTTACAGGCTGATGATAGGGCCACATCAGTCAGCCAGGGATCTACTACTGCTACAGATACAGCCATATGATGTCATCATAGGCATCGACTGGATGTTCTCTGTGTGTGCCATCATTTACTGCTTCTGAGGAATGGTTGTGTTCTCAGACCTGGGTGGCTGACGTGTTACTTTCACCGGTGAGCGGAGTGGACAGAAGGGTAGTAGGTGAGAGGAACCCCTCCTCTCCTTGTTAGTCGAGATGTCAGTAGAGTCAGTGGATGCTGAGATGGTGGAAGTACCAGGGATCGTTAGTGATTTTATGGAAGACTTCCCTTAGGAGGTGATGACTCTACCCCCTCGGCGTGATATCGAGTTTGGGATAGACTTGTAGCCTGGTTCTTGTCCAATTTTGATGGCTCCCTACCGGATGGCACCTACGGAGCTACGGGAGTTGCGGATTCAGATTGATGATATGATAAAGAAGGGTTTTGTTCGACCGAGTGTGTCACCATGGGGTGCTCCAGTCTTGTTCGCAAAGAAGGCAGATGGTGGTCTCAGGTTGTGCATAGACTACAAGAGGATTAATCAGGTAACAGTCAAGAATCGATACCCTCTTCCAAGGATAGACGATCTTTTCGACTAGCTGAAAGGGGAAGGATGGTTCTCGAAGATCGACCTGCGGTCTGGATGTCACCAGTTGAGGGTGAAGGAGGGAGACATCTCAAAGATCGCCTTCAGGTGCAGATATGGGCACTTCGAGTTTGTAGTCATGCCTTTCGGCGTTACGAACGTCCCGGCTGTGTTCATGGGACTTATGATCTCCGTATTCCAGGAGTAACTAGATTGGTTCGTAGTTGTGTTCATCGACGACATCCTGATCTATTCAAGATCAGAGGAGGACCACGCAGAGCATCTGAGGATGGTTTTAGAGGTC
This sequence comes from Viscum album, assembly GCA_963277665.1. Taxonomy (NCBI): domain Eukaryota; kingdom Viridiplantae; phylum Streptophyta; class Magnoliopsida; order Santalales; family Viscaceae; genus Viscum; species Viscum album. Next base: position 1,212,760,744 of record OY728122.1, read on the forward strand.
CTCAGACAGCACCAGCTCTATGGGAAGTTTTAGAAATGAAAGTTCTGGACGCGAGAAGTATACTTCCTTGGGCACGTAGTGTCCGAACAGGGGGTAGCGGTGGACCCATCAAAGGTTGAGGCAGTTGTTTCTTGGGCAGCACCCAAGAACGTGGCAGAGGTCCGTAGTTTCCTCGGGTTGGTAGGTTACTATCAGAGGTTTGTACCCAACTTCTCCCAAGTTGCAGCACCTTTGACATCCTTGACCAAGAAGGATGAGGTTTTTGTATGGAGTGAACAGTGTGAGGCAGCCTTCAGCTATCTGAAGGAGAAATTGGTTAGTGCCCCAGTGCTGAGACTACCAGAAGAAGGGGCGGCGTATGAGGTGTTCTGTGATGCTTCAGGACAGGGCCTCGGATGTGTGTTGATGCAACGACAAGGGGTGATCTCTTATGGGTCTAGGCAGTTATGCCCTCATGAGCGTAATTATTCCACCCACGATCTGGATCTTGCAGCGGTCATTTTCGCACTAAATTTTTTGCGGCATTACCTCATCGGAGAACGCTTTGTGGTCTTCACAGATCAAAAAAGCTTGAGGTATATCTTCTCCCAGCGAGACCTAAACTTATGGCAGCAAAGGTGGATGGATTTCCTCCAGGATTACGATTTCGAGATTTCCTACACCTCAGGGAAAGGAAACGTGGTGGTTGATGCCTTGAGCAGAAATTCACGGAGGGATGCGGTCCGAGAGTCGGCGGACACTTGGAGGGCGATGGAGGAGTTGGCTACCCTTCACCTGGATGCGAGGATGGATAGTGGTAGAGGTTTCTTGTATCAGATGATGGTACAGTCTTCTCTATTATGTCAGGTGGAGGAGTCTCAGTGGGGAGACCCAGAGTGCGAAGTGATACGTGACCGAGTTGACCAGGGCAATGCTTCGGAAGGGTGGACGGAGGATGGTTAGAACCGGATTCTTTTCTGAGGAAATTTGTTTGTTCCAGAGGAGATGTTTGGCCAAGTCCTTAGTGAGTTCCATAACTCACCCCTAGTAGTGCACCCGAGAGTTTCCAACATTCACCAGGGTCTGAAGAGACAGTTTTGGTGGCCCAGAGTAAAGCACGCAGTGACAAAGTTTGTGGCCAAGTGCCTAGTGTGTCAGTAGGTTAAGGTTTAACACCGTGTTCTAGGCGGGTTGTTGAAACCTTTATATGTCCCCAAGTGGAAGTGGGATGATATCTCGATGGATTTCTTCATGGGACTACCCAAAGTACAAGGAGGTTGCGACGCCATCTGGGTAGTAGTGGACCGGTTGACGAAGTCGGCTCACTTCCTGGTGATTAAGGAGTTGAGTGGAGTGGATTCTATAGCACGGAAGTATGTGGATGAGGTAGTGCGGTTGCATGGATTTTCAAGTTCCATAGTCTCGGACAGGGATGCACATTTTACCTCATGAGTCTGGAGGGGATTGCAGCATGCTTTTGGCACCCGGATACGTCTTAGAACTGCTTTCCACCCCCAGACAGATGGGCAGACAGAGCGCACCATCCAGACCTTGGAGGACATGCTGCGGGCATGTATTCTGGACCTTGGGGGATCATGGTTGCTACACTTGTCTCAGATAGAGTTTTCCGACAATAATATCCATCACTCTACCATTGTCATGGCTCCATTAGAAGCTCTATATGGAAGGCTGTTTCGCTCACCCGTGTGCTGGACTGAGGTTGGGGAAGCAAGTATTCTTGGCCCGAAGGTGGTGGAGAGCATGACAGAGAAGGTTCAGCTTATACGAGAGAGGATGAAGGCATCTCAGGACTGGAAGAAGTCATAAGCCGATGATAGGAGGAGACCCTTGGAGTTTGAGGTCGAGGACCACATATTCTTGAAGGTATCCCCTCGGCGTGGATAGTGGAGGTTTGGCAGAGGAAGTAAGCTTTCTCCCAGGTTCATTGGGCCCTTCAAAGTGTTGCGACAGGTCGGTGAAGTGGATTATCAGCTAGCGCTACCACCACCACTACGGAGGATACATGATGTATTCCATGTGTCCCAGCTCTGACGATATCTGCATGACAATTCACACGTCCTCTACTGGGGAGGGCTAGATATCGAAGATGATGAAACCTTCATAGAACGACCAATCAAGATCGAGGATTGTAAGGAGAAAGTACTTCATGGGTGAACCATTCCCTTGGTTCATGTGTTATGGAGACATGGTGGGATTTAGGAAAGTACCTGGGAGAGGGAAGCATAGATGCGTGCCCAATACCCCGAGTTTTTTTGAGTTTTATCTAGTTTTGTCAGTACTTTTTTGCTGTGTAATGCTTAATTTGTCAGCTATGGATGTACAGTTTCGTTTTTTGTGGATGTGTGTGTGAAGTGTCCTAAATAATGGGGAGGGGAGGACCTGATCCCTAGTTAAGATGCATTAAAGCAGATGCGCCTAAACCCGTGTGGGCAAGTCAGTGCCGCCCAAAGCGGATATTATCTTAACATGGAGGAAGGGAAACCACTCTCCCCCTAGACCGGACGATTTGGCCCTTTTGTTTTTCGTGCAACGGGGAAGGATCGGTAGGGAATTTGTGTTTGTTCAGAAGATAAGATGTTCCTATGTCGGAGAGGTTCACTCCTAAGAGGTATCTTCCAGGGTGGTTGTTCGGATTCCCCCCTCCTTCCTTCAGGTCTGGTTTTGATTCTCGAGGGCAAGAATGGTTTGAGAGGTATCTGATGTAATGACCCAGACCCTCATGACCCCTTCCTTTTCTAATTATCGGCGCGACCGATCAGTTTCACCCAGCCTTGGTGGGTTTTTCTTCTGCAGCCTCCCCTGTAACCCCACTTTTAGGCCTTTTTAACTTTTGAAGTGTTTCAAGGCCATTTTTTAAGCCCATAATTAATATCTAAAAAACAAAAAAACCTCCCTACTAAATAAAAATTAATCCAGTCGTGTGGGGTGTCCCAGCCATGTGGTCAACCCACGATCCTGCTCCTTACGCGGTTTCTCTCTGTATCTTAACCGTCCGGGAGTGCTGTATCTCAGCCCTTATCAGCCTTTATAACCTAAAGTCTTATCCCTACGTTTCTTTTTCTCGATCATATTGCTAGGAGTACCCTTCCTCCTGATGAGCCGTACCCCTATTACGAGGTTTTACTTTCGCATTCTGTGGAGTTCCTGCCACTCCTGTTTTCCATTTTCCACGCGATGACTTAACATCGATCCTTGATCATTAGGTAGGGGTTTCACCTTAGTATCTCCTTTCTGTGTATCTTGTGGGGTGGGTACGCTACTGTATCTATAGAATTGGATGAACCAAACTTTAATGAATATAATAAACGGATTCTAAAGAATTAAGGGGATGGGTGTGATCGATGATGTTGTCCTATTTTTTTCTCCTCTTTCATGATTAATGGTTTCTGAATTGTGTGGGATTACACCTACTGAAAATCATGGTCGTTGGTGGTCTTTCTCTGTGAATTAATAAACCCTTACCCCTTGTTATGTTTAAATGTCTTGTATTTTGTTTGTAAACCTTTTTTTTGTGTAAAGGAAATTGGTTAATTACGTATATTCGGCTAAATAAATTGGAAGCACCAGGATAAACTCCTTTTCTTTGATAACCTTGGTTTAAGCCTAGTGGAATTGAAACCATGGAGTGTGTTAAATATTTTAAATCTGAAAATACCTGCTTGGTCCTGCCTTATGATGGTGGTAGCGGTTTGGTTGTTTATTTCATGGGCTGATTTCTGGGGTGATACGGGTGGGGATGGGATCCCATGTTGTTGTACTTTTGTTGAATGTGAATTTGAGGCTCTGTGATTTCTCTGCTTATATCACGGATTGGGGTGGGATCCTCTGTTATTTAGAAATCGTTGGCCCCTGGATTTTGGGGGCATGGGTCTGTATCTTGGGGTTTTCCTTGGTTCCAGTACTTCTAGGGATCTCACTTATCCCTTTTTTGTTGTGAATTTACAAGAGAACCGGGTGTGAATGCTTAAATTATTGTTGGGTGTATTATTTCCTAGGCTTGTGCTTATTCTTACTAGTTGCCCAAGTAGGTTCAGAAACTTATTTAAACATTATTAATGAACATGGAATCAAGTATGGAACATGGGGATTTGGTTTGGTGTGATTTGTGACTTGGGCATGGGTGTTGTTCTCTTCTCTTATGAATGAATAGTAAGGATAGTGTTATTTAGGTTGGCTGAAGAAAAACCTAGATTGGGTGAGTTCTTGTTACCTATACATATACTTGTAGTTTTTTTGTTTCTTATTCGCGCCCCACCCAAGTTGAGAACTTAGTGTCGAACACCCCTACTTCATGGGGGAGGGTGTTTTTCCCAACACTCCTATGAGTGGCTGGTTATTAGCTCCTTTTCTGCTCCTTTTCCCAAATAGCCCAAGACTCTTCAGGCAGGCTGTGATGTCCTGAATTCCATTATTAGCCCAATAATTTTCAGGCAGGGTAGTGTGGTGGTTGGCCTAGGTGTGTGCGGGCAGGTGGTTTCCCAAGTATCTTCGGGATGAGGCCCAGGTGTCTTCGGGCATGGCAGTAGTTCTTCTAGCCCAGGTGTATTCGGGAATGGCAGTGGTTGTTCTGGACTAGGTGTTTGCGGGTGTGGTTACGTGTGACAGTTGTGGCCCAGGTGTCTATGGGCGGGTTAGTGGTTGTGGCCCAGGTTTTTGCGGGTGGGATGTGTGGTTGTGGCCCAGGTGTGTGCGGGCAGGTGTGGCAGTGGGACTGCGGTGAGAATGGCAGGATTGGTTCGATGTGTAGGATGTCTTCAATAACCTGTGGGAAAGTGGCGCGGGGTACCCAAACATTGATGTGCTATTACCATACATTACTTGATTTGTGTTATTTGAGGAGTGTGCCTTGGTGAGTCTTGGGTGGTTAGTTTCATTGTTAGGTGTTGGGTTATCTCTTTTCTCACAGGGCATTAGTATGCCTCCCCAGTTGTGCATGAGAGTCTTTGGTTTTTCCCTACTGAGTATACTTGTATGCTCACCCTACGTATATAAAACTGCTTTCAGGTTTTCAGGAGGACTTTGGGGATTGTGTTGGACCGTACTAGCTTAGACCTTGTGGCAGATCATCGTAGCTACTGTTATTCTTCCTTTTTGGTATTTTTTTTGTAGTCTCCTTATACATTGTGGATCTTACTTTTGTAACATGCATTGGGAATGGTTCTTGGCTTTACTTTCACTTCCAAATTTTGTGTTGTGGGGTTTACTATCTTATCTCCCGATCCTATTAAAAGAAAAATGGTAATGCCTTCAATTTATTGTGTAATTCTATACCCTTGGTGTTGGTCGCCACTCCGGGACCTATTGAAGGTGAGTTTCGGGGGTCATTATCTCTCCTTAAACATAAATAAGGAAGGGCTTGGAAATCTTCTGACCCTCCCCTCCTTTTTGTGAAGGCAGGTCGTGAAATTGTGGTTATCATAGAATGGGGAGGAGAAAAAGAAAAGTGAGAGTAAAAGATAAAAGTGATCAGAGTTTATCTTTACATGGTTGCAAAATTTTCTTATCACTAAGGGATGGAATTCCTTCAAAAACATTACATTATCTAGTAGTGTGGTTTCAAGACACTCTATTTTGAGAAAGGATATGTTTTGATAAAATTCAAAATTGTGAGTTAGAAAAGTTGTTAACAAGGGTTTTTAAAAGATCCAAATGGGGCTATTAAAGAACCATTGTTGTTAAATTTTTTAAAAAAAAGTTTTTTTATTTTTTAAAAACTAACCTTTTTTGTTTAAGAATGTGTTTTTATTTAGAAATAGGACCCAGCCCATCATAATGAGGTTCTTTTTCAGACACAAGTTTCTGGACCCAAGTTTTAATATTAAATTGCACCAAACATAGGATAAGTCAGGAATATGAATTATTTTATCATACAATTTATCGTATTTGGGTCTATCAGCATGATATTGAAAATCATCAAATTCAAAAAATCAAAGGTATAATTTTTTATTTGTTGGAAATTTTTCTTGTCCATATTCAGAGAACGAAAGAATTTTATAAATCAGAAATAAATAATTTGTTTAGTGTAGAAGTAATTTTTTTCTGAAGAGTTTTAAGAGAATATTGTGAAGTCGGGATTTAGAAATTTTTAAAAATTTTAAAAAAATCATACGATGCTTTTCTGATCAAGAAGTTCTCACAAATCATGAAAACTCTCATGATTAAATATTTTTAAGAAATGATGGAGAGTTTTGAAGAATTTTAGAATTTAAAAATGAGATTTATATCATATTGGAATTTCCATAATAATGGGAATTATATCGTAATGAACAGAGAAAGATAATGATGTTGTTGATCCTAAGGAAGAAGGAATCATACTGGGAGAATCGTACTAGGTATTTTCATACAGTGATTTTCGTAATGATATTTTTGTACTGGGATTTTCCTATTGAGATTTTCATACTGAGATTTTTTTATTGGGATTTTCATACTAGGAAAATCATATTGATATTTTCATACTTGGATTTTCATACTGTGATTTTTGTTCTGGGATTTTTGTATTGGGAAAATCATACTAAGATTTTCATACTCAATTTTTTGTACTTGTATTTTAATACTTAGATTTTTGTACTGAGGAAACCATACTGAAGTGTTCGTAATAAATAATTCATACTAAGAAATAAATAAATCGTAATGAGATGATAAAGAAACATATCATAATGAGCTGAGAAAGATATAAAGAGTTGAAGAATTCAAACTTGAAATTCAATTTTGCGTAAATCTTAGAGAAATCTAAGGAGAATTAAATAATTCAAAGTTGAAGTAAATGTGAGAGATGTGAAAAGTTTTCAAATTTGAGGAAGTGATGATAGTTTTCACGTTTCCCAATTTTGTTTTCCGATTTTCCAATAAATAATTACTCAGATCATTTATCCATTTGAAAATTTTACATACGCGCAAAAGGCGTGGTGTTGGAGAATTCAAAGTGAAAGTTCTCATCTGATTGAAGAATAATTGTATCTAATCCAACATTATCATATTTAGAAAATCAGATCCAACATCATTGTATTGAGAGAATCAGATCAAGAATCATTATATTAAGAGAATTAGATCCAGCATCATTGTATTGAGAGAATCAGATCCAGCATCATCGGATTGAGAAAATCAGATCCAGCCAAATCGGACTAAGGATTCAGACTAAGAAATTATAGATCAGTTTCAAAAAAGTATTTATTCTTTTTTTTTCTCAATTGTTTTATAATAAATCATCGTAAACTGACGGGATTCAGCATAATATTTATTATAGGGAGATATAAGGTGTCTAATGAGAGTAGACACAAGTTGTATTCACTTCTTTATAATAGTGAATTTCCATAGACCCATAGGAATGGCTATGGAAAGGATGTAGGTTCTGAAACTGAGTCTGAACCTTAAATCTTGTTTGCTTTACTTGTTTTCATACTTTTTCATGCATGAGTATTTACTAAAAGTTGATAAGGAAATAAATCTTAACAAGTTGTAGGGGTTAAATTTTGAAAAGTATTGAACCTTACAAAAATTTAACAACCAATTCAACCCCCCCCCCACCTCTTAGTTATTATTAGATCCTTTGGAACTTTAGAATTCATGTCATTTTGGGAACCATTTGACATGATTTAGACACATATTATATTATAATATTTCATGAATTTCCAAAAAAAATGGACCTCCCCTCCCTTTTAAAAGGGCACCCCTCATTTTTATTCTTTACACCACTTTTAGTGATCTATCATGACCAAACTCTGGCCAATTATCTTATAAACTATATTATCCACTAATTAGAGGTGTTGTTCTTCTTAAAATATTTTTCAAGGGTCCTTAAAAAGGGATCTAAAGGAGGTTTACTGAAGAAAGGTAATCGTCCAACCCGACCACTTTCAATTTATTTCTTCATATACCTCCTTATAATCCTCTTAAACTGTGATTATATATTAACATTAGTATATAATATATACTAAAATGATATTATGACTATGATACAACCATTTTTATCTCCTTTTCTATCCTATGGGGAACAAAAGCATCATTCGTGCGTACGTGTGGAATACCACCTCCACGAAGCGATGTGTTTTGTTTCCCATCATTGTCTCTCATGGTTGTTTATAAAGATAGATTTAATATATATATATATATATATATATGTGTGTGATATTCATGACATAATTATTATTCCATAAAGATAATATATCATCTATTTTCTTATATTTTCATTCGTTGAAAAATGATAATGTCGTTCGTGCGTGCGTGTGGATTACCACCTCTACAAAGTGATGTAATTATTTTTTCATCACTTCATCACATGGATAGTATATATGAAGAATTTAAGGAGATAATATAATATTTATGATATAATCATAATTTTGTAAATATAAAATGATACTTACCTTGTTTATCTCATGTTCGTTGAAAAATGGAAACATTACTCACGTGTACTTACAGCCTACCATCTTCATGATTATAACATAATTTATTTTTCATAACCATCATTAATAGTTGGTGTTGGACTCCTCATGTATTAATCATGTTTTAATGATCATAAATCTCATTAATGATCACAAATCTCATTCAACCTAGTTAACTCCTATAAATTATATCCAATCATGTGTATTTATGTTTCAAGTTATCTCATGCTTTATAATGGTTAAGCTCAATCCATTTCATGCATATTACTATTTAAGTCTGAATACAGTTATTTTCCTAAGTACAAGACACTGTGAAGCCTAACATCGAGAATCCAAACACAGTAATCCAGACACCGTGAAGCCTGACACCGTAAGCCTGACACCGTAAGCCTGACACCATAAGCCAAACACCATAAGCAAGACACCATGAACAAGACACTATGACACTCAGACACTGTGAACAAGACACCGTGACACTCAGAAACTATGACACTCAGACACCGTGACACTCAGACACCATGAAGGAGACGCTGTTTTTATAACTTACTGTGACACTATTTCTTAAACTATTTTGTCGTCTTTCAATTTAATTTTTAACGGTCATATTTTATGTCTTTAATGCAACGACATAATTAATGTTTCTTTGTATACATAGTATGAGGTACGAGGTACAGAACACATGGAACCTGTCGGCTAAAACTCATGCATTCGAAGATAAAGATTTAAGAGTGCCCAACAACAATATAGTGCGATACTGAACAGAAAACAAGCCTGTGAGCACGACCGTGAAGAACATATTGTGAGATTTTCAAATAAAGAATTGTCACATGCATGCAATCCGACTCTGCTAAAGAACATACAAAGTACACTGGAATCTAGAGAACATCTTCACATTATCAAAACTCTTGAAGAACACAAGCTGAATCGCGACACTCTGTTTTCAATACAAAAAACAGAGAAAGACTCAGAATAATTTCTGTTTAATCAAAGGAGTCCAGAGCTTCACTTCAAATCACTAGAGCATTATAAACTCATATTTACTCTCTCTTAGTGATTCTTTTACTTAATTCTTTAGCAGTGTGTGTACTCTGTATATTCCATACACACACTGACTCTTGTGCTAAACTGAAGGATTTCTAAATCCTTACACCAAACTCTTTATACTATTGTTTACCCATGACAATTGTTGAAGAGGTCCATGTGTGGCCTGGTTATTATTATTTTTACCCATGAAAACTATGGAAGAGGTCCCTGTGTGACCTGGGTAGTCTGTGTGCTTTTTTTAACCCCGATCCAGGGTGTGGATCAAAGTTTAATTATATAAACTTCTTGGTGGTAGGTGATCACCAAGTGGAGTGGATTAGGTCTTGGCTTGAGACTGAACCACTTGTTTCATATCCACTGTGCTGTTTAATTTTAGTCTTCTCTGTTTTATTTCTTTATTGCATAATCTAGAAAAAACTAATTTCACTTTGATTGTTAGTCTTGGAAATAAGTTATAACTGATTTTTCTTAGTAGGATAACTTCAAAAGTAATATTAATAATACAAATTAAAATTACGGAGAATTAATCAATCTTCTAAGAAGTTGTTTCAAAATTAAAACTCTTACAACAGTATACCCTTGATTAACTGGGATGTATCTATTTTTGGGGAAAACTTTTCTTTTAAAATAATAATTTTGTAATAGAAATTTTTATAGTTACTCAATTCACCCCTCCCCTCTTGAGTAATCTTATTCGGCCAACATTTGGTATCAAAGGTTGCTTTATTAGGACTCTGTGTAATCTTACTCAACTATGGTTGTAGTTGTAATTTAAAGATCTATAAATTTCTATTAATTCTACATTTATAGCTCTTTTAAAGTAATTTTTTAGTATGGATAATATATTGGAAGGTGTTGCAACCAACAGACCACCATTCTTTAATGGAACCAACTATGCTCAATGGAAAATTAAAATGAAAATGCATCTAGAGAGTATGAGATTTGAAATTTGGTCATCCATTATAGATGAATAAAAACTTCCTGTGACCGATAGAATTACATGGGATGAACCTACAAAACTTTCTTACAATAACAATTGCAAATCCATGAATGCTTTGTACTGTTCTTTAGGAGATGAAGAATTTAATAGGATTTCTACTTGTAAAACTGCCCATGAAATTTGGGATACCTTATCTATCTCACATGAAGGCACATCTAGTGTAAAGGAAATGAGACTTAATAATTATACTATAAAATATGATAATTTTAAAATGAAACCTGATGAGCCTATTTCTGACATGTATCTCAGGTTCAATGAGATTTTCAACACAATGATTTCTCTTATAAGAGAAGTAACTGCTAAAGAATAGATCATGAGAATCCTTAGATGTATACCTGATAGATGGAGGGGAACCTCTGTCTCAATTAGAGAATCATGAAACATCAGCAAGCTACCTGTAAAATAACTCATTGGGAAACTGATGATGTATGAGGAAGATCTGAAAGTCAACAAAGAAGAGGAGGATGAACCAAAGAGGAAATTTATAGCATTCAAGACCACCTTATCGAAGCATAAAGACAAAGTAAAACTAGAAGCTTCTGTAGAAAGTTCCACCATTGAACAATCATCACCTAACAGTGATGAGGAGATGGCTCAACTGGCCAAAAGATTCAAATGATTTTACAAAAATAATAACTTTTATAGAAAGACTAACTTCAAGGGAAAATATGATCTAAAAGGAAACTGGAAAAAGGACTGGAAAAGAAGTGACAAAACTGATGAAATTGTATGCTATGAATGTAAGCGCAAAGGACATATAAAGGCTGAATTTACAAAGCTCAAGTATAAGAAGAAATATGAGGATAAGGACAAGAAGTACAAAAAGGAAATGAAAGCAACCTGGAGTGCCTCTGAGGATAGTTCAAGTGACTCAGAGACATCACATGATGAACAGGTTAACAAAGCCAATATGTGTTTTATGACAAACACATCTGAGGTAACACTGAACTCTTCTGTACATAATTCATACTATTATGAAGAGGAAAGTGACTCTGAAAATATGAATAATGAAGAAATGTTTGAATATTTCAACATGCTCAAAGAGACATGCAATGAATTAAAAGATAAATATAAATCATTGAAGAAACATTATGCTCTCACTGTAAATGTTAAATCTGAACTTACTACTAAAAAGGAGAAAAATGATCAACTGCTCAAAGAAAAGAATGAATTAAAAATGTCTAATGAGAAATTAAAAATTGACTTAGAAAAGTTTACTAATGGGAAAAATACCCTTACCCAAATTCTAGGAAAACAAATTTCCCCTAAATACAATAATGGCATTGGTTATCAACCTGGTAAAAGAAACCTTGGTAGAACGAAGTTTGTTTCCAAGTCTAGGACATATAGTTTTGTTCCCAGTTCTGGACACAACTCAACTAACTCAAGTCATGATACATATTCTACTGTTTCAAGTTTTTGTGGACCAAATACAGTTTATTTTTCAAACACTTTACACAATGCTTATAGGAAACCTATGAGACAAATATGGATTCCTAAAGCACTTATTACTAATGTTACTGGACCCAAAAAAGTATGGGTACCAAAATCTGTCTTTGTTTGATCATGTTATAGGAAAGCTTCTTAAAGATATCCTGCAAGAATCTATGGTACTTGGACAATGGATGTTCAAGGCACATGATAGGAGACAACTCATGCTTCAAGAACCTAATAAAAGTAGATGGAGGACATGTCACATTTGGTGACAACGCCAAAGGGAAAATCATTGGCTTAGGCTAGATTGGTAACACTGATTCGATTTTAATTTCTAAAGTACTGTTTGTTAATGGCTTAAAATATAATCGGCTTAGTATCTCACAATTATGTGATGATGGATATCGTGTTAAATTTGAAAATGATGCTTGTAATGTCTTTAATTCTAAATATTAATTAGTATTTTCTGCATCAAGAAATGATAACGTTTATTCAGTTAATTTAGATTCCTTAGCTTCTCAAAATGTTTCATGATTAAGTGTATTTCATAAAGAATCTTGGCTCTATCATAGGAGACTAGGACACTATAATGTTCTCTCCCTTAGAAAGCTAACTAGAAAATGCCTAGTTAAAGACTTACCCAAACTTGAGTTTCAACATGACAAAGTATGTAATCCTTGTCAAAAGGGAAAACAACACAAAATATCTTTCAAAACAAAGAAATAAGTTTCTACTTCTCAAACTCTCGAATTGGTTCACATGGATTTGTTTGGACCATCTAGAGTTTCTAGTTTAAATGGGAAGCACTATGTGTATGTTCTGGTAGATGATTTTTATAGATATACCTGGACCTTCTTCATGGCTCACAAAAGTGAATCCTTCTCTTATTTTACTAAGTATTCCAAGTCCGTAGAAAATCTTAGTGGCCTTAAAATTAAATCTTTAAGAAGTGATCATGGCTGTGAGTTTTAAAATCAAGAGTTTGAATCCTTTTGCTCATAGAATGGTTATAGTCACAATTTCTCTGCCCCTAGAACACCTCAGCAAAATGGTGTTGTAGAAAGAAGAAATAGAACCCTGTAAGAAATTTCTAGAACAATTCTTAGTGAATATGACTTACCTATTTACTTTTGGGTTGAAGCTGTTAATACAGCATGCTATATAATCAATAGAGTCTTGATTAGACCAATTCTCAAAAAGACCCCGTATGAACTCTGGAACAATATAAATCATAAGGTTAATTACTTTAGAGTTTTTGGTTGCAAAGTCTTTATTCTCAACACTAAGGATAATCTTGACAAATTTCCATCCAAAAGTGATGAAGAAATTTTCCTAGGTTACTCAATATTAAGTAAATTTTATAGATTATTCAATAAGAGAACTAAATGTGTGGAAGAATCTGTTCATATCAAGTTTGATGAAACAGATCCACATGAGCCTAGAACCATTCTAGAAAATCTGGAGGATGATGTATCAAATCTGAACATCAACTCAAATTCCTCAAATTCCTCTATGAAAGAATATGTAAAAACTTCTAATTCTTGAAATTTCCTTCAATCGAGTTATAATGAACCAGAATCTATTGATGAACCTGAAATCACAAGTCCCTATTTTTCTAGAAATTTTAGAACCCTTAAAAACCATCCCTTATATTCTGTTGTAGGATACTTAGAGAAAGGAACACAAACTAGAGCTTCTCTTAGAAATTAGGTTGAGCATCAAGATTTCTTGTCACAACTTGAACCTAAAAACATTTATGATGACATCAATGATGAATTTTGGGTAATGGATATGAAAGAAGAACTTAATCATTTTGAAAGAAACAAATTTTGGAAACTTGTTGAAAGACCCAAGGACACATTCATCATGGGCACTAAATGGGTGTTTCGAAATAAGGTAGATGAAGCTGGAAATATAGTTAGAAACAAGGATAGATTAGTTGCACAAGGCTACATTCAAGAAGAAGGAATTGACTATGAGGAGACCTTTGCTCCAGTAGCCAGACTTGAAGCCATCAGAATCCTACTTTCCTATGCTGCACATCTGAATTTCAAACTATATCAAATGGATGTTAAGAGTGCATTCTTAAATGGGTATATAGTTGAGGATTTATTTGTTGAACAACCCCCTGGATTTACAAATCCTCATTTTCCCAATCATATTTTCAAACTATCAAAATCTTTATATGATTTAAAACAATCTCCAAGAGCTTGGTATGACAGATTGAGTACTTTTCTCATTTCCAAAGGTTTTACAAAAGGAATAGTTGATCCTACTTTATTTATAAAAAAAATTTATAATGATGTTTTAGTTGTTCAAATCTATGTAGATGATATTATTTTTGGATATTCAAAAAATTCATTATGTATTGATTTCTCTAAAATGATGCAAAATGAATTTGAAATGAGTTTAATGGGAGAACTAAAATTATTTCTTGGATTTCAAATCTTTCAAAATAATGATGGAATTGTTTTAACTCAAAGTAAATACACTAGATATCTTCTAAAACGTTTTGGATTAGATAGCACTAAAAGTAGTGACACTCCCATGAGTACCACCTTTAAGTTGTATCTTGATGAAGATGGAAAATCTATTGATCAAACCACTTATAGAGGAATGATTGGAAGTTTACTCTATTTAACTGCTAGCCATCCGGACATTATGTTTAGTGTGTGTGTGTGTGCTCTTTTTCAATAAAATCCTAAAGAATATCATTTAAATGTTGTAAAGAGAATTTTCAAATACCTCAAGCATACACCCAATCTAGGACTATTCTATCCTAAAGGACAATCATTTGAACTAGTTATTTATTATGATGTTGACTTTGGTGGTTGTAAGTTAGATAGAAAGAGCACCTCTGGAACATGTCACCTTTTAGGAAAGTCACTAGTATCATGGTGTAAAGGAATATGTGATGATTATCAGATATAACCTTAACCTACAACTGATTTCTTTGATCTTGAAGATTCTCTGAAAACCCTAACCGGAAATGGCACCAAGAGAAGGGCCATCGCTGCTGAACTTGATGGATAAATAAGGTTGTTGTTTAAGTTTGTTCAAAATATGGTAAGTCCAAGAAAAGGTTATTTTTCTGTGTTAAAGTATCAAGATTTATTTTTGATTCATCTTATGAGAAATGTACAAAAGATCAACCTTTGAAATTACATCATTCACCATATGTGTGAGTTGATCAAGGTTACATCCAAATCCACCTCTCTGTTCTACTCTCGGCTGATATCAGTCATGCTTGTTGCAAAAGGCGTATTTGGACCTAATGAAGAAGTGCTTATGGACTGTGAGTATTGTCTCTCTAAATTCATCATCAGGAGAATGAAGATAAACTGGAATCCTTGGAAAAAGGAATGGGTGGAAGACAATGATAAGGTTTATGAGAAGTTTAATCCTGTAGATTATCCATCAAGGCCGAAAGACATTTCTGATCCTGGTTTGGAACCAGATGAACTTATTGAATATTCAAAAGAAGAGGAAGAAGAGGCTGAAGTACCACATAGGGAAGCAGTTGTTGTTCGGGAAGAAAGGATTATTGTTCCTCATGTTGTCCTTGAAAAGGAAGTTACTACCCCTAGTGAAGATGTTAATCTAGAAATCCAACCCAAGGCTGAAAGAGAACCAGTGGTCCCATAATCTGAGAAGCAAGCCATGGAAGAGCCTATAGTAGAAGAACTCCATGTTGTGCAAGAAGAAAATCTAGAAGAATGCCCTACTATGCAAGAAGCCAATCTGGAAGAACTCCCTGTGGAATAATCTGTTCCTGAAATAATACCCTCTACTAAAGAGAGGATGGAGATAGCCTTTAAGTTGGCTAGACAAGAAATGAATGAGGAACTAAGAGCTGAACATGTGGATTTAGAACAAGCTCCTAAGCCTCTCAGCCCTGAAAAGGAAGCACCTTTGAGGGGGAGGAAACCCAAAATCTTGAGTCTGATGAAGCCTCACATCCAACTGAGTCAAGTCCTGTGGACACTCAATACAAATTTCCTAGTTTCTATGATGTAAATGAGTCTCAGCAGGTTACTACAACCGGGCTTGATCTCTCTTCCATGTTTCAGTTGAAATCTTTCACAACCTTTGCCTCTGAGAAGGAACCTGAACCTGAACCTATACCAATTCCTACACCTGAACCTTTATCTGAACATCTTTCCTTTGTCAGTAAAGATGATTTGAAGGAATTTGGAGATACTCTCTTGTCTAGAGTGGAGAAACTTATGAACTCTCAACCTCATCCTGTGACAAATTTGAGTGAGAGATATGCCTCACTATTACTGGAAAAGATCTTTTGGAAGATACAACCTAAGATGCTCCATGAGATTCAAGAAGTTCGAGTTGAAAATAAGTTGCTTAGTAATGAATTCAAAACCCTGAGAATCATGGTTGAAGACATGCATAAAGAGATGAATTCTAGATCATATCCTGCTACTGCTTCTCTAGAACCCATTGTTTCTAAAATATCTTGAGATGTTGTGTCTCAGATTCACCCTTATCTGGCATCCTTCGATG